>JACEFZ010009320.1:205000-295000 GCA_014155875.1 Cepaea nemoralis
TTTGCTGATATAAGATTGATAGATTGATAGATTGACTCTCTGATATAAGCATGGGATAGAGAGACAAGAAGACAGACAGGCCGACCGACGGACAGACACACACACAAACAGATCGACAGATAGAATGGCAGAAAGACAGACAAGCAAGCTAATTGCAAGTGTATATTTCACATCATTTACAGGAATGTTTCTGCTCTACAATACTGATCCTGTGCTCCAACAAAAATCTTCTTGCAATTCCACGACTGAACACCTTAGTCACCAGTCCGGAGTGGGATCTCAGCATGGATGTATGTGTGCCTTGTCCCCATAGTAATTGTCATAATAGTAGTAATTGTGTATGTTAATCGGCCCATGAAAGCACACACGGGCAAATTACTCAATGTGTAGCTGTCTAAACTACAAAACATGACTTTCTTGGCATCAGTATATAGGGTAGTTTGCCATTGCTTTCCTTCTTAGCAGTGACCACACATGTCGATGGCAGCAGTCATTCTCTCCCAAAGAAATAAGAGGTCCTCTGCATACTGACTAATAAAAAGATGTCACATTAAACGGGGAATACAGTGTTGAAGTGCTACATAGAAACTATACTTTTATATAGATATGAAACGGGGACAATGAGTAGACAAACTGAATACATCTAATGGCATATACATGTGGCTTCTGAGGAAAATGCAAAAAATATCAGGGACAGACAGAAAAATTAATGAGCAAGTCCTACAAGGGGTAAATTAAAGCCGCAAACGTATTAGATAATTTATACGAAATACTATTTTATTTTTTTTTTATTTTTTTATTTTTTTTTGGTTGGGGGGGGGGGGCGTTATGAGAAGAAATAAACTAGAGAACTTGGTGACAACTAGCAAGATTGAGGAGAAAGGAACAAGGGGAAGGCAGGGAAGTATAAGAACATACATTGGTCGACGACTCTGGTGATCGTGAAAGACGACAAACCATGACCGCGCACGCCTATCGTCATGGCACATAATAAATGAGCTGTCCAAAGTAAGTAGCAATCTTGCTCAGATACGAATTACAGAACACATGCCAAGGTGTTAGCACATATCTTCTTCCAGGCAAAACACATTTACAATAGCGGAAAATTAGCAGGCTAGCCGATCCTAACCCTGCTACATAGACTATTCAGCCATGTTTGGGTAGAACAACAGACACCACGAGAGTGGGGAAACGCCATAATTATCCCAATTTGGAAAAACACAGACAGCAAAAAGAGACTGCACACAATACAGAGGCATTTCAATGTTGAGTCATACTGAGAACATATTTTGCAAAATTTTTGAGAAAAGATTACGAACTACTACAGAACCCCAGCTAAACGAAACACAACTTGGATTTATGAAAACAACAAAGGATGCACAGATGCAATTTTTGCTCTTAGACAACTTATAGAAAAATCAATCAAATTCAATGAAACACTCTACTTAGCTTTTGTTGACCAAGAGAACACATTTGATAGAGTATAATAATAAGATGTGAGAAATCCTTAAACGGTATTGAGTGAGTACACATCTAACAAACCAAAGAGAGCAACTGGAGGACACTCAGATACCATAAGATCCGGAGTATGACAAGGTTGTATCCTGTCCCCTCTCTTGTTCATAATATGTATAGACAACATATGTAAAGAAACCAGCCAAACAGAGACCACAAGAACACAGCATGACGAGAACACGGAAAAAGAACCATCTGCAAATCTAACCATGAGAGAACTCCTGTTTGCGAACGACTAAGCACTAATAGCAAAATCAAAAGCTGAATTACAAGACCACATGAATAGTCTACATGAAATGAGTAGGGAACATAACATGAAAATTAGCACAAGTAAAACAGAGTTAATGACTGTAACTAAAGAAGAAAAAGCAACAACGATTCACAAATATCACTTGAAACAAGTAAGGAGTTTCAAGTACCTGGGAAATATAACATCATCAAATTGCAAATCAGAAGACGAGATCGAAAATAGATGCAATAAGGCAAACCAACGCATTGGACAAATGGTATCAATACTAAAGAACAAACATGTATCAATAACTACTAAGAAAGCACTTTACAACACAATCTTCCTACCAACTCTATGTTATCAAAGCCAAATCTGGACAATGACAGAAATAGAGAAAAGAAAACCCACAACAACAGAAATGAGATTCCTGAGAAGAATACTCAATGTATCAAGAAGTGATAAGATGAGATATGAAGAAATCAGCACTAAAGTGGGGGTTGTAGCTGCACTAGATTTTATTAGAAGGTAGCAAGTCAAATGGTTTAGCCATGCAAGTCAACCTCATTGGCACTTTTCCGTCTTGACAGACGATAGTTTGGTACACTGTGCTTCAAAAAGGCTTAATAACTGTCATATGGCAATAACTACGATCCATGGCGGTGGCGAGTGTGGCTGGTAAGGCCAATTCTTGCTGCAAATGTTTGCCCACAGTAGGTGCATGTGAAAACATGGTCATTTCCACCATTTTGCACCATCTTACGTCTCTCACGCTCTGTGTGTGCTTTATCTGCAATCATTTTCTCCTTTGTCTTTATTCCATTTCTGATAGTTGCCCTCCATGCAACACGTTCAGCGGCGACGAGCTCCCATTGTGCATTATCAATGCCTGTATCAATCATGTCCCGCTTACACACATCTTTGTATCGTAGTAGAGGCCGACCCTGAGATCTCCTACCCGTCTGTAATTCACCAAAAAAGATGTCCTTTGGTATTCTACCATCATCCATCCTCCTAACGTGTCCTATCCATCTAAGTCTATGAAGACTGAGCATGGAATACACCGTCACACAACCTGATCTTTCCAATACTTCAGTATTTGTGATTTTGTCTTGCCACTTAATACCAAGTATTCTTCGCAGACACCGCATATGAAAGCTGTTTAAACGTTTCTCTTGGCGTGAGTAAGTTGTCCAGGTTTCACTGCCATAAAGAAGAGTACTAAGGACACAGGCTTGGTAGACGAGGATTTTTGTTTTGGCAGTAAGCTTTCTGTTCTCCCAGACTCTTTTTGCTAACATGTTCATTGTTGTTGCTGCCTTGCCAATCCTGATGTTGATTTCCTGATCGAGGGATAATTTGCTATTTACCTCTGATCCAAGATATGAAAAATGGTCTACTATCTCTAGTTCGGCGTCGTCAATAAAGATTGATGGTACACCATGTGCACCTTGTGACATAATCTGTGTCTTCTTTTTGTTAATTGTTAAACCAAATTCAGAACAAGCATTGGAGAATGCAGATAGTAGATGTTGTAATTCTTCCTCAGAGTGGGTCGTAATCGCAGCATCATCCGCAAAAAGCAACTCTCTGATTAGTACCCTGCTCATTTTGGTCTTGGACTTCAATCTCTGAGCATTATAGAGGCCACCATCTGAGCGTGAGTGAATGTATATACCGTCATCCTGATCACGAAAGGCATATTTCAGTAGAAGTGAAAAGTATATCCCAAAGAGGGTGGGGGATAGTACACAACCTTGCTTAACTCCACTCTTGATTTCAAACTCTTCTGAAGTTGAGCCATCAAACTTGATTATACCCTTCATGCCTGTGTGGAACGATTCCACAATGGACAGAAGAGTTAGTGGACAGCCAATCTTCTTTAGTGCTTTGAACAGACCCACACGACTGACCAAATCGAATGCCTTTGTGAGGTCGATGAAGGCAATAAACAGTGGCTGATTTTGTTCCCGGCATTTTTCTTGCATCTGTCGCAATGAGAATATCATATCAATGGTAGACCGGTTCTGACGGAAGCCGCACTGTGATTCGGGGTAGACTTGATCTCTCAGGACTTGAAGTCTGCGCAGGACAATTCTGGCAAATACTTTCCCAACAATACACAGAAGTGAGATACCCCTATAGTTGTTGCAGTCGCTCCGATCTCCATTGTTCTTGTACAGCGTTATGATGTTTGAATCTTTGAAATCCTGTGGGACTTGTCCTTCTCGCCAGCATGGCTCTATTAGCTGGTGGATCTGTAGAGCGAGGGTGTCTTGCCCACTCCTGATCACCTCTATTGGAATCCCATCCTTACTTGGAGCCTTGCCAGATGCAAGCTCATTTATAGCACACTTAACTTCTGTTATAGTGGGAAGTGTGTCCAGGTGGTCAAGAGTTGGCAGGGCCTCTATGGCGTTGAGGGCATCATCCGCCAGCTTGGTCTCACTTGAGTAAAGCTCTAAATAGTGCTCGACCCATCTATCCATCTGCTGTTTCTTATCAGTGATGATTTCTCCAGTCAAGGTTTTCAACGGTGCACTTCTTTTGATCATTGGACCACAGTCTTTCTTTATCCCTTCATACATGCTTCTGATGTTTCCCTTATCACTTGCGATTTAAATGGACTCACATAACATGATCCAATAGTCATTCGCACACTGCCTGGCAGCCTTTTGTACATCCTTCCTCGCTTGCTTCAGCTAACTCAGAGTGTTACGCGTTGGTCTTTCCTTGTTTCTTAAGAGAGCTATCTTCTTTTTATCAATCAAGGGCTGCAGTATCTGGCTGCTGCCGCAAACCAGTCCTGCCTCTTATGATCCACACTGCCGTAAACCCCTACCGCTGTTTTACAAATAGTTTCCTTAAGTTTACTCCATTTATCATTTACTATACAATTTTCTGATGTTTGAAAGCGTCCTCAAGTTGCTGTTGAGATTCAAAGCACTTTCCAGGATCGTGAGTGTTAATAATATTAATCCTTGGGCTAGACTTGTGTTTAGCTGTGTAGATTCTCTTTGGTCTCAGTCTAACCCTTGCAACAACCAAAGAATGATCTGTATCACAGTCAGCACTGTGGTAACTTCGAGTTAATGATGTATGGTTCAGATGTTGTCTCCGTGTGATAATGAAGTCCAGCTGATGCCAATGGCCGGATCTTGGATGTTTTCATGTGACCTTATGCATCTCTTTTGTTTTAAAAAAGGAGTTTGTAATACATAGGTTATTTCTAGTGCAATGCTCCAGCAGCCTTTGCCCATTATCATTCATGCGACCGATGTTGTATTTTCCAACGCACACTGGCCATGAACTCGAGTCCTTGCCCACACGAGCATTGAAATCACCGAGCATATAAATGTAGTCGGATTTTGGAACTGCCTTGATCGCCGAGTCTAGCTGCTCATAGAACGTATCTTTCACATCATCAGAGGAAGTGAGGGTTGGTGCATATGCAGTGAGAATGGTGGCACATCCACAAGAGGTTGCCAAGCGCAGTGATAATAATCTTTCATTACCTCCAGCTGGGATATCAATCATTCCCAGTAGCGAATTCTTCACTGCAAAGCCCACACCGTGGTGCCTTTTTTCTGCCTGCCCTCTTCCTTTCCAAAAAAAGGTGTAATTGTTTTCCCTGAGTGACCCTTCCTCAGCGAGGCGAGTCTCCTGCAGGCCAGCAATATCAATGTTAAGACGATTGAGTTCAGCATCAATCACATCCGTTTTTCTCACATCGTCAATATTTGTCAAGTCAGTGGAAAATCCTGGACACATGGTTCTCACGTTCCAGGTTGCAAGCCGTAGCTTGAGGTTTTTATTATTCTTTTTATTAGTACCTTGTGCATTGGTTTTACAGCCTGCGATTCAGATTTTGTCCTAGCCCCAAGCACCCATGTAAGCAGGCAGGCTGTGGCGGATCAGCACCTAATTGGCCGGGGGCTGCCCAGCTTGAGGCGGGCGGTAGCTGATCAGTGACACCTGTAGGTGTCTCCCACCGTCAGAGGCAACGAGTGGCGCCCCATGTCTACGCCAACTGACAAGGACCTATAACCCGTAACAGTTGCCTCTCGCTTTGATTCCGAGACCGGTTAAGACCAGGGATGGAGTTATTGCCTCTCCATAGCACAAAGCCTGGGCTAAAATAAAGAAACCATGTGTTGCCCATGCAGCATGATCCCTCTCTCGGCCTGCCTAGTACACTCCAGAGGAAAGTTAACACCTCTACATCTGGAACATGACAAGCTGCAGAAGCTGCCGGATCAGCAAAGCAATGCTCTAACTGTCCGCCTGTCGGAGCTTCGATCCTAGACCAGCTGCCAACCAAGGCTTAGGGCCTGGTCTGCCCTGCCATGACTTATTTTGTCTTTGGGTTGCATTTCCTCGCACCAGGATAAGGCTAGTACCCTCTCAATTGCACTCTTCCGCCCGAAACCGTTGGCACAATGTGGGGTGTCGGGTTTGGTAAGCGCCGCCCAACAATCGGCGCTGACAGAAAGCAGGTAGTACCGTCTACTGTCATCCGTAGCTCAGTCATATCTGACTAAGACCTGACTTAGCCATGCAAGTAGGTTACCAACTAACAGTATACCACAACAAACAATGATGTACAGACCAGAGGGAAGCAGAGGAGGAGGCCAACCACGTAAACAATGGAAGCAGCGAATAGGGAGTCCATGGGAATATCGATACATGAAGCCCATAAGTGGGCACTCTCTCGCTGTTTATACTTCACCTCGACACCGCAAGGTACAAGGTGAGATGGGATATTATATTATATTATATTATATTATATTATTTATATTATATTATATTATATTATATTATATTATATTATATTATATTATATTATATTATATTATATTATATTTACTCACAGGGAAATAACATTTCTAGTATCCCAAGTGGAAGCTTGCCGTGGAACCTAACTGACCTTGACCTTGCTGGCAGTCCAATAACAATAATCGACGACAATGCCTTCCAGGGCTCTGTCAACACGCTGGCGTCCATCTATTTATCCACAGTACGTTTCACTAAATTCCCAAACGCATTTGGGCTCTTGCGTACTTTGACGGAGCTATCCATCACTGAGGCCAACATTACAGACTGGAACGATGGGACCTGGAAGACCCTGGGTCAAACCCTTGAGACACTAACTCTGGATAATGTGGGTATAACCTCATGGCCGAGCTGGACACAGTATTTCAGGAAGCTAACTGTTCTAACCATGTCAGGGGGCTCTATCTCTAGCATACCCGACCACGCACTAGATCATGTGGCAAACAGTTTAACCAACGTGAATCTTTACAACAATCGCTTAACCACGGTTCCCAAGGCCATTTCAAACCTGAGCTCTTTACAAATTTTGTCTCTCTATCAGAATCACATCACAGACGTGACGTGGCTCCCTCATAACAAATATCTGGATAGCTTGTCATTGAGTAATAACTATATATCAAATTCCAGCCACCTCAGCCAGGCTCTGCGTCCATTGAATGGGTCACTGTGGTCCCTTGATATAGACAATAACCTTCTTACTAGTATCCCTGATTTTTCTTTCCTTGACCAAGGTAACAGGTTTAGACTTTTCCCACTAACAGAATATCCGATTCTAATTCTGGTAAACTTTCTGCGAATAATACTTACCTTCTTGATCTGTCGTACAACTCTCTGTCTTTAGTTCCCAGACTCTTGTCTTCGTTGGTCTTGGTAAACGACATAACCCTGTCTTACAATGTTATAAAAGGCATACAGGAAGCAGATTTCCACGACCAGGTTACCTCAATTGATCTTGGGTACAATTTGATAACAGAAATAACGGATGCCAGTTTTCCAGACAATTTTGGACTCATGTATTTGCAGCTAAACAATAACCCACTGACCACAATTTCACCGGTTGCTCTACAACGTCTGCCACATCTCTACGAACTGAACCTACGACATACACAACTCACTCGCTTGCCCTTAGCACTGAGTTATCTAACCGGTCTAGTGACCCTGGACGTCTCAGATAACAGCGGGCTGGTCTGTACGTGCTTGGAGCGTAGTTTAGCTACCTGGGTGGTGAAACCCCAGCCGCACAGCATCCTGGGAAACTGCGGCCAGACTAGTGTGTATGATTTCTTTTCTATATTAAGTCCATATTGTCCTACTAACTGAAATATTTATAAACAAGGTCGGTTTGATATCCGCAGGCACGGTACAGATGTTATTACAGGACACTAGCTAGACTAGAAGGATGTGTGTTACCACCACATTTGTCCATCCCCTATATGGATACGATTAACAAATCCACGACCAGAGAGTTTAAATGAGTTGTTTTGCAGAGATCAGAATTTACCGTATGAGAACAATGCAGATATCCAGCTCCATTTATATTGCCATGACAATTGTCAGAATTTTTATTTGAAGATTAACATTGGAAAGATAGAACTCGACCAACACCAGTGCAATATAAGGTAAATATAAATGGAGAATAATTAAAACAAGTTAAATGTAGCACAAGTATCTGGGATGCGTGTTCACAAAGGATTGAAACCTTACAAAGAAATAGAAATGAGAATACAGAAAGCAAACAACGTCAACAATGAACTAGCATATCTTCTAAAGTATTTAAAATATTCGCGATGTGTAATAAGAAAGAAGGCTATAGAGGCTCTGCAAATAGATCACAAGTTGTATTGATATATAAAGGAAGATCATTAATATAAACTGCAAAAAGCAGCGGACCTAGTATTGAGCCCTGAGACACACCAATATTAAGCTGTGTGGGTCTTGATAGACAGTTGTTGAAGGACACGACTTGTTGTTTGTCTGATAGAAATGACGTAATTATGTTCACAATATTGGTGCTTGTCTTCATTTGTTTTAGTTTTCTAATTAAAATATCATGATCTACCATATCAAAACCTTTTTAAAGCGCTCCACAAATTTTGCCGTTGTTGATGTTTAAGTGCCAGTTATCGGTCATTTTTGTTAGAGCACTACGGCAAGAATATTTAGGTCGAAACTCAGATTGACTTTTAATTATTAGATCGTTGTTAATTAAATGGGATAAGTGGAGAGTGGAAAAGAAGAAGCAACAAAGACATTTATGATCTGTTTAAGCCCCCGCTAATCACTGGTATCATGAAGGCTAATAGACTGCAATGGCTGGGGCATATATAAATATTGGAAGATAATAGGGAAACAAAACTCGCTTACACTCAAGAAATAAATGACCGGAGACCCCGAGGTAAACCAAGAAGACGGTGGAGAGATAATATACATACAGACCTACAAGCACTTGGAATCAGCGACTGGCAAGAGAAGGTCAACCAGAGAGACGAATGGAGACGGCTTGTATCTGTAGCAAAGAACCTCAATGGCTCGGAATGCTGAAGAAGAAGAAGAAGAAGAAGAAGAAGAAGAAGAAGAAGAAGAAGAAGAAGAAGAAGAAGAAGAAGAAGAACGTTATTTTATGTATGTGTTTTTGTAGTGGCTTTGATAGCGACGATAGTAAGGAGATAGGTCTATAATTACCCAAAACTGCTATTATCGATTGAACCATTTTTAAGTAGAGAATATACTTTAGCAATTTTAAATGCAGATGGAAAGTAGTTTTTGGCCAGGCACTGGTTATATATGAACGTTAAGGACTCACTAATGACTGGTGCAGCACAACGAAAACTTCTATTACTGATACCATCTAGGCCGTGTGAATTTGTTGATTTGAGGTTTAAGAGATATTTATAAACTTCTGCAACAGACATTAATGGAATCTCAGCGGGAATATTTCTGGTGCACTTCTCCTCACAGAATGATGCCAGTGAACTTATATTACATGATGAGTCTGGTATTGAAGACTTTAGATTCTCTATTTCTGATTGAAAAAACTAACTGAATTCATCGCATGTTATAGAATTTGGTATTGCTGATTCTGAAGGGTGTTTCTTATTGGTTAGCAAGTTAATAGCCTTCCATATAGTTGTACTGTTTGAATTATCTACAATCAAATTTTTAAAATGAACTTTTTTATCCTACGAATTTCATATTTAACTTTATTCCTTAGTCTACGGTAATTGATGAAGTCTTTATTTTTGTGTGCAGTATCTCGCTCTCTCATGATTTCCAGAACTTCACTAGTGACCCATGGGAATTTATGTTGATTTTTGACTCGAACTTCTTTGATTGGCACGTGTTTATCGAACACATTGTAGACTGTCTTAGTCCAGAAAGCTAATGCATCGTCCGGGTCAGGAAGTTGGTAAACATGATCAAGGGCTGCTTTTTTTTAAGTCTTGCAAAAATAAATCTTGGTTGAATGCTTTAAAATTTCTAATTTTGATACTTAAATGTTTATTTTTAAGATATTTGAACCCAATTGTTGACAATAAAGTTGATTTGATTTGATTTGATTCATTCCAATGCTATTTTACCAATGACACGCATGGACAGCTGTAGAAACATTGAAGGTAAAATCACATCATGTACGACGAGATGCATAAGAAACACAGCTGGAACAACAATAAGGAGACAGATGGACTAATTGAGAAACTAATAATAAGTGTACGGATAATCCCTTTTACTTACTTAGATAACAGTTCAAGATGGCGACGGACGGTCGTGTTGTTTTGTGACCGTCAACTTTTTCGCGTAGGAGATGGATTTATTCATCTCTTGCGTGTAAATTGTGTGCCAGGATGTAAAACCAGGAGTTTCTACTGAAGATCTGCGCCGATGCTACGGAGTTTCGTGCATTGAGCGAAGCAATCCTTTAGGAATTTTTCGCAGCGTGAGTGGTTCTGTGGTTTTCGGTTTTTTTATGTTTACTTACTTAACAACACGAAAGAGTTAAATGGTTCGGACATTTAGCTAGGATGGAACGAGATCAACTATCGGATAGAGCGTTTAACGTGAGAACATCGGGATTCAAGGAGAGAGGACGAGCCAGGAATAGTTTGCTAGATGAAGTTAAAGATACATTGAAGAAATTATATGTGACATTAATACAAGCAACAAGACAAGTAAAACACATAAATGTGCACAATCCTTTTCACTGAGAAGCTTAACGGCAAAACACCAGGGCACAAGAATGAAGAGTGACGTGACAGGATTTCTGGCTTGCTCCACCTCTCTATCACCAGAAGAACAGGCGAATATAAAGGTCTCTATCTTGCATCATCTCTTTATCACCAGAAGAACAGGTGACTAGCTATGTTTTTATCTTCCTTCATATCTTTATCACAAGAAGAACAGGTGAATAGCCATGTTTCTGGCTTGCTCCATCTCTCTATCACCAGAAGAACAGGTAACTAGACAGGTTTCTATCTTGCTCCATCTCTTTATCACCAGAAGAACAGGTAACTAGACAGGTTTCTATCTTGCTCCATCTCTTTATCACCAGAAGAACAGGTAACTAGACATGTTTCTATCTTGCTCCATCTCTCCATCACCAGAAGAACAGGTAACTAGACATGTTTCTATCTTGCTCCATCTCTCTATCACCAGAAGAACAGGTGACTAGACATGTTTCTATCTTGCTCCATCTCTCTATCACCATAAGAACAGGTGACTAGACATGTTTCTATCTTGCTCCAACTCTCTATCACCAGACGAAAAAGTGGCTAGGCAGGATTCTATCTTGCTCCATCTGTCTATCACCAGAAGAACAGGTGACTAGAGAAGTTTCTGTCTTGCTCCATAACTCTATTACCAGAAGAAAAGGTGGCTAGACAGGATTCTATCTTGCTCCATCAGTCTATCACCAGAAGAACAGGTGACTGGACAGGTTTCTATCTTGCTCCATCTCTCTATCACCAGAAGAACAGGTGACTGGACAGGTTTCTATCTTGTTCATCTTCTATCACCAGAAGAACAGGTGATTAAACAGGTTGCTATCTTGCTTCACCTTATATCACCAGAAGAACACGTGACTAGACATGTTTCTTTCTTGCTCCATCTCTCTATCACCAGACGAACAGGTGACAGGACAGGTTTCTATCATGCTTTATCTCTTTATCACCAGAAGAACAAGTGACTAGACAAGTTTCTATCTTGCTCAATCTCTCTATCACCAGAATAACAGGTGACTGGACAGGTTTCTTTCTTGTTTCATGTCATTATCACCGGAAGAACAGATGACTAGACAGGTTTCTATCTTGCTGTATCTCTCTATCACCAGAAGAACAGGTGACTGGACAGGTGGAAGACGGTGGAGAGATAATATACATAAAGACCTACAAGCATTTGGAATCAACAACTGGCAAGAGAAGGTCAACCAGAGAGACGAATGGAGACGGCTTGTATCTGCAGCAAAGAACCTCAATGGCTCGGAGCGCTGAAGAAGAAGATTATTATTATCATCATCTACAGGCCGACGTGTTGTTGAAAATAAACACTCCAGACATGTAAAAGACTACCGTTTATTCGACAGACCAGTTATTTTTATTCCTGTAACATTTACGTTCACAAGCTCCGACTTGTTCTACGGTGATTGCGAAATGATCCAAATATTCTTGTGTTTGTTTTCTTTGTTGATGAAGACTTGTCGCCGCAACATCCATTGTGTTCCTTAATTGTGTTTTATAAAGCCCCTCTCTACTTCGTATTTCTATACTGTGTATATTCAGAACAACGGTTGATTAAATGTGTGTAATGAACACTGTAGCTCAGTTGTGGAGAACATCTGACGGGCAGTCACGACTTAACTCCGTATAGAAGATGTAAATACTTGTGGGCCCACAGTTGCCGACCACGTTGTCCGCCAGCATTGCTTGAACCCTGGACTCTAATCTCTTCTCCAGACATGTACACACTAGGCCAGCGGAGTCGCTGACGTCCAAATAATTTAAATTGTTCAGTGAAACAACAGCCATGGGCAAACGGGTCAATTTAGAATGCTGGATGCTCAGCTCGATTAGACGAGGGACATTGAATGAAAGCATCAATGGAAATCTGAGATATCGGGTTATAGCTCAACACCAAATATGTGATGCTTGAGTTTTCCGGGAAACAAGACTTCGTTAGTTCAGTTATTAGATTGTATCCAAAATCCGCGCCATCTGTAGTCGGCGGGAAATCCGCTCCCCGAATCACAGATAAACGATTATAATTCAGCTTCAAGTTGTGAAACAAATTTTAAATATTTCATTAAACGAGGAATTCGACGGCAGAAGATTGTTACTCAATGTTACATCGGAAATACCCGGAGGCAGAGATCCGGTGTTTATGTCAGAGATGTGGTTGTTTGTAAAGTCGATACCGTCCAGCTGTGGCAGAAAGGAGAGATCGGGTATTGATGTCAGGAGATTGTCATTGATTGTAAAACTATACAGGGTATTTGAGTACGGCCGTACAGCGTTGGTCAGTATGGTTCCATTTGTGATCCTGTTGTTATTAAGTAATAAGGTAGATAATTTACTGAGGCTGTGGTAACCAAGTTAAGTCAGTAATCCTGTTCTCTTGGAGATTCAATGTATGTAGAGCAGTTAACTTTGATATCGACTTCGGTACACTTGTAAAACTGTTGTTTTTAAGTCCTAGCGTTACTAACGTGTCCACAACCATGTCCAAAGCATCTTCAGGGAGGTCAGAAATAGATCCCCCGGTAATCTGTAGCTCCGTGAGATGAACATAGGACCGAAGCCATGCAGGCCACTCACTTAAACCAACTGTATCAAGGTCAAGGGTCACCATGGAAGACCCCAATCTCTTCATGGCGTCCACGTCCCAAGTTTGAATATTAGTTTGACAGATACTTAAGCTTTGCAGGTTCCTTAAATGTAGCACAGCTGCTGGAATGTGGGTGAACCTGGCCCCGCAGAACTGCAGTGTTGCTAAAGTATTTATAGACTCGTCAAAGGCGTGGTCGTCAATAGATTCGATGGGGCTCCCTTGTATAGTTATCAGAGTCAGATTTGCCGGCAGGCTGCCTGTCCCTATAATGCTGATCTGGTTACCCTGGTGGGATATATATTAATGTTATTATTATTATTAACATTATTATTAGTAGTAGTAGTTGTAGTAGTAGTAGTAGTAGTAGTAGTAGTAGTAGTAGTAGTAGTAGTAGTAGTAGTAGTAGTAGTAGTAGTAGTAGTAGTAGTAGTAGCCGCAGCCAGCAGCAGTAGTAGTAGTAGTAGTAGTAGTAGTAGTAGTAGTAGTAGTAGTAGTAGTAGTAGTAGTAGTAGTAATAGCCGCAGCCGCAGCCGCAGCAGTAGTAGTAGTAGTAGTAGTAGTAGTAGTAGTAGTAGTAGTAGTAGTAGTAGTAGTAGTAGTAGCCGCAGCCGCAGCAGCAGTAGTAGTAGTAGTAGTAGTAGTAGTAGTAGTAGTAGTAGTAGTAGTAGTAGTAGTAGTAGTAGTAGTAATAGCCGCAGCCGCAGCCGCAGCAGTAGTAGTAGTAGTAGTAGTAGTAGTAGTAGTAGTAGTAGTAGTAGTAGCCGCAGCCGCAGCCGCAGCAGTAGTAGTAGTAGTTGTAGTAGTAGTAGTAGTAGTAGTAGTAGTAGCAGCAGCAGCAGCAGCAGAAGTGCAGCAACAGTAGAATTAGTAGTAGTTGCTGCAGGAGCAGTAAATGTAGTAATAGCAGCAGCAGCAGCAGTAGTAGTAGTAGTAGTAGTAGTAGTAGTAGTAGTAGTAGTAGTAGTAGTAGTAGTAGTAGTAGTGGTAGTAGTAGAAGTAGTAGCAACAGTAGCAGCAGTAGTATAGTAGTAGTAGTAGTAGTAGTAGTAGTAGTAGTAGTAGTAGTAGTAGTAGTAGTAGTAGTAGTAGTAGTAGTAGTAGAAGAAGTAGTAGTAGTAGTAGTAGTAGTAGTAGTAGTAGTAGTAGTAGTAGTAGTAGTAGTGGTAGTAGTAGAAGTAGTAGCAACAGTAGCAGCAGTAGTATAGTAGTAGTAGTAGTAGTAGTAGTAGTAGTAGTAGTAGTAGTAGTAGAAATAGTAGTAGTAGTAGTAGTAGTAGTAGTAGTAGTAGTAGTAGTAGTAGTAGTAGTAGTAGTAGTAGTAGTAGTAGTAGTAGTAGTAGTAGTAGGAGTAGTAGTAGTAGTAGTAGTAGTAGTAGTAGTAGTAGTAGTAGTAGTAGTAGTAGTAGTAGTAGTAGTAGTAGTAGAAGTAGTAGTAGTAGTAGTAGTAGTAGTTAGTAGTAGTAGTAGTAGTAGTAGTAGTAGTAGTAGTAGTAGTAGTAGTAGTAGTAGTAGTGTAGTAGAAGTAGTAGTAGTAGTAGTAGTAGTAGTAGTAGTAGTAGTAGTAGTAGTAGTAGTAGTAGTAGTAGTAGTAGTAGTAGTAGTAGTAGAAGAACTAGTAGTAGTAGTAGTAGTAGTAGTAGTAGTAGTAGTAGTAGTAGTAGTAGTAGTAGTAGTAGTAGTAGTAGGAGTAGTAGTAGTAGTAGTAGTAGTAGCAGCAGCAGCAGCAGCAGTAGTAGTAGTAGTAGTAGTAGTAGTAGTAGTAGTAGTAGTAGTAGTAGTAGTAGTAGTAGTAGTAGTAGTAGTAGTAGTAGTAGATGTAGAAGTGGTAGTAGTGGTAGTAGCAGTAGTTGTAATAAGAGCTGCAACACTAGAAGTAGTAGTAATAGCAGCAGCAGCAGAGTAAGTAGTAGTAGTAGTAGTAGTAGTAGTAGTAGTAGTAGTAGTAGTGGTAGTAGTAGTAGTAGTAGTAGTAGTAGTAGTAGTAGTAGTAGTAGTAGTAGTAGTAGTAGTAGTAGTAGTAGTAGTAGTAACAGCAGTAATAAGTGCAGCAACAGTAGAATTAGTAGTAGTTGCTGCAGGAGCAGTAAATGTAGTAGTAGTAGTAGTAGTAGTAGTAGTAGTAGTAGTAGTAGTAGTAGTAGTAGTAGTAGTAGTAGTAGTAGTAGTAGTAGTAGTAGTAGTAGTAGTAGTAGTATCACAACCATAAAAACAACTTGCATCCAGGTTGAGGCTCGTTATCCCGGGGTTCCTCTTGGCCACTTCCTCGGGGATCTCTTTCAGATTCTTGTCAGTACAGAAGATGTAGCCTCCACCACAAGAGCATATCTACGTGTAGAGTATATCCTCTGTTAGTGGATCTACCTAACTACATACCTATATGTAGATTATATCTTTAGTAGATCTTTAAAAAGTCAACAGGGTCGACTTCATTTCTCCGGGTTGTATATCCATATGGTAGATATACCTACTAGCAGTAGTAGTTTCAGTGGATCTACCTAAATACATACTTACGTGCAGATTATATCTTTAGGAGATCTACCTATCTACATACTTACGTGTAGATTATATCTGTAAGGAGATCTACCTATCTGCATACCTATATGTAGATTCTATCCTTTGTTAGTGTAGCTATCTAACTACATACCTACATGTAGAGTATATCTGTGTTAGTTGACCTACATGACTACATAATTACGTTTAGAGCACATCCTTTGTTCGTAGATCTACATTACTACATATTTACGTGTAGAGTATATCCTTTGTAAGTAGATCTACATGACTACATATGTACTTGTAGTGTATATACTTCGATAAGTACGTCTACCTAACTGTATATCTGTGTGTAGAGAATATCCTTTGTTAGTGGATCTACTTAACTACATACCTACCTATCTACCCACGAACATAATCAAGTACCGAACTGACTGACTAATTGATTAACTTAATAACTAAAGACTGACTGACTGCTTAATTAACTTATTAACTTACTATTTTAAAAACAAGCAAAGTAACTAACAATCTAATCAACTTACTAAACACCTAAAAAATAAATATATAAATAAATAACAAACTAACTAATTTGATAGCTATCACCTCTTAATGGATGACGTGATGAATATAATTCCAGCGTCATTACTTCAAAAATGTGTCTGTTGTTTGTTTGTCTGTCTCTCTGTCTGTCTGTCTGTCCTATGGCTATGTGTCCATCTTTTGTTCCGTATGAATGTCTGTCTATCTGTCTGCCTGTCTCCCAACGTATGTGCCTATCTGCTCCTCTGATCCCTATCAAAATAACTATTTTTCTATGTGTCATTTTGTCTATCTCTTTATATATGCGTCTGTCTGTTGTTTTTGTCTGATTGTCCTACCTTGTAAGGACACCCAATCCATTGACAGGACAAGCAGGAGGCAGACACTAATACCGTAAATGCTGTTATAATCATGATGTGATGCCACGAGTGCTACACCCTGAAACAAAGGCAGGAGGAAGATACTGTTTATTCATGTTTGCTTCTAACATGTACTTATGCATTAAAAATATCTACCAATACAAGAAACACATACAATAAATAACAATGATTAGCAGATACAGATGGGGATAAAGGAAGTTTTGCGATTACTACGCTGGCTTGCATGTTAGATAGTCACAGTAGGGTCCTGTTACAGACATCGAAACTAGTTTTTATTATACCATGCGCCATTTCAAGTGCCTCAATACGCGCTCACAATTTACCACACTCACTTATAGTAACTATAGCACAGTGGATACGGAATGTGAGATTTCCCGAAAACAAATTTGCCACTCTCACTTATAGTGGTTCCACTATGTCAGATATTAGTAATACAGATTTCCCACAGTCAATTATAGTAATCCAAGTATGTGAGACTGGCAGAATTCAGATTTACCACACTTATAGTAGCCGAAGTATGTGAGATTCTCAGTGTCCAGATTTACCACAATCACTTAAATAGTTCCCAGTATATGAAATTGTCAGAGTCCGAGATTTATCACATTCAGTGATGGTAGCCCCAGTATATGAGATTATCAGAGTCATTAATTAAGTGCAATATATGTTCGTCTATCTTCTTTCTGTCTGTTGATCTGCTTTTTATTTCTCTCTAATTCCAAACATTTATATCTGCCTATATGTAATTGTATATGCCAACGATGTATGTATACAATAATCTATGAAAGGAGGGAGATTAAAAGGACGGAATTTCATAATGTCCTGCATGTCTAATTCGTAACCCCAAGACAATATGATTTCGTCCTTTTTTTTCGTCACTTCGAAGTTCGTTAGTTCGTTCCTCCCTTCGTTCCTTTCATTTCAGTCTTTCAAACTATCTTTAAGTCGCCTAAATTAAGATTCTAACGACATTATTTGTTCATGATATAGCCAACGGGTGATATACTTTCATATCAAGATGTTCAGAATAGACGGCTACATAATACTTACATTGACCTCGAGATGTTGCCACAAAATACTTACATCGACCTGGAGATGTTGCAACAAAATGGAGAAATATGTTGCTTGAGTCACAATCTACACACTAGGTCTAGACACCACATTTCTTATCGCTAATCGGTACAACACGAAACAGTAAGTTCTACAGTTGTTTAAACAAAACAGTATAACACGGAGACAGTAAGTTCTACAGTAGTTTAACCAAAACAGTATAACACGGAGACAGTAAGTTCTACAGTAGTTTAACCAAAACAGTATAACACAGAGACAGTAAGTTCTACAGTAGTTTAACTAAAACAGTATAACACGGAGACAGTAAGTTCTACAGTTGTTTAAACAAAACAGTATAACACGGAGACAATAAGTTACAGCACTTTAAACGAAACAGTATAACACAGAGACAGTAAGTTCTACAGTAGTTTAACTAAAACAGTATAACACGGAGACAGTAAGTTCTACAGTAGTTTAAACAAAACAGTATAACACGGAGACAGTAAGTTCTACAGTAGTTTAAACAAAATAGTGTAACACGGAGACAATAAGTTACAGTACTTTAAACGAAACAGTATAACACGGAGACAGTAAGTTCTACGGTTGTTTAAACAAAACAGTATAACACGGAGACAGTAAGTTCTACAGTTGTTTAAACAAAATAGTGTAACACGGAGACAATAAGTTACAGTACTTTAAACGAAACAGTATAACACGGAGACAGTAAGTTCTACGGATGTTTAAACAAAACAGTATAACACGGAGACTGTAAGTTCTACAGTTGTTTAAACAAAATAGTGTAACACGGAGACAATAAGTTACAGTACTTTAAACGAAACAGTATAACACGGAGACAGAAAGTTCTACGGTTGTTTAAACACAACAGTATAACACGGAGACAGTAAGTTCTACAGTTGTTTAAACAAAACAGTATAACACGGAGACAGTAAGTTCTACAGTAGTTTAACCAAAACAGTATAACACAGAGACAGTACGTTCTACAGTAGTTTAACTAAAACAGTATAACACAGAGACAGTAAGTTCTACAGTTGTTTAAACAAAACAGTATAACACGGAGACAATAAGTTACAGCACTTTAAACGAAACAGTATAACACAGAGACAGTAAGTTCTACAGTAGTTTAACTAAAACAGTATAACACGGAGACAGTAAGTTCTACAGTAGTTTAAACAAAACAGTATAACACGGAGACAGTAAGTTCTACAGTAGTTTAAACAAAATAGTGTAACACGGAGACAATAAGTTACAGTACTTTAAACGAAACAGTATAACACGGAGACAGTAAGTTCTACGGATGTTTAAACAAAACAGTATAACACGGAGACTGTAAGTTCTACAGTTGTTTAAACAAAATAGTGTAACACGGAGACAATAAGTTACAGTACTTTAAACGAAACAGTATAACACGGAGACAGAAAGTTCTACGGTTGTTTAAACAAAACAGTATAACACGGAGACAGTAAGTTCTACAGTTGTTTAAACAAAATAGTGTAACACGGAGACAATAAGTTACAGTACTTTAAACGAAACAGTATAACACGGAGACAGTAAGTTCTACGGATGTTTAAACAAAACAGTATAACACGGAGACTGTAAGTTCTACAGTTGTTTAAACAAAATAGTGTAACACGGAGACAATAAGTTACAGTACTTTAAACGAAACAGTATAACACGGAGACAGAAAGTTCTACGGTTGTTTAAACAAAACAGTATAACACGGAGACAGTAAGTTCTACAGTTGTTTAAACAAAACAGTATAACACGGAGACAGTAAGTTCTACAGTAGTTTAACCAAAACAGTATAACACAGAGACAGTACGTTCTACAGTAGTTTAACTAAAACAGTATAACACAGAGACAGTAAGTTCTACAGTTGTTTAAACAAAACAGTATAACACGGAGACAATAAGTTACAGCACTTTAAACGAAACAGTATAACACAGAGACAGTAAGTTCTACAGTAGTTTAACTAAAGCAGTATAACACGGAGACAGTAAGTTCTACAGTAGTTTAACTAAAACAGTATAACACGGAGACAGTAAGTTCTACAGTAGTTTAAACAAAACAGTATAATACGGAGACAGTAAGTTCTACAGTATTTTAAACAAAATAGTGTAACACGGAGACAATAAGTTACAGTACTTTAAACGAAACAGTATAACACGGAGACAGTAAGTTCTACGGTTGTTTAAACAAAACTGTATAACACGGAGACTGTAAGTTCTACATTAGTTTAAACAAAACAGTATAACACGGAGACAGTAAGTTCTACATTAGTTTAAACAAAACAGTATAACACGGAGACAGTAAGTTCTACAGTTGTTTAACTAAAACAGTATAACACGGAGACAGTAAGTTCTACAGTTGTTTAAACAAAATAGTGTAACACGGAGACAATAAGTTACAGTACTTTAAACGAAACAGTATAACACGGAGACAGTAAGTTCTACGGTTGTTTAAACAAAACAGTATAACACGGAGACTGTAAGTTCTACAGTTGTTTAAACAAAATAGTGTAACACGGAAACAATAAGTTACAGTACTTTAAACAAAACAGTATAACACGGAGACAATAAGTTACAGTACTTTAAACGAAACAGTATAACACGGAGACAGTAAGTTCTACAGTTGTTTAAAGTAAACAGTATAACACGGAAACAGTAAGTTCCATAGTTGTTTAAACAAAACATTATAACACGGAGACAGTAAGTTCTACAGTTGTTTAAACAAAACAGTATAACACGGAGACAGTAAGTTCTGCAGTTGTTTAAAGTAAACAGTATAACACGGAGATAGTAAGTTCTACAGTTGCTTAAACAAAGCAGTATAACCAGGAGACATTAAGTTCCAAAGATACCTTTGACCATCCAGCAACATTTATCCTCCGTATTTAACCATCAAGCAACATTTTATCAACGTATGTAACCACCCAGCAACATTTATCCACCGTATGTGACCATCCAGCAAGATTTATTTATCGCCTTTGACCATCCAGCTACATTTCCCCACTGTATTTGACCATACAGCAACATTTATCCACTGTATTTGACAATCCAGCAACATTTCCTCACCGTATTTGACCTTTATGCTTCATTTCTTCACCACAGAGCAATCAGGTTATTTATTAGAGTTCAGCGCTCTCTTTTTCACATTCAATTATAGTGACTTAATGCAGCTTTTCCGTTACCTATCCTGTTCTTAATCTGTGTCGTGCACTATCCATCTGATGGTATAATAGGTATTTACATTTATCAAATTGATAAGCATTTCCATTCTATTGTTATCTCACATTTAGGTTCATATTTGACTTTTATATCACCATTGTTTCCTGTTTTTCTTGATATTTAAGGGAAGACTTTTTGTACACACACTGTTACTAGTTTGTCACAAGGTCGTTGACAGGTTGACAGATAGAATTGGCTGTGGTTGTGTCTAGTGGTATGTCTGTATGAACACTCTGCAGGTTTACTTATGCACAGCTATAGGAACTGGGAAAACACAGTATTCGCATACATCATTTTATTAATGACATAGTTACATGATAAAAAACATGTCATAATTTCCAGGTGCAGTCTCGGTATAGATACGTTAACACGCTTAATTGCCTCGGACTATACCCTCTTGTCCGAAATCATGAATTCATGGCTGAGATCCCCTCTTCGGCCCAGACACCAAATAACTTGCTAGTCTTCCGTAAACGTACCCCACAACGAATAATTCTTCCTGAATGCCACTTTCCTGGCTGGTTGCTTCCACCCAGCCCAAACTTAACTCTTCTCAACTCCACTCAACTCTACTGGGCCAGAACGCAGTCCTCCACTGTCTGGCCAAGACTCAGACTGACTGCTCTCGCTCAGTCTCCCTCACTCAGTCCAAACGTCACGGTCCATAATGTGCCCAGACTTCTCTTTTATTCATTCTTCCCGGGACCTCCCAAGATGTACCATTTAACGCCTTATCCCACTTATCAGTTTCCATGAAAATTACATTTAGAATTTCCTTTGTTTCTTCGTCAACTAGCATGATTCACCTTCCCACCGGTGATTTTAATCTAGACAAGTACGTGATATCCTAACCAGTTGTTTAGGGGCTTCCCTCATTAGCTGACAATTTATATTGATGTGTACGTACCTTAACCATCACCTTGTATGGGATTAGCCTAGTTTGTTGAAGATTGTGATTAAACTTCCTGGCCTCACAGCTGCATATTCTTCTCTGACCCAGTTAACCTTGATAGTATTATAAAATTATTAGCTAGTATATTCACCCCAGTTTTGCATAAACACATGCACGTTACACTACCCCCTCTTCAAAAGAAAACATAGTTTTCAAATGATGGTAGAGTAATGCTTCTCTACATGTGTGAATAAGTAACGATCCTGAGTAGCAGTAAGTATTTCTCCCTCATATTCCATCTCTTGCTCATTTCAACCAACACTTCAATAGTACAGCTGGTACTCGTAAGTAACCCAACACATTCGTCCTCCATTCAAGAAAAATAAACAACTTCGACATGTTTCTATTCATAACATCATGGAGAATGCATCACAGACATCTTTAACAATGGATAGCTAACCCGGTGTAGATTGACACGAAAATAAACAATGTTGAGGTGCTAAACCTCCCCTGCAGTCCTAAATGGGTATGAATCATGAACAATGAGCAGTGTCACATTTAATTAACCAGTTCACACATACCTATATAGTCATTGTCTCATTGAACCTTGCCCTTGGTGACTTCTGGACAAAAAGTCTAAGCTGGTTTGTCCTATCCATGTATTAGTATTACACGACATAAACACTCCATACTCCATCGATGAGATACGTGAGTTCTTCATTGCTGCTGTATATACGAATGTCACTGGTATGTGATATGTCTACACAGTGACCTATCTGTTCATTTAACACATCGACCGTTGCCTGCATAGACTCCATAATAGCCAAGGCCTCACGTTGCACAGTTGAATATTTTGTCACTGGTGGCGCTATTTCACTGCTGACCTGTCGCACTGGAAGCACTAGTTGATTCTTCTCATGTGTCACACATCCACCAGGTCCCGTTGATGATGCGCCTGCCCTGAGAGTACCTTGTAAGTCAAGATTAGAGAGAATTACAATGGGATGATTAAAAAATTGCTGACTACATTTTGGATTTGCCACTCTGCCGTGTCCACACCTCTTGTTGGTTCTGCCCTTCTGTGTCCCTACAGACAAGACTGATGTGATGACTGACACAAATTAATTTTTGACTGTATTATAGAACTGCGTGATGTGTAACATCCTGTTCACATCTCTCATAATCTGAAACGTAAATTGTCGCCCCTTGTCAGTCAAAATTTCATTAGCGAAACCCAAACTAGAAAGTACCGCTAATAACGCTTCAGTTGCCGCTTTTGTTGTACTGTGTTTGACTGGTAAGGGTTCTGGCCATCTAGTGTACCGATCAATTATGGTCAAGATTTACCTAAGACAATTATTTAATATCATTAACCCTGGGTCAGTGATGTCACTAACAATTATTTGAAGTGGCATAGCTTTCATATCTGTAGCTTGCACGGGTTGAAATTATTCTCTGTTTAACGTGCTATTTTTACCATAACCTAGCCAATAAAATTGGGACACCTGCAAATGAAATATGATCTGTTCTCATATTCCGTTCTCTATACGCAAAAGGCCTTGCCTGCTTATCGTCTTGTCATCTGACAAATGGCAAGTGAGCCTATTATTCTTCTCTTCGATGCCCCACCTCTCATTCGTTAATTGCTTATGTTCTGGAGTACTATACACCTGGAAACATTTGTCAAGAGTGATGTCTTATCTTTTACAGTCACTAATGCTCTATTTGACATAGTCTTCTCCAGATCAGTTGTGCTATCACTAGTCTCTGTCTGAGTGTCTCCTTCAAATGTCACTTTTTCTTCAACTATTGTGTCTAATCTAGTTTGTCTTCTGATAACTTCCGCGTCACTTCTTACACCAGATTTGTGGTACCAATTTTCGATTTTCTCCTCTGTGCATGCTTTGATTGTTGGTACATTTCCAACTTGGGAGTCCAGGACACACACTGTCACTCTGCCTGTAATATATGGTGTTGTTACTGTGATCACGGCTAATGGGTAAAATTCAACTGTCCCATTGAAAGTTATGCACCTGACCTTTTCCCCTGTGTAATCCAAAGGATGTACCATACTTTTCTTACTCCGATGGTCGTACAACAGGAATCCCTAAGAGTTAATCTTGGAATATCATTAACAAACCCATGATGCAGCTTCATACTTCCTCCTGTTTTCACTAATGATCCTGCTGGAAATGGATGCCCGCCCATTAAGACAGGCTGACTGTCTTTATCAAAAAGAGGTTTGCATCCACTACTGCTCTCATTATTGATTGCCTTAATCACTTGGGCTGCATTTGAGTGCACAGTATCCTTCATCGTACATTGGTACATAAAGTGATCATTCCTTCCACATTTGAAGCAAATAATGTCCTTCCCCCTGTTATTCTTTGGTCCACTGGATGGTTGTACATCACAATCTGCTGCTTTGTGTCCCCAGCTGCCACAATGAAAGCATCCTGAATAAAACTACTGACGTCTCTTAAAAATTCCCATTGTGGAATGGGTAACGTCCTGATGTGCTAACATGATTGATACGGACACCATTGTCTTGAGGTCGCTGTTGCTTATACCTATGTGTTGAGTCCGCACTTTTTGATCTTTGTCTAATAACTGGATTCTGATCCTGTTTAGTATAGGCTGCACAGACTATTTCCTCGTCAATTTGTCTGTCAACAGAACAGTTTGGATGTGCACTAATTTAGTTTTGTCCTAACTGGGACATTGTCTCAATGTCCTTTGGTTTACGTTCTTGAAAGAAAGCGACCAATTCTGTATTACATGACAATAATGCCTTATCTCGTAGCATCAAAACCACTAAACGATTAAAGTCTCCTCCTAATTCTGCTAGCTCTAGCCATTTATTAAAGAGGTTCTTCAAAGTGTTGACAAAATCTGTAAAGTCCTGAATTACTCTAGCACAAATTGTCTGCACTTAGTTCTGTATCCATGTTCGATTAGATTGAACTTCCTAAGCAGGCGTTGACCTAGAATAGTATAGTTATTTCTTTCTGATACTGGTAAATTGAACATGGTATCCAAAGCCTTGCCTTTAAGATATTCGCTCAGTCGCTTGGCGTATTCAGTTTCTGTTATTCCTAGAGCCAGTCGCGACTCCTTATCTGTCCAGATAAACCTGGATATTATCTCTATCTGTAAAGTATGGCAATTTGAGTCGCTGTGACGAGTGAGAATGTCTTTTGCCTCCATTGCTCTGACCATTCGACGCTAGCTCTAATTTCATGAGGGCAATCTTCTTCTCCATCTCCAACTGATACTTTTGTTTTTCATTTTCAATTTCTAGTTTCATATTATTGACTTGCGTCTCTTTCTCTTCCTGTAAACTTTTGGCTTCTGTTAACTTCTCTCCCTATAAACGTTTGGTTTCTGCTAACTTCTCTTCCTGCACCCTTTGGCCTCACGTTAACTCTGTCTTTCTTCTCGTTCACATTGACGATATTCTTTAACTTTTGCTTCTGCAAACTGTTGCAGTTCTCTGCCAGTCAAGCCTAACTGTTCACCTGCTTCGATATATTTCATAAAAGTAGGCATCTTTGTAATTGTGAACACGTTGCTGTCCGTCAGTCAACTGTAAATATTAAGACACTACTGCTTGTCATATACGAATACCCAGAATACTCAAACACTCACTCTGTACTCAATCACTCGTGGCCATAATGTGATTCTGGGACACTGTCCTTAGTAGGGTTCTAGTCTTGCTCTCTACCTCCTTTTTCCCAGTAGTGAGGGGGGATATTACCTATATTCACTCGGATATGTAACAAAATAGTTGTAGACGTTACTGGAAATAGTGTTAGACATATATATATATATATATATATATATATATATATATATATATATATATATATATATATATATATATATATATATATATAACTACTACTACTACTACTACTACTACTACTACTACTACTACTACTACTACTACTACTACTACTACTACTACTACTACTACTACTACTACTACTACTACCTCTTCTCCAGTAGCTTCTGTTTATGTATGTGTGTGTGTACACAAATAGATGATACACGATTAATGATGCTTATTTGATGCGAGACGCACAGACTGGTGACACGCAGACACGAGTTTCCAGGGAAATAAAAAAACATTGACATCCACATGCCTGTGTATTACACAAAACAGTGCACATAATACAAAACAATAGAACCATCTATACAGAAGATATCATGCAAGGATCCCAATAATAACATATATCCGAACCAACCAAATATCATGTGTAAATATAAAGAAAGAAAAGATACAATCTCAAAATCAATAATATACACAGATCTCACGAGCGACAACAGTGATATGGGATATTACCTTAGGACAACCATGTATAAACCAAGCCAACGTGTCAGATAGTTCCTCGAAGAATACCCTGTGCATGAGGAAATATATTTTCGCAATGCCTGCTCTGATTCAGAGAGAAAAATCAAAAATCCATATCAACCAAATACATGAGACAACATACAAATACATAGAAAATAGCGGCACTTAGGACAATGAATGGCAGAAACCAACAAAACAGTCGGAGACAACAGTGTGGTGCCAACAATCTCAAAACTACATAGCTGTTTCTTGGAAGTATGATCACAGAAGAGGGCAGATTGGATATAGAAATCGAAATCAGATGCCTAAAATCAAGTGCGCCGACATACCAACTATCACTCATACTGACACGTCCAAACATACCTATGTCCGAAAAACAACGGAGGATAAACTGCATACTCACACAAAGGCTATGCTATCAAAAGTTAAACTTGGACATTATCCATATCACAATTACCCAAAATTGACACATATTAGATTAGATGCCTGGGGAGAGCTGCCGACTTAAAAATCCAAGACCCAATAAGAAATGTTGCTATTAGACAGCCAGTGGGATCAAAACCGTGTGCCACATTTATCGAAAGACAGAAGATCAAATGGTTTGGGCATCTCGTTAGAATTCAACATCATCAACTGCCAGCACCGGCCCTATATAAAAGATCATCTGTGACAAGAGCAAGAGAACGCCCGAGAAGAAAATGGATTGATGATATCGAAGACATCGTACAATAATACGCAAGGACACTATCCAGAGCCACCAATCGGGCGCTGGAACGCAATTATTCATATCCGCGACGCTTGACCTTAACAGTGGAAGATGATGATGATGACTGTTACTACAATATGCAGTTGGCAAGGCTATGGTGAATATTGTGGTAGTGGTGGTGGTGGTGGTGGTGGTGGTGGCGGTGGCGGTGGCGGTGGCGGTGGCGGTGGCGGTGGTGGTGGTGGTGGTGGTGGTGGTGGTGGTGGTGGTGGTGGTGGTGGTGGTGGTGGTGGTGGTGGTGGTGGTGGTGGTGGTGGTGGTGGTGGTGGTGGTGGTGGTGGTGGTGGTGGTGGTGGTGGTGGTGGTGGTGGTGGTGGTGGTGGTGGTGGTGGTGGTGGTGGTGGTGGTGCCGTGTACCCCACTAGTCCCCGTGCATTGGGGAAATAATCCCAGTTGTTAATAAAAACAGTTTATTTGCATAATATACTCTGTGTTTATACACAAAAGCCACAAATAATGTGATGCACGATTTATTGTCTGGCATATTTGCCTAAATCTCGTCAGTTGCATACTGCAGGATTATTGATCACATGAATTGAATAGGGAAATTACCGTGGGGTAACACATGATCCAGATTCGACCAATACCTGTGACTGTGTTTTAATTATATCAGTAAGAATTTATTTATGTAACAAATACATATCATATACAGCTGCCATATGCACATGTCGAGATGCCAGGCAATAAATCTCGTAACATATTGTTTGTGATTTATGTGTTTAGATACTCAGCATTATTGTCAATTCTTTAAAAACAAAACAAAACAAAATAAAACGCGTATGTTTTTATGTGCAATGTATTTCGGTAGGATACTTAGACATAATCAGTCTCTATGTATGGAGACAATGTGACGTGTATAGCATTCCGTTTTTGCATTATAGTACACAATATTTAAATTGTATTTCAGCATCATAGTTTCCTCAGGTGGAAGGACAATGGGGACTGAGTTCTGTAAAGAAGATGTACAGACTGGATTGTCCGCAGTCTCCAACAACGCTGTAGGAGGACAGCTGCGAGATTATCGGCTCCAAACTCTTCTCCAAGCAGGTGCAAACTAGGTTAACGCTTGCCTGTGACATCTATGGAACGCAACTGGGTCAGTGAAGCAATAGCCAGTGGTAACCTGGTTAATTTGGTATACCTTATGTCTAGTTCTTGTAGTCGAGGCAGGTTGTCAAAAGCTGAAAGAGATATTGTAGATATGGGATTAAACGGTAGAAGTAGTTGGGTAATGTTTGAGTTCTTGGGAAAGCTGTTGTCCGTTAGTTCTACTAACAAATTGTGTCCAAGATCTACGCTTGTTGTGGAACTAGGGAAGTCGGACGCTTGGACAGAAAGTATACGGTTGTAGTTGAGAATCAGGTTAGGCACAGATTTCAGTGTTTTAAATATTCGAGGTATAGACGGCAAGAAATTTCGTTCTAGCGTCAGGTCTGACAGATCTCCTGGGACAAGCCCAGAATACGGGTCAGATATATGGTTGTTGGTGTAGTCTAGCGTTGGTAGTCGAGTCAAGAATGACATGTCAGGTATGGATGTCAGGAAGTTGTCAGTGATGGCAAAGTTGTAAATCGTGTCGGCGTAGAAACGTAAAGCGGAGCTGAGTTTTTTGGCATCGGAGATGCGGTTTCCGTTCAAGGCAATTGATGTCAGGTTACATAGCTGGGGGAGCCACGTGATGTCCGTGATTCTGTTTTTGTCCAGCGATAATGACGTTAAAACGGTCATCTTTGATAGGGTCTTGGGGACAGCGGTCAAGCTGTTGTTCGTTAGAGTCAGCCCAGTCAAGGTATCAGCTAGCATGTCCAGAGCATCGTCTGGCAGGGTGGAGATGGAGCTGTCAGTTATACCCAACTCTGTGAGGTGCGAGAATGACTGCCAGCCAGTCCGGCCATGAAGTTAAACCAACAGATCCGAGATTAAACGACTGAAGCGTCGGACCAAGACCTCTCATGCCGGCCGCATCCCACACCAGGATGTTTATCCCATAAATATCCAGGGCTGTAAGCTGTTTCAGACGAAATATGGCGGCCGGAAGTTGCGTAAACTTGGCACCGGATATACTTAACGACCTCAGTGTGTGGATGGACTCGTCAAACGCCGTGAGGTCGATGGTTTCAATGGGGTTGTCCTGGAGTGACAGGGTCGACAGATTAGCTGGGAGACTTCCGCTGGGGATCGTGGTGATCAGGTTTCCCTGGAGATAAGATATAAACACTACCTGCATTAACATAAAATACAAACATAATCGACATTAACATAAAATGCAAACATAATCTTCATTAACATAAAATAAAATCATAATCTTTATTAACATAAAAATATAAAGATAATTTCTTTAACATAGAAAATATAAACATAATCTTCATTAAAATGCCTGCTCCGTGGCGATGGATTTATGGACGCAGTTCGTAATCTCAAATACCCGCGTTCGAAACACAGCTACTGGCAATTTGGGAGCAAACCGCCTTTGGCAAACGCGTTGGTTTTTTACTAAATGGTATGGGTGCCGGTCTTCCAGAAAACAATGTCATACTACTAAATGGCACTCTTCCGATTGGCGGGTCTAAATAGTTCCGCAGTGAATAAGTCAGGGGTTAAGGGTTAGGGTTAGTGTTAAACTAACACTGACCCTAACCCTTAATCCTAACTTATTCACTGCGGAACTATTTAGACCCGTCAATCGGAAGAGTGCCCTACTAAATGTAAACTTGCCAAGAGATCACAACAGCAAAAAATGCTGGTGTTGACTGTGATGTCCTGTAATAGATATGCAACTAACTGTTCATTAACATAAAACGTAAACATAATCTTCATTAACATAAAATATAAAGTCAATCTTCATTAATATAAAATATAAACATACTCTTCATTAACATAAAATATAAACATACTCTTCATTAACATCAAATATAAACATAATCTTCATTAACATAAAATATAAACATACTCTTCATTAACATAAAATATAAACATACTCTTCATTAACATAAAATATAAACATACTCTTCATTAACATAAAATATAAACATAATCTTCATTAACATAAAATATAAACATACTCTTCATTAACATAAAATATAAACATACTCTTCATTAACATAAAATATAAACATACTCTTCATTAACATAAAATATAAACATACTCTTCATTAACATAAAATATAAACATAATCTTCATTAACATATAATATAAACATACTCTTCATTAACATAAAATATAAACATACTCTTCATTAATATAAAATATAAACATAATCTTCATTAACATAAAATATAAACACAATCTTCATTAATATAAAAAAAAATAAACATAGTCTGTAGTTAGTTAGTTAGTCTTTCCTCTTGAGCCTAAGGCAGCGCATAGGGCAGAAGTCATGGCTCTCCATGTCCAGCGGTTCGCTGCTACCTGTTGTAGATCCTGGATGTTCACTTGGCCGTTGAATGAGCCTTCTCTGATGATGGTTCTACGCAGGGTCTCTCTTGGTCTTCCCCGTTTTTTTTCCCCTACTGGTGGCCATAAGAGGGCTTGGTTGGGGAGTCTTGTCTTGTCCATTCTGAGTACATGGCCGATGTAGTTCCAACGGCGTTTTCTTATAAAATTGGATACAATATCTTGCTAAGTCTCTTGTCTTATTTGCGTATTGGTTCTGAAATCTGTCCAGTGGAGGCTTAGAATTCTTCTAAGACATTTGTTCTCAAAATTTTCTAATGTTTTTATCTATAGCTACCGTTGATTTCCAACTCTCACATCCATACGTTTGCACTGGAATCACACAAGTGTTAAAGATTTTAAGTTTCGTATGTTGGCTGAGTGTCTTTGACTTCCAGATGTTTGACAGTTTATTGAAGGCACCAGATGCCAGTGCGATTCTAGATAATATTTCTGGTGTTGAGTCCCCTGTAGATGTCATTTTGCTTCCTAGGTATGTGAAGCTGTTGACTTTTTCAAGAACATGGTTGTTTAATTTGGTATCGTCTGAACTGTTGGTAAGATCAATAGTTTTTGTTTTTGCTGTGTTAATTTGGAGACCAATTTATCCTGAAACGTTTTGGAGATGGTTTATTTTCTCTTGCGCATCTGGGTGTGTTGAAATTAAAAGCACTATGTCGTCGGCAAAGTCCAGGTCTTCTAGAATTTTGTCAACCCAATGGATACCCCTGTTTGTGTTGTTTGTGCATTTGCGCATGACCAAGTCGATAGCTATTCAAAAGAACATCGGTGACAAGACACAACCCTGTTTCGCTCCCGTCTTCACTGAGAACCAGTCAGAGTTGCCTGATTCTGTTCTCACGCAGCAACATGTCTCTTTGTAGAAAGATTTGATGATGTTGATATATTTAGTAGGGAAGCCATAGATGTTAAGTAGATTCCAACGTGAAGGACGGTGGATACTGTCAAAGGCTTTTTTAATTGTCCCTGTTTAGTGTATAGTTTTAACATTCAAATAGTCTCAATGGCTAGACTGAATGCTAGCGTGAGTGTTTGTATATAGCTTGTGGAGTGTACATACATATTGAATATCATGTTACTAGCACCGACACGATTGTGTTATGTCGGTGCTTTATTTGTATAACGAGCAGTCTATATTATATTTGCGACGATCGCTTGTGACATTAAACGTTCCAAATCGGGACGGACCAAGAGCCGTCTCTATGTGCAGTTATTATGTGAGAGAATAGAATTTACCTGTCAGAGACCAGCCTGTGTGTGAATTAGTAACACTATGTCTATGACACTATGCGTACACAATCCCCGATGCGGCAGCCATCCTGAAATATGTCTGCCCACTGTTCCCGTGTGGAGTTGGTTATGGTATCTCCTCCCATGAAGGCGGTATTGACCTTGACCATCTCCACCTCCAGTACAAGTAGCCGGACTAGCGTCTGAGTCTCGTCACTTTCCGACATGCATCCGAGTCAGTACTGCATTGCTTGTATCAGTCCTGCCCACGCTGCTTCTCGTGTGTATTGGCGTATTAATTGTCAACTAGTCTCCTCCTTCATTACCTGTACATCCGGCATGTGCTGGTGAGTACACCCAGGGGACTGATATGATGTGTTCTTGAGCCTTTGGAATTAAGGCCGCCTGGCTATTGCAGTCGTGCGTATATCAAAGTTTAAGGGATTTTTCCATGACAGAAAACAATCCAGCACATTACCGTGGATTCGAGCCTTGCAACTCCGCCAGACGTTCTTCAAGCTTCATATTGCTGCTACTGGTCATAACACGATCTCTGGCTTACCAACACAGTGGTACGGAACCAGTCCCCAATTGTCGCAGGGTTATTTCATTGAGACCAGTAGGTATCTGGAGCTTTACACAGCCTATCCAATGGGTTCCAAGTGTATGTAAGAATTGTATGCGGATTGTCTAGTAAGGAGAGAGAAAAAAGATTGACCTGGCCACCAGCCTCGATAGACAGACACACAGACATATAGAAAGACAGTCAGACTGCCGGACAAACAGACAGACAGAATGAGAGACAGAGAAGATATTCACCGACAAATAGCAAAGGACACAGACAGACAGAGACCAATTGGCTGATCGACAGACAGACAGACAGACATACAGACAGACAGACAGACAGGCAGGCAGGCAGGCAGGCAGGCAGGCAGACAGACAGACAGACAGACAGACAGACAGACAGACAGACAGACAGACAGACAGACAGACAGACAGACAGACGTAAAGGCGGACGGAGAGAAGGCCTAACAGACAGACTGCAATAAGCTCCCGATTCATGTAAGTTTCGAACACAAACAATAGGCCCAAACACAGAGTAACAAACTGACGTCTAGGGTGGCTGTTCCCATATTCAGGCTTGAATTCTGGCGCCTCTCGGGGATCGTCTTCATGTATCGGTACTGGCACATCATGTCATTTCCGACACAGAAACACTCCTGCCAACAAACAACATATCAATGTCTGATTACAAGATGCCTTATATGTACTGAGATATCAGTGTCTGAATATATTATCAGATGTCTTACGTGTAAAGAAATATCAGTATTTGATTATATTATCAGATTTCTAACGTGCACTGAGATACCAGACTAGAGAGTCAGAAGTAACTGTCCATGTGTGGATAGAGAAAAATATATTGTGGCAGAAAAAAGAAGCTACTGGAGAAGAGATAGTAGTAGTAGTAGTAGTAGTAGTAGTAGTAGTAGTAGTAGTAGTAGTAGTAGTAGTAGTAGTAGTAGTAGTAGTAGTAGTAGTAGTAGTAGTAGTAGTAGTAGTAGTAGTAGTAGAAATAGTAGTAGTGGTAGTGGTGGTAGTGGTGGTAGTAGAAATAGTAGTAGTGGTAGTAGTGGTAGTGGTAGTGGTGGTAGTGGTAGTGGTGGTAGTGGTTGTGGTGGTAGTAGTAGTAGTAGTAGCAGCAGCAGCAGCAGCAGCAGTAGCAGTAGTAGTAGTAGTAGTAGTAGTAGTAGTAGTAGTAGTAGTAGTAGTATAGTAGTAGAAGTAGAAGTAGTTAGTAGTAGTAGTAGTAGTAGTAGTAGTAGTAGTAGTAGTAGTAGTAGTAGTAGTAGTAGTAGTAGTAGTAGTAGTAGTAGTAGTAGTAGTAGTAGTAGTAGTAGTAGTAGTAGTAGTAGTAGTAGTAGTAGTAGTAGTAGTAGTAGTAGTAGTAGTAGTAGTAGTAGTAGTAGTAGTAGTAGTAGCGGTATTAATGGTAAGTGGGGAAAGAGCAGAACGGGAAAAGAAAATGTGGAGGAGAACGGCGGAAACAAAGATGAACTATTTAAAAAATCGAAGAACAAGACCAAGAATAAAATATAGAAGTACAAGAAAGAGACGAATAGGAAAATGTACCAGTACAAAAAGGAGAGGAAGACAGCCCATCTGTTTACCGTGTAAGGACAGGTAGTTTGTGGCATCTCCCACTGGCCGGAGACTCCCAGGAAAAACAGCACAATCACAGATGGACACATTTCCAGTCGTACTCGATGTTTACCTGTAAGTTGATAATGTTTACCTGTCAGATGACAATGTCTGCAGGTATCGGTCTTTGCCTAGATATTGAATTTAGTTACATGACAGTCACACTAACTCAGTGTTTACCTAGATAATGTATTTAGACACATGACAGTCACACTAACTCAGTCTTTTCCTAGATAATGTATTTAGTCTCATGGCAGCCACACTCACTCAGTGATTCACGAACCCATAGAGTGGGTTGTTGGATGTCGTCACGGAAGAATCAGCAATATCAGGCCTATCATTGCACTACGCCCTCAATAATGAGCTCAAACGTTGAAAATGCACTGCCTTGCTAATCTCAGTTGACTGGTAGCTGTTTCTTGCATGGTATTATTAAATCTATGTCTTCTTCTTCTTCTTCTTCTTCTTCTTCTTCTTCTTCTTCTTCTTCTTCTTCTTCTTCTTCTTCTTCTTCTTCTTCTTCTTCTTCTTCTTCTTCTTCTTCTTCTTCTTCTTCTTCTTTTTCTTCATCTATTGCAACTGCTGCTGCTGCTGCTACTACTACTACTACTACTACTACTACTACTACTACTACTACTACTACTACTACTACTACTACTACTACTACTACTACTACTACTACTACTACCACAACTACTTCTGCTACTACTACTACTACTACTACTACCTACTACTACTACTACTACTACTACTACTACTACTACTATTACTACTAATACTAATTATACTACTGCTACCACTACTACAACCACTGCTACTACTGATATTATATTCATATAAAGCGCCAAAGCGACGCATCTTGATTTGGCCTGTTTTAAAATAAAAAATCTGGACAACGCCGGAAACGCCAATTGTAACGAAGCAACGTGTTAATCATTTGTCTGATGTCGCCCCGGTTTGTTGATAGGAAAAAAGTGCTGTATTGTTCTATTGAGATGTGGGAACAATTCCCTGAGCTGATCTGTGGTCAACTAATGCCTTTGTAGAACCGAGTGGCTGACTAGTGTCAGCACACCTGGGTTTATGGTGGGCCAGTAATTTGTGTCACAACTCCCATGTTTATGTCATGTCTGATGATTTATGTTGTGTAACTTATGTTTTGTAGTTCCTTACTGTTGTCCGTGTCAAAGTCTTTTATTGTGTCATTCTACTCAGCTACTGTTTGGAATACCTCTGTTGTGGTACTTGGTGTACCCTGTTGTCTTATGTTCTGGAGACTGGATGGGGGCCCCCTTGGTTGATGTTTGATATATGCAGTTGTCTGTTGTATCTATTATTGAACTTCAATGTATTATTCAACGTGTTTGAACACAAATTGTCACCGAAGTTGTAGCAGTTGATAAATAAAAGAGCTTTTTGTACTGTTCTTGATTTATGTGTTTAGTCCAGTGGTTCTCAACCGGTGGGGAATTCTCCCACCCCACCCCACCCACCCATCCCCGGGGGGGGGGGGGGGGGGGTTAGAGTTTCCAGGAGGGGGGGATTAAGATTATTTCAAGATCGCGTTAATAAAGAACCGATTACTTGATATTGTTTTTCCCTTCATGCCTTACGATTCTGTACGTCTCACTTTTCTAAAATTCATTTTAGAAAGTAAGTAAACCTACAAATCACGTTTTATGTGGACGTCTAGACTTGATTTAGTATGTGCTATTAAATTTAACTTCCATTATTACGTATACTGTGTAAAAAAGGGGGGGGGGGGGATTTTTAGGTAGGAAATACGAAAGGGGGGTTGAATTTCTAAAAATATGGTTAAGGGGGGCACGGGCCAAATTTTTAGGTAGGAAATATGAAAAGGGGGGGGGGGGGGGGGACACGTTCTGAAAATATGATGAAAGGGGGGGGGGGGGGGGGCTTGGGCAAAAAAAAGGTTGAGAACCATTGGTTTAGTCTCTTGTAGTTCATTACAACCACCTTAATTCACTGCTTGAGCTCTAACATGGTGATTCTTATGTGAACATCAGTAATAGTTTTTGCCTCTGTCACCGAACCTCGTATCTTCTTATCCAATTACTATCACTTTTTTGTCAGTTGAGGGCGGGTGGTGTGAAGTTTTCTCTCTTTTCACTACTTCTCTTCTTTGGCCGTAACGAAGTCAGATTTACTCTCTACCTCTTAGCACCGTAACAAAGGAAACATTGTCTTCCCCTTGTCTTTTCCCCTTGGCTACATTAATGTGTCTTGTTTTAAATTACATTTTAACAATCACGTCAATACAATGCTGTTTCCAACATTAACATCACATCAACACAACTATAATCAACAAGAGTATTCCCAGCAATCACTGTAACAAACGTAACGTGGTGGGAAAGCTCACACACAACAATGGCAAGATACAGACAATTGTGTATATAGAACAAACGCATTTTTTTTTCAAATGGTCAGAATTGGGCACGTAGGCCCGTTTTACATTCGACCCTTCCAACCACTCATCGTTCGTACGTTAGTTATCTACTGGGCATGTGACATTCACACAGAACAATAAAACATTGGCACACGAATGTTGTGAACATAAACAATGTATATTACCGTGTTATGAGACAGGCAGACAGTCAGACACATATACACACACACGCACCCACACACACACATACACACATACACACACACGCGCGCACCCACACACACACATATATACAACACACACATACACACAGACACACCCACACACACACACTCGCGCGCGCGCGCGCTTCCTCACACAGTCATACTTCCACACAGTCACACCCACACACACACTTCCTTATATATATATATATATATACAAACACACACACACACACACACACACACACAGAGATATGACAGTTAGTAGATTTACGCAACTGTAAACGTAAGTTCACTCACAACTGTGGCTGGCATTAGACATGTGTGTATACAGATAGAAGAGATAGTAGATTTACACTACTGTAAACTAATTTCAAATGCTACAGTGGCTAGCGTTATACGAGTCTATAAAGATAGAACAGCTAGTAGATTTACGCTATTGTAAACGTAAGTTAGGCAGTGACTTGAAAGATTTGCAGACAGGCCTAGAGAAAGTAAAATTCGTCATCGGTGAATAATAACTAATATTATAATAACAATGGCGTGCATGTATCTACTTACTTCAACTTTGACATCTGTTGTATTGTCGGCAGTGGGCGGGTTATCTCAGCTGCAACATCTGTTGTATTGTCGGCAGTGGGCGGTCTTATCTCAGCTACAACAGTCCGCAGTCGTATCTCTGCTTACACACACTGGTCAGAATGACAACCATCCCCCAACATTACCGTTACTAAATAAACAGTCTCGTAACAGAAGACGGCTGCGGCCTGGTGAAGTATCAGTGCCATCGCGTGTTTCAAGCCGCAGGGCACAGGGTAATGGGTGGTATTTACTCACGTGGCGAACGACGATTGCAAAGTGAAGGACTTTCTCAGCGTTACACCTACAAGTCCGCTTACCGTTATGTCCCCTTCCTCTTCTTCTGCTCTTCCTCCATTTATCTCAGTAAACTATTGGTAGAAGACTGAAAGATCATTTATGCGCTCACTGTAATGCTCTTTGTAGCTTGGTATTCATTTATTTAAGTTTCCTCTTGATACCATCTTTTACGTGGTTTTCCTTTGCTCTGTATTCATAATATTTCTTCAATGTGCATCTTTGTGGAAAGGCATCACTGTGAGGTGGCCACACCATGTAATCTGTTGTTCTTTAATGAAGCCCATGATTTACTTTGCTGTGTAAACCGACAACAACAATATAACCTACATGATTGCTTACTTGGTGATTACGTTTGGAAGTTATATAAAGTATACGTTTCCTTATTTATAAGCCTTACAAGTCACACACCAAGCGTTTGAGACGTAAGATGGTGCATGATGGTGGAAATGACCACGTGTTCACATGCACCCACTGTGAACGGACATTTACAGCGCAAATTGGCCTTATCAGTCACACTCGCTACCGCCATAGTTAAAAGTTATTATGCCTTTTTAAAGCACAAACTATCGTCTGTCAAGACGGCAAGGTGCCAATGAATGTTTCCTTACATCAAATTGTCACATCACTGTAGTTTTTAGTTGATTTCTAATATCGGGGTTTCCCAGTTCTGACAATTGTATGGTCTTCTTCTTCTTCTTCTTCTTCTTCTTCTTCTTCTTCTTCTTCTTCTTCTTCTTCTTCTTCTTCTTCTTCAGCGTTCCGAGCCATTGAGGTTCTTTGCTGCAGATACAATCCGTCTCCATTCGTTTCTCTGGTGGACCTTCTCTTGCCAGTCGTTGATTCCAAGTGCTTGTAGGTCTGTATATGTATTATCTCTCCACCGTCTTCTTGGTCTACCTCGGAGTCTACGGTCATTTATTTCCTGAGTGTAAGCGAGTTTTGTTTCCCTATTATCTTCCATTCTTTCTATATGTCCCAGCCATTGTAGTCTATTAGCCTTCATGATACCAGTGATTAGCGGGGACTTAAACAGATCATAAATGTATTTGTTACTTCTTCTTTTCCCCTCTCCACTTTGTGTATCCCTAATGGGTCCAAAGATGCGTCTTAAAATTTTGTTCTCAAAGGTTTGTAACAAGGCTTCGTCTCCTTTCGTTGTACTCCAGGTTTCAGAACCATACAGCACAACTGGTCTGATCAGTGTTTTGTATATTGTGATCTTGGTGTTACGAGATAGCGCATTTGATTTTAGTAGATGTTGTAGTGCATAGTATATCTTATTTCCAGAGTTGATTCTAGTTTGTATTTCTTCCCTTATGATGTTGGAGTAGTTGAAGTTTGTACCCAGGTATTTGTATGTTTCCGTTCTTTTAATGGTCATATTATCTATTTGTATGTGGCCAGAGTTTTTAGCCATTCCTTCTCTTGAAATTACCATATATTCTGTCTTATCTTGGTTGATAACCAGCCCCATCTGTTGGGCTTTTTCCTTTAAGTGAGTCAATATTTCCAATGTCTTTTGTTCACTTTGCCCTATAATATCTATATCATCTGCATAACCAAGCAGCTTGGATGTTCCTCCAATATCACATTCCTCCTTTACCTTCCTTACAACTTTCTCTAGAGCCAGATTGAAGAGTAGCGGCGATAGTGCATCACCCTGTTTCAAGCCAGATGTTATTTGGAAAGGGTCTGATTTCCTGCATTTATATGTTACTATATTATAAGTATCTTCCATGCATAGTCTGGTCATGTTGATTAACTTCCTTGGTATTCCAAATTCCTGCATAGCATTCCATAGACTATTCCTATGGACACTATCATAAGCCTTTTTAAAATCCACAAAAATGTTATGGAGATCTCTTTTATATTCCCAATGTTTCTCGGCTATTTGTCGTAAGATAAATATCTGATCTATTGTTGATCTGTTTTGTCTAAAACCCGCCTGGTAGTCACCTAATATGTCTTCTGAATATGGTTTTAGTCTATTTAGTAATACTGCGGATAGTATCTTATAGCTTGTGGACAGTAGTGATATTCCTCTATAATTTTCACATTGGAACTTGTCTCCTTTCTTAAAGATAGGTATCAATAATGACTCTTTCCAGTCATGGAGTAATTCTTCTGTCCTCCAGATTTTTATTATTAGTTCGTATATCTTTAGATGTAATGCATGGCCACCTGCCTTTATAAATTCAGCAGCAATTCCATCAGTCCCAGTTGCCTTATTGTTTTTAAGTCGTGTGATTACATATAGGATTTCTTCAAATGTAGGTTCTTCAATTTGTGGTTCACATGTTAGAACCTCTTCCTGTGGGAAAGTGTTACTTGGAGCTTCACAATTTAGTAATTCAACAAAATATTCTTTCCATGTGTTGCACATTTCCTCATTGGAATTTATCATATTCCCATTTTTGTCTTTTAAACCATATGTGTTTTGTTGGTGCCCTCGTTTCATTGACTTCAGTTCTTTAAAAAACTTTCTGGATTCATTTTTTCTGGTGATTAGTTTCCATATCTTTGATTATATTATTCATATATTCTCGCTTCTGCTGTCGGACTATTTTTTGTAGCCTCTTTACATTCATTTTATGGTCACTCAAAATTAATCTTAAATGTGATGTAATCAGCACATAAACAAGGAAAACTTTCTCTGAATATCAGAAAGTGAAACAACAAGAACAGCAGCCGTGTACAGGCGACCTGGGTATATGTTGTTAGACTGTATTCACTGCATGATGTGAACGTTGACCCGATGCCACATATTAAAACCCATGGTGTAAAACGTAAAAAAAAATGTTTGACACACATATTGTTGCACATTTACTCCTTTATTTCTGTAAAGACACCAAGAGACAAAAGAGGATTAGATGAGACCCAACCAAACAATACATGAGTCATGCTGAAAACACACTTGACCAGCAATGATATGATTTTATCACATTATACTTGTTCTCATAGTCCATGCCGTGTGGCTTTGGTGATCATGTCTGTACACAGCCTTCTGTCTCGTGTGCCTCCAATCATCTTATGGTCCATGCCTTACGGTGTTGATCATCATGTCAGTCTACAGCAGGGGTGGCCAACCCGAGGCCCGCGGACCGCATGCGGCCCGCCGGGGGTCATGTTGCAGCCCGCGGAGCTAGGTCAAGTGAACATAAATGTTAACTTTATTGTACATATCACCAAAAGAACATTACATCATGAGTCATTGTGGCATATTTCCAATATTTTATGCCTATCAACGACACTTTGATTCCCTATTAAACTGTGTATTCAGAGGTCACAATGTTAATTAGAGGCCAAGCCCAGTTTTCTAACCATAACACTTAAGCCGGCAGGACGTTTGACGTTGACAGGAGTTGGAAACTGCGTCCACACGACATATGAACAGAACACATGTGACCGTCTGGTGGGTGACAAGAAGACGGGAGATGGCAACACTACTGCCCCCCTTTCTCTCTCTTTCTCCAGCCCGGCCCTTTCCGAGACACCATCCCCATCAAGCTGTCATATTCCGTGCTAAAAGTGCGCCTAGGATAGGTACATTAAAAGAAATCGAGTGGGTGGATTGAATTGAGAAGTTTTTAAGGAGTGACATTGAGAACTGTAAGGAGTCTGAGAAATACTTTTCTAGCGACCAGTTGTATTTTCCTTATTGCATACAGTGGTGTTCTTTGGACTCCAAGATGGTGGACTGTACCCTAGCCAAACATGAAGCATAGTACAAATGCTCTAGCTCTCATGTGGAGTGGCTGATTCGTTTATATTTTATGCTCTAGCAGTGGATGAAAGCACAGATATGGCAGATACTGCCCAACTGGCAATTTTTATCGTGGGTGTTGATATCCATTTTAAAAAGACAGAAGAATTAGCGGCGCTGTATCCACCTAAGGACACTACTAAGTTACAATATTTGTTAGAAGCAGTTACATCGACATTGAATTGCTTTTTGTTACAACTTAACAACTTATCGGGCTTAACAACGAATGGTGCCAAAGCAATGGTTGAGAAACCCGAAGGTTTAGTAAAATTGATTGAGAATGAGGCCTCCAAAGTCGGTAACACTTCAATGCTAAATTTTCATTGCATTAATCAACAGGAGAATTTATGTTCGAAGGCCCTCAAAATGGACCATGTCATAAAAGTGGTCGTCAAAATAGTGATCTTCATGAAGTCGAACGGGTTGAATCACCGTCAGTTCCAAGAATGTCTAGTCTTTGGACTCAGATTATCATGACGTTACATTTTATGCAGAGGTAAGATGGCTGACCCGTGCCAAATTGTTTAAAAGAGTGTTTGATTTGCAACACGAAATACAATCACTCTTTGCAAGCAAGTCGAAAAGTATCCCAGAGTTTGAAGACAAAGAGTGGGTTTGCGACTTTGCATTTCTGGTCGATATAACTGGCCACCCAAATGACGTTAATACTCATCTACAAGGGAAAGGTAAATTAATTAACAAGATATATTTTTTTTGTCTACATTAAACCAGGCAAGCATTTGAGCACGATATCACCTACTGGGAAGCGACGATGTGGTCGAAGCTGTAGCACGCTTGCTTATTTACTTTAATTAATAACAACAATAATAAAAAAAATTAGGTGCGTGGCCCGGCAGGAAATGTTATTTCTGAAATTTGGTCCCGCCTGCTGAAAAGGTTGGTCTACAGCCTTCTGCCTCGTGTGCCTCCAATCTTCTTATAGTCCATGCCTTACGGTGTTGATCATCATGTCAGTCTACAGCCCTTCTCTCTCATGTGCTTCCAATCATTTTATAGTCCATTCCTTGCTGTGTTGGTGATCATGTCTGTCCACATCCTTCTGTCTCGTGTGCTTCCAATCATTTTATAGTCCATGCCTTGCTGTGTTGGTGATCATGTCTGTCCACAACCTTCTGTCTCGTGTGCTTCCAATCATTTTATAGTCCATGCCTTGCGGTGTTGGTTATCATGTCTGTCCACAGCCTTCTGTCTCGTCGTGTGCCTCCAATCATGTATGATGCCGAATGTTCCTTCATCCATTGATGTCAAACTGTCCGGCATCGTCTCTCTTGCTCTTCCTGTGCTTCTTCACCTCCAACCTTCCCGTTGTGGCGACATTCTGCAGCCTTTATCATCTCATGACATGCTCAAACAATGTGGGCTGTCTCCTTCTCATGTCAGTGCCCAGTTCTCTTTGTAGCTTACATTCTTTCAGTGTATATCCATTGCTCTTTCTATTCGTGGACAGTGTTTTCACCATATTTCTATACAACCACATAATCCCTCACAGTGCCGTGGGTGGCGATGGTTGACTTAGCCCATATATGTCATGAGTACAGTATGGCCTCTTGTTGTAAACCCAGTTTGAGATGTCAGAGATGTCCCGTTGACATTGGCTTGATACGCAATTCCTTGCTGAGTGTCGGTGACCTGAGTCGATTGCTTATCATCAATGGACCGAGTTATCTTGTAATCAAGTGGATGAGCGGGCTGAGCTAGGAGAGAATGTTTATATTAGTACACTTTGAGTGACTGTTTATACGGTGATATTTCCACTCTAACACTCTTCGTCCATCTATCGCTCCAGAGACACAGAGCAAGACATCAGTCACAAGTGTTCAACAGTCGCTGTGTAGTTTTAATAAAATGTCGACAGGGTCGACTTCATTGCACCGGGTTTTATCCCATATGGCTCAGTCTTTTTCCGCAGCGCGGAAAGCGTCTCACAAAGCACGAACTCCATAGCTCCAGCGACGACCCTTAAGAGTCTCCAAATAAATGCACTCGTGAACCGAAGGATGCGGCCAGGAATAGACCAACACAACCTTCGGTGACTATATCAGTTAATATGTGTCTATAACATCTTTCCAGATTACACAACTTCGACATAAACACAGAGGAAAATTCAAGTAAAATACGCATCCATACAGGTGACTAAAACTAGCACACACAAAGACGACAACTTAAATCGATCCGCCAAGGGTTCATGGCAATAGGGATGCAAGTATATATTTGGAGCGTTCATTTGAAATCCGTTCGTGCCGCACTGCGCGTAATTGCATACGTTGAACATGATCATGTCATAGGCATGTGATAAGTACTGACCAATGAATAAATGAGCACGTGATTATCGTCCCATGATGCATATGTTCTGTTTCTAACCGTTGAGAAAATGGCCGGGTTGATCCAAAACCGTCCAAAGAAGCTCAACGAGCGGTGATTCAATTTCTTTCATTTGAAGGATGTCGACCAGTGGACATTCATCGAAGAATGCAGGCAGCGTACGGTAACAAATGTGTGTCGAAGACAACAGTGACAGACTGGACACGAATGTTTCGGAAAGGACGTCAGTTCACGACAAATCATCGACGGCCGGGTCAAGCGCATATTGTTGCAACAGAAAAAAAGCCATTGCCAAAATTGATGCAGCAGTACCGATGAACCGTTGTCGAAGCATACATTCGCTAGAGAAAGAATTTGATGTGTTAAATGGGACAATTAAAAACGTCATTCGTAAGAAGCTGCAATATCGGAAGGTGTGTTCACAGTGGGTACCACGGGTGTTGACCGACCACCAAACAGAGGAACGCAGGGGATGGTGTTTGAACCACTTGCTGCATTACAGACTGGAGGGTGATGCATTTCTCTTCCGCATAGTGGCAGGCTATGAATCACGGTGTCACCACTTTGAGCCGAGCAGCAAAAGAGAAAGCATGCTGGATTACCAATAGCCAAAAGATTCCAATTATAGGTTTCCGCTAGTAATGTTATGCTGGCCGTATTTTTTTTACCATGAAGGGCTGTTGTTGGCAGACTTTAAAGAACCTGGTGTCAACATCAACTCTACCCTCTATTTGCAAACACTAGACAAGCTGCAAAAAGCCATCAAGAATAACCGACCCGGCATGCTCTCTCGCAGTGTGATTTTGTTACACGATAATGCTCGTCCGCAGATTGCAAAGATTGCGCAGGAAGCATTAGCGTGGAAGAAGTGGGAAATTCTGCAACATCCAGCCTATAATCCTGATTTGACACCATGTGATTTTCATTTGTTCGGACCTCTAAAATAAGCTCTCAAGGGGCAACGATGCCACACATATGCAGACGTAATGAACGCGGTAAACACTTGGTTCAGTGAGCAACCGCAATCCCTTTTTTGTGGCCGGCATTCGCCGCCTACCTAAGCAATGGGATGCTTGTCTGAATGCCTACGGCGACTTCTTCTGACCAACCCATGGTGCATAATTCATTCAAAATGAATGCTTTGTTTAATTCTACCACACCTGTTAATGTTTTTTCCCATGCTTTTGTTATAAAGCCATTGTAACGGGTTTCAAATGAAATGTATATATAAATATAGTTATGCAATTATATAAATATAGGGATGCGAGTGCGTAAGTATATGGATGCAAGAATATGCATATAGAGATGCGGATATACACATATGGAGATGCAATATGCAAATATATTGATTGATTTATTGATTGACTGATTGATTGATTGATTGATTGGTTTAGGAACCGACATCACAGCATTCGGGGCATTCCCATAAGCGCTCCGTCCCCATCCTCAGCAGCCAGCGAAAAGTTCCAACACTAATAGTACCAATAGAAATCTGATTATATGTCCGTCTTGCCTCTCCTCTGAGCGTCGATCGTCGGCCAGATCCCCTCGTCACCCCTTGCTTGCCAGACCATGGTGATCCATTTGCTCCTCCGAGGTGTACACGTGCTCCCACAAGGCTGCAACCACGTCTTCCTTATCATGCATCAATACTCCACCAAGTTTTGCCGAGCCAGCCAATCTGTCCGCCTGTTCATTCCCCAGCACACCAGCATGCCCCGGAGAAAAGATCCAGACGATGCTTATCACCCGTGACTTCCGAAGAGTAGCAAGCCACTCTACACGAAGTTTGGCTGTCCTCACCCTACGCAGCATGCTTTCTGAGTCAGTTACAATCACGATGTGTGTGTGTGTGTGTATCGTATACTCAATCCAGCGGAAAGCTGCACTGACCGCCTCAACCTCCATTTTTAAGCTAGATGTTGTGGTTGCAATTATAGTGATCAATCAATCAATCATGTGCCATGCCGGAAAGCGTGGGCGGTCATGACTCGCCATTTCACTCGATCACCAGTGTCGTGGATCAGCTCAGTGTTCCTGTCTCGTCCATGCCATGTGGCCAAGCCATCCAGGTATTTTCCTCTCGGTCTTCCTCTTGGTCTGTTCCCCTCGATCTTGCCAGTTGTCACTAAGTTCTCCAATCCATTTCTTCTCATAACATGTCCAAAAAATTTTGACTGTCTACGTCTAATTTCTCTAATCAGTTTACGATGTTCATTTATCTCCTGTAGTACTTGGTCATTGGTTTTTCTGTCTGTCCATAGTATTCTTTGCATTTTCCTCAGAAACCACATTTCTGCAGCCATCAGATGCTTTTCAGCTTGACTGCTCATTGTCCAAGTTTCACATCCATACAAAAGAACAGGCTCTATGTATCCCCTCAACACTCTTTTTCTCGTTTCAATTGACATCTTCTTATTGGTCAGAATGTTTTTCATCTTGCTAAAGGCTACTTTCGCCATGGCGATTCTTGTTCTAATCTCTTCAAGGCATCTCCCATCAGATGTTATAACTGTTCCAAGATAATTGTACCAATTCACTTGTTGAAGAATATTTCCATTTACTTGTATATTACATTGTGGCACTTCTTCCTTCCTACTGACGACCATAACCTGAGTCTTTTTACAATTTAATTCTAACCCCAGTTGCTCACTGTGTACAACAACCGCATCTACTAATTGTTGCAGGTCCTGCTCATTGTCTGCAATTAATACTGTATCATCTGCATATCTAATGTTATTGATGTTTCGTCCTCCAATGCTGATTCCATTTATATCCTCTACATTTCTGAAAATATTTTCACTGTACAGGGAAAAAAGATCTGGAGACATCACACATCCCTGCCTAACACCTCTCTTAATTGGCTGATACTGTCCCACTTCATTATCAATCCTTATTGCAGCTTGTTGTTTCCAATATATGTTTTTTATAAGTCTAATGTCTTTCCCATCAATTTGTAGATCTGCAAGCATATCCACCATGCTGACATGTCTAACGCTATCAAAAGCCTTTGTATAGTCAATAAAGCAAAGATGTATATCCTTGTTTACTTCTATAGCACGTTCAATAACTGTTCGCAGCATATACACAGCATTTACTGTACCCTTTCCTTCTACAAACCCGCATTGTTCTTCCCCTATTTCAGGTTGTATCTTCTTCCTCATTCTTTGCATGATAATTCTTAGCAAAATCTTTGTGATGTGACTCATTATACTAATTGTTCTATGTTGATCACATTCCAAGGTTCCTGATTTCTTTGGGATTGCAATAAATATAGAGTTACATAATTCAGGAGGTATATCTCCAGTATCATATAATGTGTTCAGCAGTCTGGTGACTTGATCTAGTCCAAATTCTTCTAAAGCTTTAATCATTTCTGTTGTGATGTTATCTGCACCGGGGGCCTTGCCAGCTTTCATATGCTTAAGAACATTTCGAACCTCCATCTCCAAAATTGGCGGTCCTTCATTATTAAATCTAATATCATACTGTTCGTCTCTGTTATCATCATAAAGGTGTTTCACATAATCTGTCCATACCTGTAGAATCTGGTCTTTTTCTATTATGATTTTGCCATCTTCAGTTTTTAGACACCCGGTTGATGTACTTGTTCTTTTATTAGTAAGTTCCTGAATTCTTTTGTGCACTAATTTGGTATTTTGACTGTTGTGTTGGCTTTCAATTTCTAAGCACTTTTCCTCAAGCCATGCTTCTTTTGCCTCCTTACATAATGTTCTGACTTGTCTGTGAATTTCTTCATATTTGACAGAATTATTTTTGCTGAGTCTTCTTGTTTCCATGAGGTGTAAAATTTCTTCAGTCATCCATTTCTTACGACCCACCTTCTTTAATTTTGGAATAGTTGTTTCTGCAGCCACATTGATTGAATTCTTCAACGTTTCCCATTGATCATCCACATCCTGGAATAGGATCTCTAGATCAGACAAAATTTCAAATCTGTTCTGTACTTCTATGTTGAATTTGTTTTGTATTTCCTTGTCATTACTCAATGTACACAAATCATATTTAGTGTTTCCTGTTATATACTTGACTTTCTTCAACTTTATCCTCAATGTTCCTGTGAGTAATCTGTGGTCACTATAACAATCAGCACTGGGAACTGTTTTTGCTATTGTTAATGCGTTTCTAAATCTTCTGCTAATCAGAATGTAGTCAATCTGATTTCTAATCCTGGTATCAGGACTCCTCCATGTCCATAATCTTCTAGGGTGTTGTTTGAACCAGGTGTTTCCTACAATCATTTCCTGTTCTTTTGCCCACTCTACGAGTCTGTATCCTCTTTCATTTCTCTCTCCTAAACCATAGTTTCCTACTGTGTATCTATCTCCTTGATTTCCTACTTTTGCATTGAAGTCCCCTATTATTATGTTTATTTCTGAATTTTTACATTTCTTTAAGGCAGACTCAATGACATTATAAAATTCTTCTACACTATCTTCACTGGATTCTCCTGTTGGGGCATATACTTGAATAATATTTATGCTAAAAGGTCTGCCACTTAATTTAACTAGTAGAACTCTGTCCGACACGGCCCAATATCCTTGAATAGATTTTGATTTTTTCCGGTCCAGAATAATTGCCACTCCCCTATGACGATCTTCACCTCCAGAATAAATAATCTTGAAATCTTCTTCTATCTTGATGCCTGCTCCTGTCCATCTCGTTTCGCACATACCTAAAATATTAATTTTTTCCCTTTCAATTTCTTGTTTTATGTTTTCTAATTTTCCGTCGTTGTTTAACGTCCTAACGTTCCAAGTTGCTAATTTTAACGTCTCTGTCCTTGTCTTGCGATGATCGGTCTTTAAGCGAATCATGATATACTAGGCACTTTTAAAGAGGTAGTTTGCCGTTGCTTTCCTCTATGGCAGTGACCTTACTGGTCGGAGACCGCAGCCATTGACTCAAGACGAGTTCCTTTGCCTGCCGTCGTGTAAATCGAGGCCATGACCCACAAATATCTGTCGGCTGCCCTCAAAATTACATCCACCACCTGCCTTCCGTTCTTTGAAAACTTCCAATAAAAGGAACACAATATAACATCACATAATCCACAGGGAAACACTATTCACAGGGAATCCAAAGGAAATCACACGAAATCCAATGAAAAACTCTAAATAGCGTCCCTCCGAAAAGTAACGCTTCATCTTGTCGCCATTGTACCGGAAGCGTGATGCATGTATATAAACATAGGGATGCAAGTATATAAAGATAGGGATGCAAACATATACATATACATATAGGGATGCAAGTATATAAATATACTGATGCAAATATATATATGTATAGGGATGCAAGTATGTAAATATGAGGATGCAATGTGCAAGTATATAAAGATAGTGTTGCAAGTATACAAATATTGGGATGCAAGTATATAAAGATAAAGAAGCAAGCATATAAATATAATGTTGCAAGTATATACATATAAGTATGCAAGTATATGAATATAAGGATGCACGTATATAAAGATAGGGTAGCAAGCATATAAATATAGGGTTGCAAGTATATACATATAGCAATGCAAGTATATAAATATAGGGACGCACATATATAAATATAGTGATATAGTGCAAACACACTTTTGAAAAAACTCTTTACACAGCTTTATGAGCTTGATGCCTCCGGGGCCAGACCATACTTCTATCAAGCCGGATCCGCTTCAATGCTCGGAACCATGGCAACCGTGACGGCAGGTGAAAGTCTAGACGCTAGAAGGCTCGCTGCAAGAGCTTTGAAAACAAGGCTCGACAACGCCCTCCCCCCCCCCTCCCCCACTGCAGGTGATCCTCCTCCCGGAACGGCAAGCATTCTTTGCCAACATTGTTTCGAGCCAAAATAAACCTTACCAGCCATCATAGAACTCACTACTCCAAACTCGCAACCCCACTGGATGAAATGAATGGTCATCATCATCCTTGATGGACAAACACCAGAAGCTAGACTATCGCTGCTCTCACTTCACAGGTGTCAGTGAGAAGCACAACTCTCTTGTTTGTTTTTTGGGTGGTCCAAGAAGTGACGGACATTGGCCAGTTAGTGGGCAACCAATTACAGGTTAAGTTTCTGCCAGTCTACTGAGCCTGAATAGGGGAGGAGATAAAGAAATGATGTGACATATTTTACAGTTGTATTTGATCTACTAGACCTCGTCGACAGCAGTCAGTCATTCAATCAGTCAGTCGGCCACTCACTCTGTTACTCAGTCATACAATCAATTAGTCAGTCAATTAGTCAGTCATTCAATCAATTATTCTGCCATTTAGTCGTTCAATCAATCCGTCAATAATTCAGTAAGTCAGTCAGTAAGACATTCAGTCACTAATTCTTTAATAAATCATTCATTAGTCATTCAATCAGTCATTGTGTTTGTCTGTCTGTCTGTTTATCAGTCTGTCTCCCGTGTTTCTGTCTGTCTGTCTGTCTATCAGTCTGTCTCCCGTGTTTGTGCAGTGTTGCTTGGCCTTTGTAGTAAGGCACTCGTGTGTTTTCTACTGATAAGACACACTACACGGAGACCTGGTGGATAGTGCAAGAATAATTAAGCGTCATTGATTGACTTATTGACATAAATTCGGTAAGGATCAATAATAAACCATAGTGAGTAGCTTGTCTATGTTATTAATATTTGACCATCATTGTTATCATCATCAAATGCGCTGTCGAACCGACGTCGGCGATGATAGATCTCAACATTTGTCGATCTAAAACATAATGTATCCATTCTCTTTCGAATCAGGTCTCGGTATACCACATATTCCTCATGAATTGTTATGGGTTCTTTATCTTTACTTTTCTGATCGCAGGTAAAATATCTATTTCTGGTACCATTGGGAGGACATTCTAATATAACATGACATTAAGCATTATAAGATAATTTTCTCAGCAATGACTGGAATTTCTCAGAATAAGAAATATGCATTGCTTAAATGAGCCTATAAGCTGCAGTCTTCGTACTGTACGTTGGTTACATGTTCCTCCATTTGTGTGATCGTGTGTTTAAAATTAACTACAGAAGCAGCTACGATCATCATCATCATCAAGTGCCGTGCCGCCGGCGTAGGCGTTCATGGCTCTCCACAGATCTCGGTCTTTGGTGTTCTGGATCAACTCTGCTGATGATATTCCTCCATGCCACCGTCTCAATCCGTCCAGCATTATTTCTCTTGGTCTGCCTCTGCCTCTCTTCCCCTCGATCTTTCCAGTTGTCACGATGTTCTCCAATACCTCTCTTCTCATCACATGAACAAAGAAAGCTGTTTGTCTCTTTCTTATTGTTGTATATAATGTTCTAGTTTCATTAGCCTCTTTCAGGCAATCGTTGTTAATTACTCTGGCAGTCCAAGGAATTCGAAACATTCGTCTTAAAAACCACATCTATGTTGCTTCTAAGCTCTTCCTAATGTGTTCATTTACATTCCAAGATTCTCTGCCATACAGTAAAACTGATTCTATATAGCATCTTAGCACCCTCTTTCTTACATACATTGTTAGCGACTAATTGCATAAGATACTCTTCATTTTCTGAAATGCGCTTTTGCCTGCCCTATTCTGCTCTTAATCTCTGTTGTACATCTTCCATCCGATGTTATAAGTGTCCCTAGGTATTTAAAATTATCCACTTGGTTGAGAATTGCCCTTCTATTTCTATGTCACATTTTGGTGTCCCCATTTTTTTTTTTTTTTTTTTTTTTGGATATCACCATTGTTACTGTTTTCTTGATATTCAAGGAGAGTCCTTTCTGTGCACTCTCTGATACTACAATGTCCAATAATTGTTGAAGGTTTGTTGCATTATCCGCTACCAATACTGTGTCATCTGCATAGCGTATATTGTTTATATTATATCCACCGATTAGTATTCCTGGCTTCTCTTTGATCTCTCTCATTATTACTTCTCTATATAGGGAGAAAAGATGGGTGACAAGACACACCCTTGTCGTACTCCTAGATTTATCTGTTCGTAACTACCCCCTTTATTTCCCATTTTAATTGCTGCTACTTGGTTCCAGTAAATATTCTTTATTATTCTTAAATCTTTCCCATCGATGTTGATATCTTCCAACATTTTAATCAGCTCATCATGTTTTACTTTATCAAATGCCTTAGTAAAAAATATGAAGCATGAATATAGGTCCCTCTGTTTCTCTACTGACCTTTCTATTAATATTAATATATATATATATATATATATATATATATATATATATATATATATATATATATATATATATATATATATATATATATATATATATATATATATATATATATATATATATATAAAACCGTACTGTTATTCACTAATTTCCATTTTTATTTTCTTTCTTGTTCTTCTCATTATAATTCTGAGTAGAAGCTTAGTTACCAGCTAGGATCAGCATCTAAAAAATTACCACATCTGGTGATGGGGTTTTCCCTGAGTGCTATGATTATATTTTTAAAGCCAGATAACCAAGAATATAGTTCCTGCAGGCAAGTTATGAATAAAAAGCCCACAATTCAATATGCAAACTAATAATAAATACTTTACATTTCAATTACATCCCCCAGGAACAGATGGGTATCTGATGCTCATAATTCAGACATTGCAGACAAGAACGAAAGCAAATACAGTCATATGGTGCGAACAGGAGGAGGAATCATTTGAGAGATCTATGGAAGGAGAAATAATCTGTTTTAAGGCTGGGCGCTTATCAGTACGTGTGTGGAATGAATATGATCGTTTAGTTAGTTAGCTGATATATCATCTTCATTGCGCATCTAACCATTCAGTCCCTAAGCGCTCGGATTCCCTCCACAGTAAATCATGCAGCGTTTAGCGGCTAACGACACCTGTTCTGTGTTGGTTTATTAACTTTCTTGCTTCCAGCATAGTGTTGTTGTTTGGCCACACCTCTTTTAACTTGATGTTCTGGCAGTCTGAACATTGTAGATTCACAGTCATCAACTTGGTTACGTGATCGTTTACAAAGTAGAAGATGTGTAGAAATCCTGGGCGAGCCCAAGGAGATGATAACCAAATGAGATTACTGCATGCTATGTGGCGGCCTTCCATGGAATTCCCCATTTTACCAGCAGTCCTAAACAAAAACCACGCTATAGGCATTTGCAGTATAGCAAAACGGTGTACACATTTCTTTCTCGTTGTTTTCTGTTTCCATGCCAGCCCGGTGTATTATTAGAAGATGTACGCAAATGTTTTGATGTTGATGTCTGCTCTGTCAGCGGGTCTCAGTCAAGGAAGCGGTTGTCCTTACAAGGTGAGATATTGTTTACCATCAAGACAAAAGCATCGTAATTTTAAATGAAAGTGTTCCCATTTGTATTGTTGTTAATGCATTTTTATAACGACACAGTCGACAATTATTGGATACCTCTTGGAGATCGTTTCTGAAGTGAACAAAGGTGTTTAATATAAGAAATTGAGCTACCATCTCAGAGTGTGGAACAATAGTCTAGATATATTTCGGTTGGTTTTGCAGTTTGTATTTAGGTAAGTAGGTATGTATGTAGGTTGTCTGGTAGGTAGGTAGGTAGGTAGGTAGGTAGGTAGGTAGGCAGGTAGGTAGATAGGTAGGTAGTAAATAGGTCGGTAGTAGACAGTTATGTAGAAGATAGATGGTAGGTAGGTAGGTAGATAGGTAGGTTAGTTAGTTAGTCTTTCCTCTTGAGCCTAAGGCGGCGCATAGGGCAGAAGTCCTGTCTCTCCATGCTTGGCGGTTCGCTGCTACCTGTTGTAGATCTTGGATATTTACTTGGCCATTGAATGAGCCTTCTCTAATGATGGTTCTACGCAGGGTCTCTCTTGGTCTTCCCCGTTTTCTTTTCCCTACTGGTGACCATATGAGGGCTTGGTAGGGAGTCTTGACTTGTCCATTCTGAGTACATGGCCGATGTAGTTCCAACGGCGTCTTCTTATGAAATTGGATACTGTATCTTGCTTAGTCTCTTGTCTTATTTGCGAATTGGTTCTGAAGTCTGTCCAGTGGATGTTTAGAAGTCTTCTAAGACATTTGTTTTCAAAATTGTCTAATTTTTTATCTAAAGCTACCGTTGATTTCCAACTTTCACATCCATACGTTAACACTGGAATCACACAAGAGTTGAAGATTTTAAGTTTTGTGTGTTTGCTGAGTGTCTTTGACTTCCAGATGTTTGACAGTTTATTGAAGGCACTAGATGTCAGTGCGATTCTAGATGATATTTCTGTGTGATATAGGTAGGTAGGTAGGTAGGAAATAGGTCGGTAGTAGACAGTTATGTAGAAGATAGGTAGGTAGGTACGTAGGTAGGAAGGTAGGTAGGTAGGTAGGTAGTAAATAGATCGGTAGTAGACAGTTATGTAGAAGATAGATAGTAGGTAGGTAGGTAGGCAGCCAAGCAGGAGACATTATGACATACCGATAAACCGACAGACCGACAGACCGACCGAGCGATCGACCGACCGACCGACCGACCGACAGACAGATAGACAGACAAGAAGGCAGGCTGACAGAGAAACATAGTGTATCGTGTGAAATGAATCACTGAAAATCCCGCTGTTCTCTCCTCGGGAATGCTACTGTAGCGAGGATTACATATTCTGCAACCTGGACCATCTAACCGCCATACCAGGGTTTGTGCCTCCGGGGAGCACGTCTTTGACAAGCTTGAATATGGATGTGAGTTCATGTCTTCCCGTACCATATGTTCTCTCTGAGTGAACGAGTATTTCACGTTATCTGGAAGCAGGATGTTCTGGTGTTCCAATGATATTTGTTCATTCGATATTGTATTCTAATATAACCATATTACACACACACACACACACACACACACACACACACCACACACACCCACACACACTCACACCCACACCCTCACCCACCCACACCCACACACACCCACACACCCACACACCCTCACACACACATCATCACACCCACACACCAACACCCCCCCCTCCACACACACACCCTCACATCCACACACCCACACGCCCACACACACACCCACACACACCCACACCCACACACACACCCACACACACACACACACCCACACACCCCTCCACACACACCCTCACACCCACACACCTACACCCCCCCACACACACACACACCCACACACACACACACACACAGGGAGCAACAAGTGACCAGTCTTTCAGTAGTATATGGCGATAAGTTTGTTACCGGCACCCCAATCCCGTGCACCCCACACCCGTGCACCCCACACCGTGCACCCGACACCCGTGCACCCGACACCCGTGCACCCCACACCCGTGCACCCCACACCCGTGCACCCGACACCCGTGCACCCGACACCCGTGCACCCGACACCCGTGCACCCCACACCCGTGCACCCCACACCCGTGCACCCGACACCCGTGCACCCCACACCCGTGCACCCGACACCCGTGCACCCGACACCCGTGCACCCGACACCCGCGCGTTGGGTCAATTCTCACCCCTAAGGGGTTGAACCGGCGGGTGGTACGTGTATGGACTGAATTTTCATGTAGGTCTACCCCTTACGGTATCCCTCGCCTTCGACTCTTGTCGCAGACAAACCCACCCGTGTGTTACCGGGACCCATATAGGGGAGCAAAGAATACTCCCTAAGGCGTCGAGCCGACATATTACTTATAGCCAGTACCAGGTCTCGAACCGGACATATTACTCATAGCCAGTACCACACCTCCGCTGTAGTATTTTTCAGATAGATTATTTTGGAATTAAAGCTATATAAGATATAGGGGTTCGCATCATGAACACGTGTCGATAGCTACTGTTGCGGGCGGACGCGAAAATATGATCGTTGGTGTAGGGGGGAATACTGCCGGAAGCACAATGCGCGTCTCAAGAAGGGGGGAGGGGCAGTCCTGTGCGCGAGCTACGGTATCGAGATGAAAACCACCCTAGCCCTCTGCCGGTCATGCGGAGCCAACATTAAATACCACAAACTGCGATACCAGCCGGAGGGTCCGTTCTCTGTGAATGGAGGCCCTGAAAAGAATAAATAGTTAAATTCCAGCGAAAGAAATTTCCATTTAGAGAGAAGTGGAGTGTTGAGGGTACGAGTCCAGCAGTGATCATGGTCACCGTAAAAGATTTACATGAGCAAGCCCGCCAGTATGCGATGCCATACAGCCGCCGCCGCAAGGAGGTTCTCGCTCGGGAAATATCTCAAGCGAGAGCTGACGACCTCACCGCCCGACTCGAGCGAGCCGCCACCACCGGGCGGTATCAAGCTCTTCGGGGGGGGGGGGGGGGAGTCCAGGACGTGGCACAGCATGCGCGGGAGGTTGCGCGATTGGAAGACAAGGTCACTGCCACACTGCGAGCGTGTAAATACGCCGCCCAGGCCCGAGCGCATCCGTTAGAACGCTTCGTGTTAGACCCAACTCAAGAAGGCGCCACTGGCGCTATCTACGCCCGGAACCACTCGCCAGACTCATAGCCCAGCGTGGTTCCCAACTCCTAGAGGAGGTAATCCCAAAGGATAGTGAAGTGCGGGAGAGGCGAACAATCACGTGGAAGCTCTTCCTAGGGCTAGAAGGTCCAATCGTAGAGAGGCTCAAGCCCCACATCGAGGTATTGAGGTCAGCCTTCTATATGCGATATGCCTACACCTAGCGAATCCGAAACATCGAAAATGGAGACGTTATGTTGTACCACAAACACCTAGGCGGGACCCGTGAATTGATAAATCACACTGCAGCAGCCGCATAGTGGTTGGCAGAGCGTAATGAGAGCCATTTCGATACCAACTAAATCGATCGCCCCAACACCAAGTGGGTCTTTGTAAGGTGGGTGCAAGTCGAGGTGAAGGAGATCCTCACTCTCCAAGTTCTATTAGGGGCAGGGCGATTGCCGGACTGGCTGCGGCAAAGGAAGGGGATGTACGTGTTGGACACATACAATGACAACCCCTGTCTGTTCCGATGCCTAGCCGTCCACTACGGTGCGAGATCAGACCGTTGCACCACCGCAGCCCGGGCGCTGGCACAAAGGGTGTGGGGCACCGATACCCCAGACAGGCTAGGCTTGTATTCGTTAAGAGAGTTTGAGGAGAAGTTGACGTTAGGGATCCGCGTCTGCGAGCCAACCGAAGAGGGGGTTTTGCGGTTGGTAAGGCGGCACGCGAACTACGAGCGCGTCGGCACAAGCGGATGACGATCGGGGTTTATAAAAATCACGCTTTCCTGATAACCGACCTACTATAACAGTGTAGATGATATGATAAGGCTGTGTGTGTGGAAGGCTCGTGTCGATATAGTGGACAAGTCTCGTCTGTTCTATAAACATTCGTTTATTAGTTGAAATCATACATCTTATAACTGATGATGGTAAACACGGACATCTTTACTGTTCTCCTAGTTGAATCCCAAGTCCCCAGTCTCAAGTCTCAAGTGACGTGTGTGCAACCCCTGGATACATCTACCCATTCGTGCACACACGTTCACCAATTATGATTTCCCACTAGTTCTTCAACCCCAACTCTTAACCCCTTTACTCTACGATTCTATACCACAGCTGCCCAACAATTCCATATATTTCCTAACTCAAATCTCACCCTCCTATCTCATCATAGCCAAATGCTAAGCAGAAACATACTTCATACAATATCAACAATGCAAAACTCTCTACAAAATCTGTTATAAAGTTCTCCACAGAAACTCTCTACAAAACTCTCTATAAGCGATCTGCTTTTAAAGTGTCCATCTAAATTATGATTGACAAAAATTGAAGATATTTCCCTTATCTTTTTCTCACTTATTCACATTCTCGCTATTCCAGGATAAACAGAAAAGTTTAGTTAAGTTGGTTAGGTTAGTTAGGTGCGCACCTAAAAAAAAATAGAAAGTAAGGAAAAAGTAAGAAGTAATCACATTTCTCTTCCCATGCATTCTCAAAACTTTATAAAAATAAAGTTTCCAAAATTTATCTTCATTTTCGTCAATTTAAAATTGTTGTTATCAAAAAATTATGTATTATTCACCTCGTCAAATTCAAGCATTCCTTCAAAACCTCCCAATTATTAGTATACTGTTACGTACAGTCTTCTTCTTCCAGTGTCCACTTATTTAAATGCCAAAATTCAACCTGGCATTCCCCCCCCCCCATATTCTCCCATTAAACGCTGTTCAACCCAGCTCCTATTTCAATCCATGTATTTACAATACGAACCGTCTAATGTAGTCCCTAATTCAATCCCCCATTTTAACTCTTTCTAAGCCACATGTAATTATCAATTTTTGCTGATACCTCCAGCCACTTTTAAATATACTCCTCCATTACAACATACTGAGTCACTTCACTAATCACCCCAACATCCCCCTTAACTCAATCATGTTTCACCCTCAATTTCTATTTATAAACGTTATATACGTTAAACAACTCAACTTTAAGTCGTCTGTTTCACATTTTCTGTAAGTTCCCAAAAACAACTCTTCATTTTTCCCATAACTGAACGTCAAGCTAGGAATCATTTTAAACATACCCAGGATAACTCAATAAAAGCAAAGTTATATTATCCTCACATTTTATAAAGAACAATTGAAGTCAAACAACAGACTAAACAATATCAACCCCCTCATTCTTTAACATCATCTTTATCCCCACACATTAATCAAATTAAACATGAAGATAATTAAATGTCCCTTACAAGATACCGATATTCCTCAATTTCCAATGCAGAAAGTAAGTTTAGATATTTCAGGTCCTCATCCAAAAACATTATCAGGAAACGTATACCTACTACATATCGTAGATTCATATAGTCTCTGGCCGGAAGTTTATCCAATTCCAGACAAGAGTGCTGATTCAGTTATAAATATGCTGTTACAAGAATTTATACCAAGGTTTGGGTGTCCACAAATAATACTTACAGACAATGGGAAAGAATTTGTAAATAGAAAGTTTGAAAAATTGGTAAAAGATTTGAATATAAAACACATTAAGACTTCATATTACATACCATCTTCGAATGCCAAAAATGAGCGACAACATAGGACATTATACAACATACTAGCGAAAAATGTAGAAGAACACGATATGGATTGGGATCTTTATTTGGGAATAGCATTAGGGGCCATCCGTACACACCAAAATGAAGGAACAGGTTTCTCACCATTTTACCTAGTACATGGGAGAGAACCAATATTACCAATTGACAATTTATTAAAGCCTAGGAGAAAATATATGGGGGAAGATGTTCAGGAAACAAGGTTGCAAGAAATGCACAAAGCACATATACGTTTAAGAAATAATATAATAAAGGCTCGAGAAAGACAGAAGAAATACACAAATAAAAATGCACACTTACAAGAGTTCAACATAGGAGATAGAGTTTATTACAAAAAACATAGGAAAAATTCTAAGTTTGATGCTCATTGGGTGCCGGGATATTATATTTTAGAAAAAAAGGGTCCAGTATCATATACTATTAAGAATCAAGTTACAGGGCATGTTGCACGTTCACATGTAGAGCACTTAAGACGGGATAGTGAGGAAAAAGATGCAGAGAATAATAATAATAATTATTATTCAGAAGAAATATTGTCAGATGGACAGATTGTCAGACAAACGGAATATCCAATACCTATAGAGAATGGGAAACAAGTAACAACAGCATCTACTACGGCTGAACAAGAAGAAACAATACCAAAAACAGTCATGACAGAGGAAAACAACACGTATGATGGTTATAATAGTGAAGAATCAATCAAGGAAATAGAAGCTCCATTTATGAATACAAGACAGGCAGTAAAAAGAAAGTTAGATAGACAGAAAGAAAAAGAAATTAAGAGGCAAAGGAAATTTAGAGTGAATTCTTCAAGTGATGAAGAAATGCCACTGTTTGAAAATTTATTAAGACGTCAAGACAGAAAAATTAGATTGGATTTAGAAAGGAAGAGATTAGCGGTTGCTAGTAATGGCTATACAGATGCGGAACAAGAGATGGATGAAAAGTCAGAAACTGATGAAGATGCTGATATGAAAGAAGATAGTTCTCCTCAGGAAGATGACGACATTGATGTAGATATTGCACTTATAGAAAAAAATTTGAAGCTATTAAGAAAATGGAGAAGGGATAAATAGCGTGGTAGAATATTCTGCAGATTGCAGATAGAAGAAGAAGTTAGACACGGTATTTCTGATTTTCTAAGGACGGAAGTTGGCAAATAACTTAGACAAGAGTTGTCGGGATGAGTAGACATAATATTGTAGTAAGTTAAGACTTATTGATATGTGCTTTATTATCATTTTGATTTTTAAGTTGAAGTGTTGAGTTTTTCTTAGAAGGAAAATAATTGATTAGTAGTCATAATATGTATCTATATATATGGTCTTTCATTTCATCACATATGTTTAATTTGATTAATGTGTGGGGATAAAGATGATGTTAAAGAATGAGGGGGTTGATATTGTTTAGCTGCGCATTCATTAACTAGTGGGAAATCATAGTTGGTGAACGTGTGTGCACGAATGGGTAGATGTATCCAGGGGTTGCACACACGTCACTTGAGACTTGAGACTGGGGACTTGGGATTCAACTAGGAGAACAGTAAAGATGTCCGTGTTTACCATCATCAGTTATAAGATGTATGATTTCAACTAATAAACGAATGTTTATAGAACAGACGAGACTTGTCCACTATATCGACACGAGCCTTCCACACACACAGCCTTATCATATCATCTACACTTTTAAATAAATTCGGCCAGTAATATTTACTGCTAATAGACTTAACTAACTTATCTCGTCCAAAATGACCATTATTATCATGATATGCCTTCAAAACTTCTCGTTCTAAATGTTTCGGAATATATTTTCTTAATCCCTCACCTTTTTCAGCGATATAATATAATTGATTGTCTTCTTGTATACGAATATCTACCGCTTGTGACAACCTTGCAGGATTCTCTCTCAATAATTTAAATTTCAGTCCATCTGACCTAATCCCATCAACAAAAATCCCCACCAACATCCGTTCCACTTCTTCAGCTCGTACATTCTGTCCCAAAAATGACTCTTCAGCTAAATTGATTAATCTATCACTGTATAGCTGTACACTTTCTGTAGTATTTTGTCTCGTTTGTCGCAACACTGAGAATGCGTGTTGTGGATCAGTAATTTCTGCGTATTTATATGCCAGGTCGTTTTTAAATTGTTCCCAGGTTTCATCTCCTCCAGCTTCTAGTTTTCTTCTTATATGGTCAGAAACAGGACTTGTACTAGTTCTATATGCTAAATTCTTTTTATCCTCATCCGTAGCGTTCACCATATAAGCATGTTTCTCAATAGAAATAACCCATTTCTTAAACTGGTTCGCCTGTCCATTAAATCTCTCGACATCATTGATTACACTTTGCTGTCTTAATACTGCGTCCAACTTTGATATTGCTCCACCAACTCCACTCAGTACCTGAGAAAAATCCTGGGGATCCATCCCAAAAAATCTATAATGGAAATTACCAAGCAATATTATATACAATTATTTTCAGACAATATTATTTTAAAGTAAGTAGCAAGAAATATTCTGTTCAATTTAGTATGTTATTAATTAACCTAAAATTATCCATTACCCAAACTTGATGAAAAAGGTTCCAATCGAGAGTCTTGCTGAAAAAAATTCCAATCGACAATCTTGATGAAAAAAATTCCAATCGAGGATCTTGCTGAAAGAGGACTCTAATCGACCAACTTGAAAGGAACAGCAAAAGAAGAGCCTCTGGATTTCTCACTTCAATCGAAGTCGTTTCCTTCTAGTCGTTTTCATGCCGCTGATTGTGCTCGTCTAGATTTAAAATTACAACGATCGAGACAATACTGACTGATTGATTGCTTGCTTGATCGATTGATTGACTGATCGATTGATTGACTGATTGATTGATCGATTGATTGATTGATTGATTGATCGATTGATTGATTGATTCGACTCCCTTTAAGCGTTGGCTAAAAAACTCTGGACTTTACCTTTCGACAAGCAAGGTCACCTTCACTGTAGTTCAAACGATAACCGTTAACAGTTCCAGCAAAACCAGATTTCACGGCAGCATATCTGGAACATCCATACGTTTCAAAAAAACGAGCAGGTCAACAATGGATTGATTCAAGCCTGACGATGGCCACTCTGTTTCATCACTCGGAACATTACGTGTTATGTGGCGTTCCAACAACGGTCAGTTCAAATCAACTGCAACAAATTTGATTTGAGACAAGACAAGTTGAACAGATTCAATGTCTTCACTTAGCTGAAGTGACTGTTGACGACCTTGATTCGAGAATTTCATAAAGTAAAAATCGACCTTGACTCAACCTCTAACAGTCCAGTGAGCTGAGATCATGCTCATAAATTTTATCATTCTCGAGATTTCTCTGTTCCAACTGGAGCTGATCATTCGGGTGTAGACATAATTTATTTCCCGAGGTACAAGGTTACTTTACAAGCTGTAAGATGTACCTAGCGGTGACGACATCGTTACATCTTTTACAAATTTCAATGTACAACAGCAATTCTTGATTTCTACAAAAATTAGCGTATGTCAGCGATTAAGTCACTGTATATTGGTGAGTCAGGTATATCAAAATTATCAGTCTCTATAAAACAAGATTAGCAAACCTTCTGACCTTGACTGAGATCCCCTTAACACACACTGAGAAATCACAACAACTACCCCTGGGCGGGCTTTCAGTTGTTGCGTCTCTTATAATTTACTTGAGAACTTCCATAACATCCGTCTCCAGACGCAGACAAAACAATTCTTCACTTTAGTCAACAATCTCCGCGACGTCCCATGTTTGAGAACCTGGTCACGGCACCAAAACAGCCTGTATAACAGTGTAGATTATATGATAAGGCTGTGTGTGTGGAAGGCTCGTGTCGATATAGTGGACAAGTCTCGTCTGTTCTATAAATATTCGTTTATTAGTTGAAATCATACATCTTATAACTGATGATGGTAAACACGGACATCTTTACTGTTCTCCTAGTTGAATTCCAAGTCCCCAGTCTCAAGTCTCAAGTGACGTGTGTGCAACCCCTGGATACGTCTACCCATTCGTGCACACACGTTCACCAACTATGATTTCCCACTAGTTAATGAATGCGCAGCATTCATTAACTCTCTACTCCTAAGCTAACTCCCTTTACTGTTATACTACCAAAGCTGGTGAAGCTCTTTCAGTGACAGCATTGCAATAAGCGCTTCACCCAGGCCTGTCGTCTCCAGGGCCACGCTGACCGCTACAGCAGGGGGGGGGGGGAACCAAGGTCCTTTGTCCATGGTAGGACGTGGAGAGGCCGCAGTCGGCATACGAAAAGTCTTCTACCCCCAAAACAACCCTAGCCGCAGCTCCATCCTATGGTTAGAGCACATGGTCGAACAATTAGGGCGCCACATCCACAACGCATACCACGGGCATGGGGGAGAGCGATGGATCGCTAACGCTTTGATGCACAGTAACGACCCCCACCACCCAGACGGTGTACCAATATTACGGCTGTCATTGGCATGGGTGTCCCATCCACAATGAAACTCTCAGAAACATCGTCTCTCCTTGATAAATGGCTGAAATCAGGGGATGTGAGTTCCGATTTCGAGGAATTACGTGATCTCATGCTGAGAGATAAGTTACTTTCATCGGTACCAGAATCGATGTCTACATTTCTGGTGGAGAACAAGTGTAAATCAGTCCCATAGGGATGTGATTGTGGGAGGAGCTCAACCGGAGTTAGTTATAGGAGCAAGTGCAAGAGTACCCAATCAACGATACCAAAGTAGAGCGATCAGATTCTCACAATATGGTCAACAGCACAGAAGCGGAGGACCATATTACATGAGAGACAACACACACACAGAGAATCAGACCGAAAAAGGGTTACTTCGTGCAGTGCCCACATTGTAATTTACAATATGGTTCTCTTGAGATGTGCGACCAGAACCCGTCGTACGATCTCACCTTAAATACCTAACTTCTATGAAGGTCAGTAAGTATGTTTCTTACAGAAATAGTGTTATATGTTTCTTTTGCAGGGCGTACGGACACGTATCAAAACAATGTAGGATGAGAAAAACACAGAAAGAGGCTAGTGCAGCGTACATATTCACTAGTAGTGAAACAGACCAATTCTAAGACACTCATGCAGCCACATTAGAGACATTTCCCAATGACAGACCGTGTAAGGTGTGCAAAGAATTCCATTAAGATGGTAATCTGGCATGTGGCCACAATCAAACAATACAAGAGACCAATGCAGTTAACATTCAAAAAGGTACCCTAAAGGTCCATCAGGGTGTGTCAATGGATCGACAACTACTTGCGTTAGGGACACAGGCGCGTCCATTATTGGAGTCGACCAGAAGGTCGTAATAGCAAAAGACTACACAGGCATCAGTGTTGCGTGTAGAACTTTTGGTGGTACGCTGGAGAGATACAAGACTGCATGGGTCACAATAAAGTCCCCATACTTTGAAGGCAGAGTGAAAGCAGCAGTCTTACCTAACCCAAGTGCTGGTCTGCTAATTGGGAACATTCTTCTTCTTCTTCTTCTTCTTCTTCTTCTTGGGGAAATGTGTGTTGGTGGGGGATCAGTGGGTTTGTGGCAGCATGTATGTTCGCCTCGTTCTGTGTGAGTGCGAGGAGGTATGTGTGGGTGGGTGGGGGAGGTTTGGTGGGTGGGGGATGTGTTGGTTGCTGCGGGATATGAGGGTGGATGGAGGATGTGTCTCACAACATTGGAATATGCACTATTTATGTTTACAACTTTCATTTGATAATGTTTTTTTTTGGTTTATTTTCTCATGTGAATGTATCATGCGTAATATGCATTGTTTATGCTTACAAAATCAATTTGACAATGTTTTTCCCTATGTTAATGTAACATGCACATTTGATGAATAAAAGATGAGTGATTGAAAGGGCCGAATGTAAGTCGGGTCTGCGTGCCCAATTTGTTACCCTTTTAAAATAAAGTTTGTTCGTTTGTTCGTTCGTTCGTTCATTCATCCACTAAATCTCCAGTCCCTCAAATCCTGCCTAAATGGCACAGAGGCCACTACTACTTCCTCACTTCAGTGAATACGTTACTCCACTAACATAATCAGGTTTATCGAAGAGAAGAGCAGTAGAGATAGACAAGGTTCTGTTCGAAGCTCGGCTCCAAATTAGCGCAGCGGCCTTGATTACAGAGCGACGCCTCACTCTCGGTCGGGTATGTAAATTCAACCATCGGTTTCGCACAATCACTTCGGTCGGACAGGCAAATCCATCGACGGTCGTACCGGCCGCACATTATAACCATGGTCGGTCACGCAGATTCATTCAGCCGTACACCCAAATAACCAGCCGGTCTGACAGACCTACAGACCTATTAAGCACCATCAGTCATGCCTATTCACTTATGCGGGCAGCATATAAACTAGTAATGATATAAGACATCCACCGGTAATTCCTATCTACCTCTATCAAATAAATGTAAGACATTTCTACATAAAGGTGGAATAGCACTGGTTGCCTAACCTAGCAAATACTTACCTTCATCTCCCAATGGAAATACAAACACCTTAATTCCAGGAATTAAGAAACACCACTTACTTAAGGCATACATTAGAGCATCTACTAGCTAAGCAAACAACACATTACTGGCTAGCTCAAGTTAACTTATCACTATTACTACCTTTAGCATCACACACTCTAACTAGTGTCAAATTTCCTCACTGTCCTAAGAATGTATTCACTACACAAGATAGTTAACACACTGGCTTCAAAGCTGTTAAAATACCTCAAATCTACTTACACATAGCAGTGATAACATCATCGTACATTTCCCTAACAATACATATAATGTTAGTATAACAAATTTACATTCTATCAGCTAAAATTACATAAAATTTCCACAACAGATCAGCTGGGACAAATTTACACAGGCCTAATGTTTTGACACACACACCTGTAGCTACCAAAGACATCTGACCTAAATATTCCTAGCCGATCGATAGCGCTGCTTAGAAATGCAGACACGCGTAGGAAAATTGCCTCACTTCGCGGAGATAATTATTTTACGTTCGGCGCTTAAGGTATTTTAACTGCCGGCGTTTTATTTACACGCATCAGCTAATATTGTAGAAAGAAAATACCTTAGTCTCGTGATCACCACATTCCTTGACTGCAGATGTCCCGCTTGGCTGACGGATGTAAAGACATTAATTTCAAGCAGCCAGTGAAGCGAGGCTGTCTTTGACGAGATCTGAAATGCGACTAACCGCGGATAGCTCAATTCGCCTTCTCAATTACATCACGGGCCCAGTGAATCCCATGGGTCACGGAGAAATCCAAAATCCCGTGTTCCCCGATGTAATTGTGGGTCCAACGTGACAGCAAACAGCACGTACGTACATTGCCCAGTACCTTCGCGAAGCTTAGAGATGTTTCTCGAGCTCTCTCTCGACTATGACGTCCCGGACCATTTTAACCGGGGATTTCCCTAGTTATGTTCACTATATCAAGGGAGACCAACCCGTCGTATTTGGACCAAATGGAAATAATGCAGAGTACGGACAGATTCTAGTCCGTTTCGTCACAACATCCCAATAGTCATGAAATGTGAGCATATCTCTGTATGACAAATGATTATAAAGACATCCCAATAGTCATGATATATGTGTAACAGTGTAGGTATAATTGGGGTCTATTGGAAAACTCCGATACAGCACGATTGAGCATTGAGACTAAAAGGGGGGGGGGAGATGCTCAATCGTGACGTATTGGGTTGGTATGGGCAGTTAGAACCCAGATTGAGTAGCGAATGGAGGTGTTCATCGGAGCTTTGTTATATTAAGCCAATAAACGTTTTATCAACAAACAAACGACCGGCCTTCGTCTTATATTACACACTGTTATAAGAGGCGAAATGGAGCCACACGACCAGGATGCGAACCTGAGGCTGAGAAAGATAAAACTATGTAAAGTCGGAGTTGAATAACGTCGTCGCAGAAAGATTCAAGCGGCACGTGAAAGAACAACTATTGAATCTGGTAACAAACGCACCAAAAGATGGCCAGCAAGTTATAAGACGAGATAGTAATAATATCTGAATACAGAGGCCAAAAGCTCGCCCAGGAGTGGTCCTTTGTAAGTCTTTTTTAAGACTTCAGATAAGAATTTTGTTGTACCAGCCGTTTTGCAGAGGTCACGGTGAAGAAAGTTTGTATGGCCGCCCTTCTGCAGGTTGACTGTTGGCAAAGTTAAAGAGCTAATCAGGAGTTGTCAGGACAGCATGATCGTTGATTGGGCCATAAGTTCTTAAGACACGCAATTATCGCTGGGCCTTGGCTGATCCTGATCCATCCTTGGGCCTTGTTAATCCTACGACCCAAACACCTGATCCATCCTTGGGCCTTGTTATTCCTATGACCCAAACACACCTGATCCATCCTTGGGCCTCGTTTATCCTATGACCCATTCCATACGACGTTGAAGTACCCACCTGAGAATCAAGGAAGGGACCCAACCAGGGGGTCGAAGATTTTCCGGCAGCCCATGAGATGTGACCCAACCAGGGGTTGAAGAATTTTCTGGCAGCCCATGAGAAGGACGAAAGTACCTGAGGGAAGAGAAGTGGTAGCTGAACTCCACCACCTGACTCCTGAGACTAAGTTTCACCTAATGCGGGATCTGGTTGGTTGAACTGAACTGAAGGTAACAGAGTAATTTAGAAATAGACTCAGAGTGGTATATTTCGAGGTCTCCCGTGAGGTTCCGAATTCCTTAATTAGAGTGGAGTACAGAACATTATCTACAAGGAACCTTCTTCTGATTGCCACCAGTTTGAGTTTTTTTTCGAGGACAGGGTTCATTAATCCTATGCTCAGACAGGACATCGTTGGTGTTTCTTCTGATTAATGTAATATCTTACAATATTATAACCAACTGAATTGTGCTGGTTGGGATTTAGGGAAATTATAATTGTGTGATTGGTTGCTTGCTTTGTTTTAGCTATTTTTTTCAGCATAGCGGAATATTTCAGCAGATTCATCACGACACAGTTGAGAATTATTTCGGCTGAGATAGCATAAAGAGTAAAAATGTACCTGAGCAGAGACTTAGGACGCGTGACCACATGGTTAGGAGAGTTAAAGGAGGCAGTCAGCGAGGTAGAATGTTTTGTACACTGGTTACAGAGTAATGTAAGAGGAGGTAATGAGATAAAAAGGAACAACAAGAATAACCAAGGACAGCCACTAATTAATGAAAATAGAGGGCGGTATAGAAGCATTTATGAAAACCCAAAGATGACTAGGGTCAAGAGCTGGTATAATGATCAGAGATACAGAAATGGACATGAGAAAGACTGTTATAGGAGTTGGCCATCCTATACTGTAAGCGCTAGGAAAAAACGTGACGAATGGTTTGAAAAAAGACAAAGACAATATCTAAACTCAGGTGTAAGAGACAGAGTTGAACCTGTAAATAAAATACAGACTAATCCTAAAATGGTTGCGAATGTGACTAGTGGACAGGAAAAGAAGACGACGGGGTTAGTAAAGAAAAGAAACCGAGAGACACAGACGCAGACAAGTAATACGGTAGAAAGTAGCACGCAGACTCAGGTACAACCAGTCAGCAAGATAACAAAGGGAACTCAAACTGACTTCATAGAGAATCAGTCTAAACCAACTCGTTTGACTAAGAGAGACAAGGTTGAAGTTAGGAAAGATGGACAGACAAGGGCCAAGGACGAAAGGAAGTCAATGAAGAAAAGTGTTAGTATGGTTGTAAATAGAGGTAGTACCATGTCAACTTCTTCAGCTATAGACAAGAAACTAATTCCCAAATGGTGTAGGAATATTAGCTGTCAGAGTTACGGAGAAGATATTCCCACACCTGAATATTATAGTGATGCTGAATCAGATATTATTACAGATGATTCGGAGAAGGAGAGTGTTACACTACGGGTAGGTCCTGAATCGAGGCGTGATCTTCCATCATATGGAGTAGTTGCTGGTAGACAGACGGACAGAGTTTTGGGTAGTGACTCTTTGAAACAAAATACGGGTTTATATGACAAGACAGTAGGGAAGGCTAAGGGACGAAGACCGAGGAAGAGAAAGAAAGTCAGACGTTTTAGGGACGACAATAGGAATAGAGCCGACGTGTTTGCAGTAAACTATAGTGACTCTGATGTGGGAACTATTATTAGTGTGTCATCTGAGGACGAGATGGGAAGGTACAAACGTTACGTAAGGTACACAGAAAACAGTGAACAGACTAACGTAAATAAGAAATTTAAGAAGAAGAATAGTGGTAGAAAGTTAGCGGAAATTTATTCGACGACAGAAAGTGATTTAAGAAAAATAGAAGACCTTAGGACCTTAAGACCTGAATACTTTAACAGGTTGACAACAGATAGTGATGATGACATTATAAGTGAAAGACAAGTTAGGATATTGAAAGACAGTGAAGTGTTTAACTTAGAGACACTATATAACAGTTAAAATTCCTTGGGTGAAGAAGGAAAATGAAATAGGTCTGGCTTATGAGAAGAACCCCGGTTTGAGAGTATAGGTATATGAGCTGTCTAAAATAGGCAGATGAATTTTGTTGGTGATAAGGAAGTACGACAAATGATATTCCACGTGGATTACGTAATACAGGATATCGTCTGGTTGGTAGCGAGGTAGAGAGAGTAAAATAGGGTAGATTCAGGATAGAATTAGTAGAGGGTGAGAGATAAAATAAGTATTAGAAATAGTTTGACTCAGAGCTATGACGTGATGTCCAAGATAATTTTGTTTGTTGGTTTGAGAAGAAAGAATAGTATTGTTGATAGGTGAACCGAGACTGACTGGTAAAGAGATATAGATTGAAAAAGTACTGAATATCCTGTGTGTAAAGTAGACAGTTGAATGTGACAGTTAAGACTGTAGTAGTTGTGTGTGAAGAAGTATAGAAGGATAGTTACGAGATTAGGGATCTGTTGGAATGAGGTTTGTTTTGAAGAGATAGTAGATAGTACAGTGAAAACAATAGAAGTTGCGAGATTGTCATGTATAGGGTCTGACCTTCGTATAGAAGTAGAGATATAAGAGGGCAGTGAATTGAGAGAGTCCTCTGGAATAATTCGTCTAGTTGTGCGGTGTTCATACGTGAGTATAACCGTAGTCAGACAGGTGTTCGTCGTGATAAAGGAAGTTAGAGAGAGGTGTGATGACCTCGCATAAGTGAAATACATAGATAAAATATAAGAGTGGCGTTAACATGTCTTGTGTCAATGTGTTTTGAGGAGATCAATACGTGTTGATATGTGGTGAATGATTGATGGAATGTTGAGGTGGCGTCTAAAGAGCTTTTTGTAGTAATAGAAGAGACATGTTAGGATTGGTCGTGATGCAAAAGTAGTCGTGAGATGAGAGCGAGGTTGTGTATCATTGTCCGTGTGAATATGAGAAGAGTGATTGATAAGTCCAGAGAATTGAACAGCCTGGTTACACCTGTTGTCAATATCATTTGTTTCGTTTCGTTTAGGTGAATTGTTGTTTGTTCTTCTTTAGCTATAGTCCTCGCCTCTGTTTTGTTTGTGCTAAACTGTGATGTCTTTTGTTTGGAATGTGTGATCTTGGAAGGAAATTATAGAAGTCGTATGACAGAGAGTTAATATTCTGACTGACAATTCACAAAACATCTTTAGTATTTTTGACAGGAACATGCCGAAGCAGGAGTGACCTAATACGGAGATGTGAGAAAAATGAGGTCCGTTGTCAGTTATCAGGACATGAGTTGCTGTTCCGAAAGAATCCTGATAAATAGGAGTGAAAGATACGAAGGTAAACAAGGTGAGGTAAATGAAAATTAGAAAGGGTGTTTCGACTGGTTTGACTGTCGTCACGATGTGAAAAGGATAGGAGAGAATTGAGGTAATGGTGCTGAGATACAGAAAGTACTGATGCAAAAGAATGAAATATTAATTGCGTCGGATAGATGAGAAACTTAAAGGTTGAATTAGTTATCAGGACAGGAAGTAGATGTGTTGGTGAGAGGTCTATACTAGGTAGACAAAGTTTTGTTGGACGTAAGAGGATGAAGATACTGTAGTTAACAGTAGTGATTAAGAAGTTTGGTACAAAGCCAAGGGAAACAATTAGTGTATCGAGCCACAGGTACAGTTTATATTGACGGCTGGTACATTGAGATGACATTGGAATAATCGCCACATAATAAATGTGTCGACCTGTAGTTTACAGTGCTGGCTTAAGAGAATGTTCTAGATAGGGGATGTATTAGGAGTGAGGCTGAAACAAGATAGAAAATTGTGAGGGGAGATAATCAATGTTTGACTTCCAGAAAAAGGAATGGTCAGTTGTTGAGTAGTGATTTTGCTTGGAGGGGAACAAGTATGGTTCCGCATTATGATGGTCTGTAGATAACAGATGGATATTTGTATATATGTATATACGTATTTTGGCATTAATGCTTGGTATTGAATTTGTTATATGACTTGGCTAAATAGATAGGTGTTACATTGGTTAGCAAAGGAGACCAATGCTGCTGGGTCACTTTACGTGGTTAATTCTAAGAGAATTATATTTTTTTTTGAAAACCTTCCCTTTAGTGAGAAGACACTTGTATTTATTGTAATTGAGCTTACAATGCCTCATATATATAAAGTTAATTTTGCTTGATTTGGTCCTGTAAAATTGATTGAAATTATTTTAGAGTAGAGATATTGTGTCCTTAGACTTTCATGTGTAAACTACTGGTCCGTAAAAGAGACCAGTAGTAGTAGAAAAAAAAAATAGATTAGGATGTATGTTGTATTATTTTAATCATCGTCACCATCATCATCACTATCATCATCATACTTTTAGTTGAATTGCGGGGAAACATAAATGAATGTTACAAAAATTTGGGGGGGATTTGATGTCCTGTTGTGATTTTATTTCACTGTTTTGTGTGTTAAATAGTAATTAATTAAGTTATGTTTAAATTATAGGGATTTTTGTCGAGAATAAAGACAATACAGAGGGCTGTAATTAGGACCCTTCGTTCAGAAAGTTATAATAAACTACTGTGAGCTAATAGAGAGACACATTCTCTTTGTGAAGAATAAATTCATGGGTGTATATTACTGGGATAATCAGCATAGTGAGGTTGATGGGCTTATGAAGAAGTGGAAACATATACCGGGGATGGTTTTGGGAAAGGTTAGAGATACACTAAAGTAAGCATTAATTAGAAAAATATGGGATTAGAAACCACATGGGAGAAGAAAAGATTAATGAATATATTCAGTGGGGTAAAGCTGAGAAAAGTTTTGAACATAGTTTCCGGGGGTTCAGAAGAACCATGATATACACGAGATTGCGGGGTTATAGAAGAATAAGAAAATTACCCCAGACAAAGAGTAAACATGAATTGGATCCATGTTTGACTAGACACTGTAGATAACAGTACAATAATAAAAGGGTGTAAATGAGAAATGAACATAGGGGAGACATAGTGACATGGGGTGTTTGTGGGTCCGTAATAAAAGGGACTGAGATTAAAGTTGATTACAAGCAGTCACAGACATGAGTGGTTATTTTTGCGGCTGTAGATTACGGCATGAATTATGAATTGAGATTTTAGAGAGACATGGGGTTACATGGCCTGGGCAGGATGCAAATGTTTATAAGTGGGTCAGATTACAATGTTGTTTTTGATGGTTAATATTTAAGGGGAGATTTCAAGGTTACTAGGTTGCTGTTGATAACGGCATAAGTGGAGCATTTTAGTAGATATGCCCATAAGAAATGGACATTAAGTGAGAACCTGAGGTATTGGAGAAGATTAGTTATACGAGGTGATGAAGTTATGTGAGGTGTTGTGTTGGAGGAGGTCTTAAGGGGTAATAGACCTTTTTAATTGTGTCTTTGGGATGTGTTTTGTGGTTTACAATGTGAGGGTGAGGTAAGGTAGTGTCTGTTATATAGACACTTAGAAGTGAAGATTATTTTTGGATGATGGTTGGTATTTGATGCTGTAGATAGCAGCGTAAACTGTTACCATAATGAGTGGTACTGGGGGAGATATAATGGTTTAGAATTTATTGCATAAATTCTCAAAAAACAAAGGGGTGTAAAGGGGTGTGTGGTTTAGGTGAATGTTGTTTTTCGAAAGAGTCTATTTCTTCTTTTAAATTCCGGTGGCCACCGATTCTTTATCTTCCTATCGTATGAAAGTGATTTCAGGTTAGTTGAAAGTGGGGAATTAGTAGTGTTGGTGATAAGAATAAGGAGTTGGTATCAGCCTTTGAAGTGGAAAGCGGATTGCTTATTGAAGTGGAGAAGGAGTATTTAAGAAAACGTGTTATGGTGTTATGATGTATTATAAAGTGAATTTGAAATGTTATATGTAAATATGTTATGTTTGGTTGAAGGACCAAGAACGAAGAAGAAGTGGGTTGATTATAAAATGTTGGGGAAATAAAAAGGAAAGAAGGACTGGTTGGATTAACCGTGATATTATATAAATAAAAGGCGAAGAAGAAGTATACAGAAGTATATGGGGAGGTTGTTGGCAGACCATGTCACTGAGAGAAGAGTAAAAGATGTATTGTTTACTCAAACTTGGTTTTAGCATAGGTTAGAAGACAAAGAGGGAATGGAGTATGGGGATTTAGAGTAAAGATTTTTCCTTTATAAGGAAAATTCTTTATTAAACATGGGGAGGTGTAACAGTATTGGGATCTAGTGGGAAACCCAGATACAGCACGATTGAGCATTGAGACTGAAAGGGGGGGGGGAGATGCTCAATCGTGACGTATTGGGTTGGTATGGGCAGTTAGAACCCAGATGGAGTAGCGAATGGAGGTGTTCATCGGAGCTTTGTTATATTAAGCCAATAAACGTTTTATCAACAAACAAACGACCGGCCTTCGTCTTATATTACACACTGTTATATATGAACACATCTGTGCATGATAATTAGCTATACAGACATCCCAATAGTCATGACATATGAACATATCTCTGTATGACAATTGATTATACTGACATAACAATAGTCACGAACATATGAACATATCTCTGTATGACAATTGATTATACTGATATGCCAATAGTCATGACATATGAACATATCTCTGCATGACACGTGATTATACATACATCCCAATAGTCATGACATGTGAAAATATCTCTGCATGACAATTGATTATAAAGTCATCCCAATAGTCATGGCATATGAACATATCTCTGCATAACGATTGATTATACAGGCATCCTAATAGTCATGACATATGAACATATCTCTGCATGACAACTGATTATACAGACATCCCATTAGTCATCACATATGAACATATCTCTGCATGACAATTGGTTATACATAATTCCCATTATTCGTGATATAAAGTATCTCTGCAGTGACAATTGATTATTCTGAAATCCAAATAGTCATGACATATGAACATATATCTGTGTGACAATTGATTATACAGACATCCCAATAGTCATGACATTTGAACATATCTCTGCATGACAATTTATTACATAAACATCCCAATGGTCATGACATATGAACAAATCTCTGCATGACAATTGATTATGCAGACATCCCAATAGTCTTGACATATGCTCATATCTCTGAATGACAATTGGTTATACAGACATCCCAATAGTCACGAACATACGAATATATCTCTGCATGACAAATTGATTATACTGATATCCCAATAGTCATGACATATGAACATATATCTGCTTGATTATTTGGTTGTTTCGGGATTTGAAATTTAAATATTGAGCACAGCCCACTATTGGCAACGATGATCGTATTCTGATATGAACCTAAGGCCAATCCACGTCAATATGGACTTCCATATTGACGTGGATAGGCCTTGGGTTCATACCAGAATACGATCATCGTTGCCAGTAGTGGTTTGTGCTCAATATTTAAATATATCTGATTGACAATTGATTATACAGACATCACAACAGTCATGACAAATGAACATATCTCTGCATGACAATTTATTGTACTGACATCCCAGTAGACGTGACATATGAACATAACTCTGAATGACAATTGGTTATTTGAAATCCCAATAGTCATAACATATAAATATATCTCTGCATGACAATTGATTATACAGACACCCCAACAGTCATGACATATGAACATATCTCTGCATGACAATTTATTTTACAGACATCCCAATAGTCATGACATATGAACATATTTCTGAATGACAATTGATTATACAGACATCCCAATAAACATGACTTATGAACATATCTCTGCTTGACAATTGATTATACCGACATCCCAATAGTTATGACATGTGAACATTTCTCGGCATGACAATCTATTATACAGACATCCCAAAACTCATGAAAATATGAACATATCTCTGCATGACAATTGATTATACAGACATCAAAATAGTCATGACATATGAACATATCTCTGCATGACAATTGATTATACAGACATCCCAATAGTCTTGACATATGCTCATATCTCTGAATGACAATTGGTTATACAGACATCCCAATAGTCACGAACATTCGAATATATCTCTGCATGGCAAATTGATTATACTGATATCCCAATAGTCATGACATATGAACATATATCTGCATGACAATTGATTATACAGGCATCCCAAATAGTCATGACATATGAACATATCTCTGCATGACAATTGGTTATACAGACATCCCAATATTTATGACTTTTCTACATATCTCTGCAACACAATACCAGTAATCCCTCTGTGGCGAATGGGCATACGGTTTCAGTTCGTAATCCCGAATACTGAGTTCGATACACAGCTGCCGGCGATACGGAAGCAGGTCGCCTTGCTTTGGTTGCCCCATAAAAGGGTATGAATGCCGGTCGTTCAGAAAGCAATATCAAACTACTAAAAGTAAACTATCCAATAGATCACAAATAGCCAAAAATAACTACTAAAGGTAAACTTGCCAATAAATCACAAATAGCAAAAACATGCTTGGGTTGACTGCGCCGTCCTTAAAGGATCTGTGACGTCCTTAAAGGATCTGCGACATCCTGTAAAGGATATGCAGCTAACTAACTAATGCCAGTTGTGTCATTTGATGTTTTCGTCTTTAACTCTCCTTCTCCAACTGGGGCACCGACCATCAACTGACTCACTTGAAGCTGTCCGACCCTGGGCTACACCAGCAGCTCTGTCAATGTCATGGCCATGTCATTCATTTCTGTCCCCACTTCTCTGGTCCATGTTTTGGGTGATCCTTGTAGATTCCAGACAAGGGCCCTTTCTAGTCATACTATCCCCAGGTTGCCTCAACGTATTACTTATCCTGCTCCATCGTCATTTATTCACCTCTCTGTTCTCTCGTGTTAGCTGCACACTGGTGATTCTATCATATTTTATTCCTTCTATTATGCGAACGCGCACTATTAGTGAATCTTTGTAGACTATTTGTGATCATGTTCGTTGTTCTCTGTGTTTCTGATCCATATTAATGCACACATCTGTCAAATTATGGGGATATTCCAAAGTCAGATGTTTGCATGTCATTTAACTACTACACACAATTGTCAAAATATGGGGACATTTTAAAGTCAAATGTTTGTATGTCATTTAACTACTTCACACAATTGTCAAATTATGGGGACATTCTAAAGTCAGATGTTTGCATGTAATTTAGCGTCAGCACACAATTGTCACATTTCTGGGGACTCTTTCGTCCTTAAAAGTCATTATCCCAGTTTCACAATTGAAATTTCTCCGTCTAAGTAAATTGTCCCCCATAATTCAGAGTCCCTTGCTGTGGATTAATGTCACAAAATTTGTCGGTCGGCCTTGTGAAATTTGTGGTCTAGGGGAAGTCACAACTAGATTACTCTACTAGGACCCATATTGGTTGCTCGGTCTTGTTTCGGAGTTTCTGGAACGTACGGAAAATAGTTTACCGTGAACAGAATTCAGCCAGGCTGACGGCGCAAGTATCTTGCTCATGAGCAGTTAGTAAGGCCCGGCAGTCAAAGGCGTCAGTTGTATTCTGTCAGTGCTGGCGACCAGACGCCTTTTGGCATAGTGCGATTCTGTTATGAAGAGCTGGGGCTACCGATGTATTCAAGGTTTTTGTAGAGACCTGACGTCCAGTCCAGTTGAACTACAGCTGCTCCAATATCACAAGTTGTACGGCCATTTGAAGGTTCTACTTTCTTATCTGTGATGTCGAGCGTCTGGTGACGGGTCCGGTGATTGGAGACCCAGGCAATTGAAGTGGTTAACAGTATCGGGGTACTTACAACACATTCCACATAGTACCTGCTCCCGAGGGACCACGAGGACATCAATGTCAACGTCTAGACCATTCGCTGATCGACATGGTCACCTTAGTTGTTTGTCCAGCTACTTCAGGGCCAGTGTTTATGTTGTGTTCGTCGACACCAACGCTTACTTGAGACATCATACCTTCCAGAGAAGTCGTGACACCACCAGTGATAAGTGCCAGGCCCTTCCGGACTAAGATTATGTTACTGATCAGAGTCGGTAGACATTTCAGGGACAGTACAAAGAAAGCCTGAGTTGGTGCTCCCTGCGAACACTCATCATCAAGATCTAGTGACCGTGTGTGACGAGAGACTCTGGACTGTGTACGAAGTGTGAGCCGAACTTCCAAGTTGTCTACATTGAGGGGACCCAGGCATCAGTTGTGTCGGATCGAACACCATCCATCCTTCCTGAGAAGACGGGATCTTGCAGGAGTACTAAATACATTCGGTGAGACCTGTGTACCAACCCGCTGTGGCGTACTCCTCTGAAGATTTCCCATGATGACATAGACTTCCTGAGGCTACTCCAGAGCTTATCTGTCCAGCCAGTCTTCGCATCAGCTATGTCTTCATCATCATCACCACCACTCATTGTAGAATACACATGTTTGTTGCCATAGTTAGATACCAGAGAGACACAGTGGAAGATAAACTCTATGGACCGCTGAGTGAACTAACAAAGACTGTTAGATTCATACAAGAGACAACATTGCCGTTATAAACATATTTCAGGCGAACGAAAGAAGAAGAAGAGGAAGATACCAGAGTTGCGTCATGCATTCAGGACGAGGTGTGATTGGGTAGCGTCCCGTGGTTGTGTGGGAGAGAGATAGGTATCCAAGGGCTATTGGGGCAGTGAGATTGGAGTCACCTATTACCCAGTCTGAAGACATCCCCTTGTTAAGGTGTGGTAGCATTTTACCTCACCCCAGGGAGTGTTGCGACAATTAAATCTTAAGATTTGATACTGTAAAATAAAATAAAATATCAATGAATTCATACAAGATTGTATCCTTGGAAAGTCTGTACTGCCAGTCCTAGGTATGGCAAAGTCCATGTCCACTGTAGTCTGAATTTATTTCACTCTCTACAGTGGCGATCGTTGGGGCACTTACAGTTGTATCTGGTGACGTCCGAGAGAAGAGTTAAGGTGTGGGACTGTGATCTCGGGCACATGGGCTGACGACAAATGAATAGGTGCGTTATTGCAGTAAGTCCACATTAATGTGCTATATTTCGTGCGGTATTGCAGTAAGTTCACATTAATGTGCTATATTTCGTGCGTTATTGCAGTTAGTTCACATTAATGTGCTATATTTGGTGCGTTATTGCAGTCAGTTCACATTAATCGGCTATATTTGGTGCGTTATTGCAGTCAGTTCACATTAATGGGCTATGTTTGGTGCGTTATTGCAGTCAGTTCACATTAATCGGCTATATTTGGTGCGTTATTGCAGTCAGTTCACATTAATGGACTATATTTGGTGCGTTATTGCAGTCAGTTCACATTAATGTGATATATTTGTGTGGTATTGCAGTCACTTCACATTAATGTGATATATTTGTGTGGTATTGCAGTAAGTTTACAATACTGTGGTATATTTGGTTCGCTATTGCAGTACGTTCACATTAATGTATCAAATTTGGTGCGTTTTTGCAGTAAGATTAAAGCAATATATGTTTCACTGTTTTATTAAACAGCAGATGCCGACATGTCACTACACGAACAATGTGTGTGAATGGTCCTAATGTGGCGAGTAAGGTTATACTTATGACAAAAGGATTTGTCGCACACTGAAAATATGAAAGTATATTTGGTAGTACTGGCAATATTGATAAACTAATATTGCTTGTATATGAATAAGTCACACAACTGTTAAATTTTACAAAGCACTTTCGCTTTTTTACAAGCGCAAAAAGTTCTGCTGTAAGCAAGGCGAGGACTGAATCTTATACACAACAATATATGTTTCACTGTTTTATCAAACAACAGATGCCGACATGTCACTACACGAACAATGCTAAGCGAGTACTATTACACCAGGCTGATTCACAAATAACTCTGTAGCTAAGGTTAGCCAAGTCAGCACGTGAACAATATCTGGTGTAACGACTGAGCTCACAAGAGACGCCGTCTATTTTATACACTGGTTGTGTTGTGCACACGGCACTACAGAGCTGACGTGGCGGTTTTGTAGACAACGCCAGGTATTCTTTCTCACGCAACCATCCGCCCGCCTTCAAGTGCCGATGACTCACACTACCGACCGCCCACTTAATGACTTCTGCATATGACGCCGATGACGAAGGGGTTTTCTCGGACATCCGCACCCGTCAACAAGAAGGTTGTGCGCTTTTTGTATTTGTTTATGGGGGTGTGTGATTGTGTCTGTACTTGTATTTGTTTATGGGTGTGTGTGTGGTTGTCTTTGTACTTGTGTGTGTGTGTACTTGTGTATAGTTGATGTTGGTGCCAGTAGTAATGGTAGGAGATGTGTCTGTGTACTTGTGTATAGCTCTTGTTGTGGTGACAGTAGTAAGGGTGGAAGATGGGTATGTGTGGTTGTGGTTGTGTGAGTGTGTATGTGTGTGTTTGTTCTTGTCTGTATGTATGTGTATTTGCGTGTCTGTCTCTGTATTTATGTGACCCTCTTTGTGTTTGTGTGACTTTTACACACGGTCAGGGTCTTAAACTTGGCTCGCTAACCTAACACATGTGAGACAGTACAAGTACAACGTGATTTGACGTAAGACTCAACGACACACCGTTCAATGGATTTATTTACAGATCATATACAGTACGATGATCACAACAATATATACTTGATACTTCAATACACTTACATCCACAATACAGCTCACAAGTCCTCTCAAGATGTCCAGACACTCGACTTTCAGGCACAGAAACCACACAACGCCTTTCTCTCATCATGCGTCCGTTCCAGTCCGCGTCCCAGAGCTGTCTGCCGCTAGTTCGCAACTTGCCTCCCACCTGAGGTGGCTTCACGAGGCATGCGTGCGTCTTGCGTTGTCCTTGCCTGACCGCTGGTCGCTCGTCAGCCAGCGATCTTGCAGGCAGGTAACTACTACTCGCCTGGCGGCGTAACGAAGTTACTGCATCCCTGCTGGGAACTAAGTCGCCTGGCGGGCGTAACGATGTCACTGCATCACTGTCGTATCCTAGACTCTGACACGCTCCCCCGGCAGCTTCATGAAAGATGTCATCTTTCATGTATAATATATGTACATACTGGGTTAATATTTTAACCTTGTCAGAGTCGACCCTTCTGTTGTTATATACATTGGTATCAAAATACAAATAAATACACCTATGCCATAGAAATATATAAGAAATGGAAGTTGCATTCAACGACCTGTGGTGTTCAACCTTTAACACATGTCAGGTTTCATCCTCTCGATGGCTGATTACCTCAATTGCATTAATGACCCAGTCAGATCGGTAGTACCAGCTTCACGCATCTACCTCGCAGCCTCCAAAACAAACGTAATAATATGGTTCTTGAAACAAAAACCATCTGGCTAGACCGAAATACGGCTTTATATAAGTCGCATAAAACGCTCAAACCCTGACCTTATTTGGCCAGGAGCTCTTGTGTTGGTCTGCAATGTCGGCAACACTGTGCCATGCCCAGTAGATGCCTACCTGGTGTGTTAACAATCTGGCAACAACATGGCTATTTATATACAACACATTAGAGTATACATTTCAAATTATGGCCCTTTGTGTAATAATGTAATAACAAATAAATGAAAGGGGAATAATTTCAACATTTATGAAATACAATATCTTACAATAATTATCCTATTTCTTAGCGTCATCGCTTGACGTTTCTTCATACTAACGAGAAAAATTCGGTAATATGAATACATTAATCAAGATATGATTCTAAGATTACACTACATAAATATACGAACACACAATTCGTGTATTCAACTTTGTTGATTCCTAAAGATTTTAGAATCGTCATAGCTTTTTGAAATGTTATTTGTCGTCTGCTAATTTTGCCCTAAATTTCTTACTAATCCGGAAGTACACACGAACACTAAACAGCTGATGTTGAAGCTTGTAGAACACACTTGTTCCGGTCTGATGTAGTTACGGACAGTACAATGTTCTAATCGTTCATGTGTTGGATGTTTCACTAAAACCTTCTGGATTTCGGTTGACTGCAGTGGTGTAGCTGTCAATGTTTAGTCACATGTTCACACACGTATTTAAAATATCCGTGGAATGTTCCACACACAGATGCCACTGTCAAATTGGATAGTTCGCTTACGGTAAGTTTTTTTTGAGCGAATGCGGCACTGTTCTTGTTCGTAATATATACAATTAATAAAGTTCGCTTTCTACCACACACTACACAATTATACACGACAATCACTACATGAATTAGTAAAATAAGAACACTATATATATTGGGAGTAACCCCTATCACATCACATTGTAGACATTACACAGCTTTTTGTGAATGGAAAAAAACTATTCACTGATGAATGGCTGTGTCGGTCTGAGTGTATTTGTACACACTGCACTCAGACATTGGTGCTTACTGGGTCGGTCGGACAACGGGACAAAAGATCGGCAATTTGGTTCTGCCTGGAATATGTCGAACCTCGAAGCTGTAATCTTGGAGTTTCAAAGATCAGCGCGCTACCATATGGTTTGAAGGTACACCTGCATTTATAAATCGTAACGGGCTGCTGTCAGATTCCACGATGAAATGGCGTCCTAGAAGAAATCTAGACAATTTTGTTATACCCACCACTAAAGCTAGGGCTTCCAACTGAGGTATTGACCAAGCCCGTTCTCTGGGTTTTAGTTTCCTGGATATGAAGTACACGGGATGGAGGATGTTATTGTACTCTTGCAACAAGACTGCTCCAATCGCCACGGAGCTAGCGTCTGTCCGCAATCTGAAAGGTAAATGGAGATTGGGCAATTTCAGGATGGGATTATGTAAGCTATTATCAGAAAAACAAGCTAATACTTTACGGAATGCAAATTTTAGGCATTCATTGCTTACAATTTTCTCTGGTTTATCTTTTGTTAGTAAGTTAGTAAATACTTCGGTCAGTTCGGAAAAATCAGGAATGAACTGCCGGTAATAATTTATCAGTCCAAACAAACTTCCGACTTGTTTTTGTGTAGTCGCAAGTGAGAGTTTTAGTATCTTGGACACAATGTTATCGTCTGTCGTGACAAAACCATTGGATATTTTGTACCCCAAGAAGGATATTTCCTGGTAGGCTATGTCTACTTTTGCAGGCTTTACCGTCAGTCCGTGCTGTCTAATACGTTCAAATGTCTGGTCTAAAATCTTAATGTGCTCTGTCATTGTCTCTGTGTGAACACAGATGTCGTCGATATAGCAGATTATGTTAGGAATGTCTACTAGAAGAAGTCGTGTCATACGTGAATGTGGCTGGGGCATTGACAAGCCCAAATGGAAGTTTGCACCATTCGTACAGTCCCCAAGTTGTGGCAAATTCTGTCAGATGTCTGCTCTGTTCGTCTACTGCTATCTGCCAATATCCTTTCGTCATATCTATCTTCGTAAAGAACCTAGCGTCTGTCAGTTCTGTCAGTAGATCGTCAGCGTTTGCCATTGGCTCCAAATCTAGAAGAGTTATTTTATTTAGCTTTCGATAGTCGATACACAGTCTTATTGTGTTGTCTTTTTTGCGTACTATGACCATTGGAGATGAGAAGTCTGATTGGGATCGTCTTATGATGTTGTTTTTCTCTAAGTTGATGATCTCCTGATGTAACTGTTCTTTGTAATGTAATGGAATGGTGTATGGTCTGCATTTTATGGGTGTGTTTGATGTGAGTGTGATGTGATGCTGTACTAATTCTGTTTGTCCTGGGTTGTTAGAGAATATGGTGTTGTATTGTTGTATAAGTTGTTTGCACCTGTCTGTCTCTGCTTGAGTTAACTTTGGGTTGATTTTGATCTCCTTCAAGCAGTTTGTAGTGTCTAATGCAGGTCTTGGAATTTCGTCACTAGCCTCGTCATCTTCATGATCTATGATCACTGTACAAGCTGTTGTATCGTCTTGTTCGTTGTCTCTGTTGTAGTATGGTCTTAGCATATTTATGTGGAATATTTTGTGTTTGTCTTTTATTTGGATTTCGTAGTCTACAGGTGAAATCTGTCTCGTCACTTTAAAAGGTCCCTGCCAAGAATCGGTCAATAAGTGTCTGTCACTAGGTAGTAGAAGAAGAACGTCCTGTCCAGGTGTCAACGTTATTGTCCTGTTACCTTTGTCAGCATATTGTCTATAAGTAGCACCAGATAATTTTAGTGCATTCTTTGCAATTACACAAGATTTGATGATTCTTTCACGCAATGATGTAACATATACGTATGATGATATGGGTTTAAGTAATGGAGTAGAGTCAGTTAACATTTGGTGATAAATAGTTAATGGGCCACGTGGTTTGGCACCATAGATAAGTTCAAAAGGAGAGAAACCGGTACTAGAATGTGGTACCTCGCGATAAGCCAAAAAGAATAGCTGGTAGATATACATCCCAGTTATTGGGGTGTTCTTGCGTTACTTTTGCAAGCATGTGCTTTAAATCCCCGTTAAATTTTTCTATTACTCCACTAGAGTGAGGATGGTACGGGGAATTGAAACATTGCTTCACTCCCAACATTTTGGTGAAAGCTTGAGTAGATGCGGCGATAAACTGAGTGCCCCTATCTGATTGGATAGTGTCTGGAAATCCTATCCGAGAAAATATATGGAAGAAAACGTCCATTATATCATTGGCAGTTATGTTCTTTAGCGGAATAGCTTCTGGCCAGCGGCTACATTGATCAATGACAGTTAGAATATATTTATTCCCTCTAGTTGTTGTATGATTAAGAGGGCCCACTATGTCGACAGATAATTTTTCAAAAGGTCGACTGGCTAAGTCAGTGACTTGTAACTTTGCCTGTGGGTGTTTACCTTTTTTTACCAGTTTCTGGCAGATGTCACAACTTCTGCAATATTCTTTAATGTCATTGCAAAATTTAGGCCAATGAAACTGTGTTAATAATCTTGATCTGGTCTTAACGTATGCCATATGCCCTGCAAGAGGTATATCGTGGGCAAGATGTAAGGCTTGCTTGCGATAATTAGTTGGCAACACAGTTTGCTCTGTTGTATTGTTACCTCTGGTATAATACCTGGTGAGGATATCATTTTTCACAGCAAAATGCCATTTTGCATTCTTGGTTACCTTTGGCTTTTGGCCGATCAGATTAAAATATTTTAACAATGAAGGGTCAGCTTTTTGAGCTGTTACAAACGTTTCCTTCATGGTGTTAGTAGGTAGTGATACTGGGCTAAGCATTTGTATAGCCTCAGTTTGATTACTTTCATCTTGCACTCTAGCAGTAGATCTAGTTACTGCGTTCACACATTCAATGATATCAGATGGTGATGGAATAATGTTATCAATGATGTCATGAGATGTTAGTGCTACATTAGCTACCATACATTCATTAGGTGGTGTGACATTATCAATGATGACATTTGATGGTGATGTTATGCTATCATCAATACAAAGAGATGTTATGTCATGAGGTTTATCATTCACCTCTGGTAAATTTCCAATTATTACATCACACACTGGGTTTGTTTATGCAGCGCACTTTACTTTCCCAGTGAGGAAAGGTGTTTCAATATATGCCCATGCTAGTGGGTATTTCTCAATATTGCCTGAGAATGTTCTGCATGTTACGTGCCTGCCTGTATAGTCTGTAGGCATTATGAACGTTCTCTTCAGACCAATAAGTGAGCTGCCCGTGTCCCGAAGGACTGTAGCAGACTTGCCATTCACATATCCGTGATGGACGTTTATCCTGCCTTTAGAATCTACTACCAAATTAGCTTCTTCATTGGCAATAGGGATGGCGTGACCGCATGTTAAAATACCATCTTCATAAAAGGTGTTACAAACAGTACATTTATTTGCGCTAAACATGTCAAAAGCCTGTGCTGAGTTCACAGGATGTTTCTCTGGTTGTTCTTCATCTGACGATGAACTGTCAAACAAGGCGGCATTTGCTTTGTTGGTCATTTGCCTACCTTTACAATTTTTCCGATGGTGTCCGTACGCCTTACAGAGGAAACATTTACGCAAATTTCTGAAGGATCTACGCTCCTTATCTTGTCTGTTTACCATGTTTTGTAAGTAAGTATGATATCCTGGGTTCTTATCGCACATTTCACCCTGATGATGTGCAAATTTACAATAATTACAGTGATTAAACTTCTCAGATGTAGGCCTATGAGGTTTCTGCCTACTATAGGGGTTGTCATAGTTAGCCGCTGCTACAAAATTTATGTCAGTAGTTTCACTGGCAAAACAATGCTTGTTGGCTGTGTAATACGCCGAACCACGTCTCTCAATCTCATCTACACTAGTGCATTCATTCTCTTGCAAAAATTTTGAAAATGCTGATGGAATGGATGAAATGACTGTATCTCTAATGATCAGATCTTCTAATTTTTGATAATTTTTGTCAATTTTAGCTGCTGAAGTCCATTTGGTAAATATATCTCGGATTAAGCAGAGGTAATCAGAGAACGTTTGAGTCGGTTTTGGGCTCAACTTGCTGAATTGTTCTCTGTAACCTGCCTCATCTAACATAAAATGTGCCATAATCTTAGATTTCAGATAATGGTAATCTTTTCTGAGGTCTTTGGGGATGGTTTCAATGACTTTAAGAGGTTCCCCTGATAAACTCCTCATATAAACAATATTCCATTCAGACAGTGGAACCTGGTAATGTTCCATTAAAGTCTCAAAATTTTGGGTAAAGGCTGCGATGCAGTCACCCGAGGTATAATTACGTACAATACCTTGATATTTCTTGTACTGGTTTTCTTTCTCCAGTCTCTCAGATTTCTTAGACTCTTTGTTAATGGCAGTCTCAGTGTCAAGTTGTTTCATCTTTAACTGTAACTCCAGTTCTTCTCTCTTACTCTGAGCTGCTATTTCTGCCTTCTTGAGTTCACTATCTATCTCAGCTTGCTTTGTCTTTGCAGCCAGTTCTGCTTCTGCTTGCTTGGCAGTTCTTTCAGCTGCTCTTTCATCGCGTTCAGTAGCTTTCTCGCGAAGGTATTCAGAGTATTTATTCTCACTCCATTTCATTAATTCATCACCTGTTAACTTCAATTTTAACCCCATATCGATGAAATCATTTAATGAAGACATGATGGAAAATGTCAATGAAATACCAGCCATACAAAATATGTTATAAGTGGTTAGTAATGAACAATTTACAATTGACTTCTATTGACAATACGTGCCTAAAATTGCATCCTTAAAGTATATGAAAAGAAAAATATACTCAAGTGCCCTGGATGCGGTGAAGAACGGTTGGAAATCGGGCTAGGAACTGTAGGGTCGCTACTTCGAAAACACAAATGACCTCTACGGTAAGGTTTCGGATGGTACGGAAAACCTGCTTTGTTTTTGGAGGAAAGAAATTAGCGTCTATTTGTTGGTGTGTGCCTGCTTGTCACTAAGTATTGATTAGGTTTGTATGGCGTTGAGTGTAATTGTATGTCGTAAGTTTGTCCGTCAACAATTTTTTTTCCCAAAACACAAATCACTTTCTTTCCAAAACTTTCTGCGTTCTACAACTCAATTCACAAAGACAATCTACATATATCTCAACACTCTACAACATTGATGACACATCACTTACATCAAGATGACATTCAGTAAGGACATAGACATCAAGTTTACAAGATGGCGACAAAGTCACAATGGCAACAAGATCACACTGTCGACAAGGTCAAAACGGTGACAAGTTCAACAATCACGAATGTTTTACACGTTTACAAGATCAAACAATATGTATGCACTGTACGTTTACAAATAGTCTCCATGTTAAACAATGTAGTAATTATATCAAAATGAGCCTTCCACGATCACATTTACATGTACTATAAAGTTTGACAAAAATTCTAAGTTCACAAACTCTAGTTTTAAATCGTTAATCACATAAACACGTTCATTTCAAAGCCGGACGAATGCCACCACGTCCACACATGTCAGGGTCTTAAACTTGGCTCGCTAACCTAACACATGTGAGACAGTACAAGTACAACGTGATTTGACGTAAGACTCAACGACACACCGTTCAATGGATTTATTTACAGATCATATACAGTACGATGATCACAACAATATATACTTGATACTTCAATACACTTACATCCACAATACAGCTCACAAGTCTAACTCTCAAGATGTCCAGACACTCGACTTTCAGGCACAGAAACCACACAACGCCTTTCTCTCATCATGCGTCCGTTCCAGTCCGCGTCCCAGAGCTGTCTGCCGCTAGTTCGCAACTTGCCTCCCACCTGAGGTGGCTTCACGAGGCATGCGTGCGTCTTGCGTCGTCCTTGCCTGACCGCTGGTCGCTCGTCAGCCAGCGATCTTGCAGGCAGGTAACTACTACTCGCCTGGCGGCGTAACGAAGTTGCTGCATCCCTGCTGGGAACTAAGTCGCCTGGCGGGCGTAACGATGTCACTGCATCACTGTCGTATCCTAGACTCTGACACACACCCAAAAAAGAGACTTGTATCTCTACCTAGGCACTATCTAATATTTTTGTCGCTACAACTAATATTGCTACTACTATTATCAGTACTACTGCTTCCTCCTCACTTTACCCACCACCCTTGTACTACACGTACTTTCCATTACAATTTAAGTTATCACTCAACCACTTGACCACTGCTTGACCACTGCTTGACCACGTCATCAATCACGTTAACCATTACCATAGTCTTACGCACATCCCCCTCTATAATTTAAGTGGTCACTCGACCACTTGACCACTACTTGACCATTGCTTGACCACTACTTGACCACCATTTGATCATCACCATATCACTACACCTACTTTCAGCTAAAATTTCCTCACTTGACCACTGCTTGACCACTACTTTACCATCTCTTGATCATCACCATATCATTACACCTACTTTTCCCTAAAATTTCCTCACTTGACCACTGCTTGACCACTTCTTTACTATCTCTTGATCATCACCATATCATTAAAACTACTTTTCCCTAAAATTTCCTCACTTGACCACTGCTTGATCACCCTTTGATCATCACCAATAGTTGTTGTCCTAACACTGATTCGAATCCAATACTGTCTAAATGCGACCACCTCTTGCTCATCACCGTAGTGTTCTAACACCGGTTTCGAATCCCAGACTCTCTAACAGCAACCACTAATACCCTTTTATCAACACACGACCACGTTTAAGCTTTTTCATTTATGAACAGACCATATACTATTTCCATTACTATAATTAAATACACGTAGTATTGTTTGGCGCTCACAGATTGGCAATCCTCTTATAGTCCATGCCGTGTGGTGTTGGTGATCATATCTGTCCACAGTTCTCTGTGTCGTGCACTGCAAATCTTATTAATATGTTGCAGCTGTATTTGGTGTACAAGACCTCGTCAACAGCATTCAGTCATTCATTTAAATCAGTCAGTCCGTCACTCACTCTGTTACCAGGCCATACAATTAATCAGTCCATCACTCAATCAATCAGTCATTCAGTCAGTCATTCAATCAATCAGTCAGTCATTTAGCCAGTCAGGCATTCAATAAATTAGTCAGTTATTTAGTAGTTCAATCAGTCAGTCATTCAATCCGTCAGTAAGACATTCATTCCGTCACTCAGTCTTTAATATATTAGTCAATCATTCAATCAATCATTGCTGTGACTGTCTATCTGTCTATCAGTCTGTTTGTCTCCCGTGTGTATGCACTGTTGCTTGATCTGTATATTAAGGTGCTCGTGTGTTTCTTACTGATAAGACACACTACACAGCGAACTCTTGCGTAGATTTACAATATAATAAGCGTCATTGATTGACTTATTGACATAAATCCGGTAAGCATTAATAATAAATTATAGTAAGTGGTTTCCTTATGCTATTAATATTTGACCATCATTGTTATGATCATCAAGTGCGTTGTCGAACCGACGTCGGCGACAGTACGTCTCCACATCTGTCGCTTTCCAACATAATGTCTACATTCCGTCTCAAATCAGGTCTCAGTATACCATGTATGCTTCAAGGAATGTTAAAGGTTCTATATCTTTAATTTGCTGACAGTGATTAAAACATATATTTCTGCTACCATTGAAGGACGTTATAATTGTGTAGACTATGTGGGTGAACATCTAGGAAACATCCAGATGGGAAAATGACTGCCGATTCCATCAGAAATGAACTGGGTGTTTTGTGGGGGACTGTTGTGTTGGCATTTTGGCGGCGGCATTATGCACAGTGTATCTGTGCGGGCTGTTGTTTGTCGAGACTCCTAACTTTTCAACTTTTCACATTGGGCAATGGGGAGCATTTTGTGTGATATTCACTGGCATAGGAACGGAGCATAAAGGGGACGACCTGTTGCTGTGAAGTTGGAACTGCGACTAACTAACTAACTAACTAATATAATATTAAGCATTACATGTTAATTTTCTTAGCAGCGAAAGGCATTTCTCAGATTAAGCAATATGCACTGCTTGGTGGAACCCAAAAGCTGCTGTCTTTGTACTGAACTTAAATATAGTTGTGGTTGCAAGTTACTCCATTTGTATGCGATGGTGTGTTTAAAATTAACTGCAGAAACATCTACGATCAGCAACTACACATTACCACATCTGTTTATGGGGTTTCCCCTGAGTGCTATGGTGTTATTTTTAAAGCCAGAAAACCTAAGAAACTAGTTACTGCAGGCAAGTTATGAATATACAGTCCAAACTGCAATATGGAAACTAATAATAAATATTAAAACATATAAAAACATAAAAATGTGTCAAGTACAACCCTTAAGGACTGACGCTCATAATTCAGACACAGAAAACAAGAACGAAAGCAAACACAGTTCTATGATGTGGCCAGATTGACAGACTAGGCTGAGTGAGATCACGCAATTAGTAAATTACACAAGTAACCCATGGGTGTTTACCAGTTTCACAAGGGATTTATTTGCAGAATGAAAAGTGTGATCACTGCATGGAGAAA
>JACEFZ010009320.1:300000-453680 GCA_014155875.1 Cepaea nemoralis
TTTATGGGCTATATCTCGCATTGCTGAGAAATACTGCTAAAAGTAATTTGGAGCACGCTAATATATTATTTTGTGAATTGGTTTCGCCTTATTGAAAAATAAGCATTTGCGGAGCTGTAACAACCGAAGAGGAAACTGCGGTGGCGTAGTGGCTAGACTTTCGTTTGCCGGTTCAGTGGTCTTAGCTTCGATCCGCATTGAGGCAGATTCTTATTTTAATAATTGTCTTGAATTCCCACGCCTACCTAGCTTGAAATGTTAACGTAATGGCGGCAGACGAGATGCTGAATTCATCACCCACCGAGTGCCAACTGGGTTATAAAATATGGGTCTCGGATCATATACGAAATCAGCCTAAGGTCTGTAAAAGGTTCTTTGCTTACTTACTAATAGTTAATGAAGTTTTTATAGATTAGAATTGTCAGGTTCATGTTTACGTGGAATTATACCTAAAGCCCGTTTCTGAAGTGAGCAAAGTCAAATATGCAATATGCAGGTATAGGCAACAATGGCAGCTACAATGTAAATATCATTTTGTGTTATCGTCTTCAACAGGATAATCAGATCAGTTCTATTGGAGCCGGAAGCCTCCCTGCCAATCTGACTCTGATCACGATGCAGGGGAACCCTATAGAATCTATTGACTGACACCGCATTTGACGAGTCCATAAAACTCGCTACAGACTCTGATATTCTGTGGAGCCCGCTTCACTCAGATCCCTACCGCAGTTCTACAGCTGAAGAATCTCACCACACTGAGTGTCTGTGACACCAACATCCTCACCTGGGACGTGGACGCCATGGAGAAGTTGGGATCTTCAATGACCACACTTGATCTTGACGTTGTCGGTTTATCTGAATGGCCAGTATGGATTAAACCCTTCATCCATCTCACAGAACTATCTATCTCTGGGAGTTCTATGTCATCGCTCCCCGACAATGCCTTAGACATGGTTGTCAACACGCTAACAACATTAGGACTTCAAAACAACAGCTTTACGAGAGTTCCCAATGCCATATCGAAACTAACTGCCCTAAAGACACTATATCTACATGCAAATAGAATTACAGACATATCCTGGTTGCCACAGAACAGCAAATTATCTACTTTATTTCTAAATAACAACAGACTTTCTAACGCAACCACTCTGAGCAATGCTCTACTCCTGTATGCAGATACCTTAAGCAGTGTTGGGATACACGATAATCTTCTAACGGTAATTCCTAAATTATCTTTCTTGAAACAAGTTCAATATCTGGACTTAACTAATAACCTTATTTCAGATATCAACTCCGGATCCATTCCTACCTGTATTTCAGATTTCCAACTGGGATACAATCTTCTCTATACTATACCTCGCATTATTAAAACCCTGGAAAATGGCATCAATGTGAACTTAAACTCCAATCGTATATCTGTGATCAGGGGTGTGGATTACCCTCCCAATACGGACGGGGCAGACTTTGGCCACAACCTTTTAACTGGGTTAACCAAGTCGTGTTTCCCTGAGAACTCCACGATGGCTTTCCTAGTGTTCAACTACAACCCGATATCGGAGATTTCCCCTGATGCCTTCGACAATCTGCCACACCTGCTGTCTATCGGCCTGCAACATTCAAAGCTAACCCGCTTGCCTCTGGCGATTGCCTCACTGAATGATTTAAATGTGATTGACGTCAGCGGAAGTACTGACCTAATTTGTACATGCCTGGAGAAGAGTTTAGAATCCAGAATTGAAACAATGCTCCCTGACAACGTTATAGGCGACTGTGGAACTAGCACGTCTATGTCTTCTTCACGAAGCTAAGTCAGGACTGCCCGGTCATATTCTGAGATCGCATCAACTGACTTAAACAGTATCAATGCACGGAGTATAGGACAGTTTTATCAAATACAATTATACGAATAACACACCTTCATCAGCAAACAAACACAAGAAAATGCAACATATAAACCACGGAAATGACACTACCGTCCCTACTTTATGGCAAAATAAGCAGAATGAGACAAATGAAAACACATGAAATAAATGTGTGCTACATATCTCTGAGTCCGAGAATGTGAAATTATAGCATGATGTCTGGGTCTGCTTATATAGCCAGCAATGTGAGAATGTGCGGTCTTGAGTGGTGGGTTGGGGGATGTTGAGTGAACACGTTGGGTTAAAGTGTAGGTGAGGTGCATTAAGATAGGAGAAAGGCATAGAAGGGATGGGGCAGTGGAGGAAGGGAAGACGTGATGGTGGACCGAGTATGAACCTAAAGCTGAGTGTCTCAGTGAATGTAATAACCATGGGTATTGCATTAATCGATAAAGTGATACAGTGTTTGATTAAATGCTGAACTGAAACAACCATGGCGAATTGCATTATTTGATAGAGTGTTTGATTAGATACTAAAGGGAAACAACAATGGCGTATTGCATTATTTGATAGAGTGTTTGATTAGATACTAAAGGGAAACAACCATGGCGTATTGCATTATTTGATACAGTGTTTGATTAGATACTAAAGGGAAACAACCATGGCGAATTGCATTATTTGATACAGTGTTTGATTAGATACTAAAGGGAAACAACCATGGCATATTGCATTATTTGATAGAGTGTTTGATTAGATACTAAAGGGAAACAACCATGGCGTGTTGCATTATTTGATAGAGTGTTTGATTAGATACTAAAGGGAAACAACAATGGCGTATTGCATTATTTGATAGAGTGTTTGATTAGATACTAAAGGGAAACAACAATGGCGTATTGCATTATTTGATAGAGTGTTTGATTAGATACTGAACTGAAACAGCCATGGCGTATTGCATTATTTGATAGAGTGTTTGATTAGATACTAAAGGGAAACAACCATGGCATATTGCATTATTTGATAGAGTGTTTGATTAGATACGAAAGGGAAACAACAATGGCGTATTGCATTATTTGATAGAGTGTTTGATTAGATACTAAAGGGAAACAACCATGGCGTGTTGCATTATTTGATAGAGTGTTTGATTAGATACTAAAGGGAAACAACAATGGCGTATTGCATTATTTGATAGAGTGTTTGATTAGATACTAAAGGGAAACAACAATGGCGTATTGCATTATTTGATAGAGTGTTTGATTAGATACGAAAGGGAAACAACAATGGCGTATTGCATTATTTGATAGAGTGTTTGATTAGATACTGAACTGAAACAGCCATGGCGTATTGCATTATTTGATACAGTGTTTGATTAGATACTAAAGGGAAACAACAATGGCGTATTGCATTATTTGATAGAGTGTTTAATTAGATACTAAAGGGAAACAACAATGGCGTATTGCATTATTTGATACAGTGTTTGATTAGATACTAAAGGGAAACAACAATGGCGTATTGCATTATTTGATAGAGTGTTTGATTAGATACTAAAGGGAAATAACCATGGCGTATTACATTATTTGATACAGTGTTTGATTAGATACTAAAGGGAAACAACCATGGCGAATTGCATTATTTGATACAGTGTTTGATTAGATACTAAAGGGAAACAACCATGGCGTGTTGCATTATTTGATAGAGTGTTTGATTAGATACTAAAGGGAAACAACAATGGCGTATTGCATTATTTGATAGAGTGTTTGATTAGATACTAAAGGGAAACAACCATGGCGTATTGCATTATTTGATACAGTGTTTGATTAGATACTAAAGGGAAACAACCATGGCGTATTGCATTATTTGATACAGTGTTTGATTAGATACTAAAGGGAAACAACCATGGCGTATTGCATTATTTGATACAGTGTTTGATTAGATACTAAAGGGAAACAACCATGGCGTATTGCATTATTTGATACAGTGTTTGATTAGATACTAAAGGGAAACAACCATGGCGTATTGCATTATTTGATACAGTGTTTGATTAGATACTAAAGGGAAACAACCATGGCGTATTGCATTATTTGATACAGTGTTTGATTAGATACTAAAGGGAAACAACCATGGCGTATTGCATTATTTGATACAGTGTTTGATTAGATACTAAAGGGAAACAACCATGGCGTATTGCATTATTTGATACAGTGTTTGATTAGATACTAAAGGGAAACAACCATGGCGTATTGCATTATTTGATACAGTGTTTGATTAGATACTACAGGGAAACAACCATGGCGTATTGCATTATTTGATACAGTGTTTGATTAGATACTAAAGGGAAACAACCATGGCGAATTGCATTATTTGATACTGTGTTTGATTAGATACTAAAGGGAAACAACCATGGCGTATTGCATTATTTGATAGAGTGTTTGATTAGATACTAAAGGGAAACAACCATGGCGTATTGCATTATTTGATACAGTGTTTGATTAGATACTACAGGGAAACAACCATGGCGTATTGCATTATTTGATAGAGTGCTTTCCTGTGTTGGACATGCCGTACACTTTTGACATTAAAAGTTAGTTTCAGTCCTTTATTTGACGTTGCAATCAATCCTAGCATTTATTAGCTGTTTGCGATTTAGTAGATAATGTTAATTCAGTATCTACCATTGCTTTCTGAACGAGCGACCCGACATACCATCGAATTCAACTCAAGGCTGTCTGCTTACGTATCACCCGCGGCAGATTCTAAACCCCCCACTGAGTCTCATCTCATCATGTCTTATCTCATCATGTCTCATCTTATCATGTTCCTCTTGTACCTTGCGGTGTCGAGGTGAAGTATAAACAGCGGAAGAGTGCTCGATTATGGGTTTCATATATCGATATTCCCATGGACTCTGCTATTCCCTCCGTCCAACGTTTACGTGGTCGGCCTCTTCCTCTGTTTCCATCTGGTCTGTACATCATTGCTTGTTGTGGTATGCTGTTGACTGGTAACCTACTTGCATGGTCAAACCATTTGACTTGCTGCATTCTAATAAAATCTAGTGCTGCTTTAACTCCCACTTTAGTCCTGATTTCTTCATTTCTGATCTTATCTCTTCTTGATACGTTGAGAATTCTTCTCAGGAACCTCATTTCTGTTGTTGTGATTTTTCTTTTCTCTTTTTCTGTCATTGTCCAGGTTTGGCATTGGTAGCATAGAGTTGGTAGGAAGATTGGGTTGTAAAGTGCTTTCTTAGTAGTTATTGATACATGTTTGTTCTTTAGTATTGGTGATATTTGTTCAATGAGTTGGTTTGCCTTATTGCATCTATTTTCGATCTCGTCTTCTGATCTGCCATTTGATGATATTATACTTCCTATATACTTAAAACTCTTTACTTGTTTCAAGGGATGTTCGTTTAGGTGAATTGTTGTTGTTTGTTCTTCTTTAGTTATACCCACTGGGTATTATGAGGAAATCATAAAATTTCGCGTCTCAATATTCCCAAAACTACATGGCAGGTTTTTTTTCATATATTTTGTCATTACATTTTGTCATTATGTTTTGTCACCACATTTTGTCATTACATTTTGTCATTATGTTTTGTCACCACATTTTGTCAAGGTGTTAGATTCCATTAGGACAGACTAGTGACAGAAGAGGGGCAAGGACTGAGAGGACAGAGAGACAGGACCTCTATAAAGGTATAGACAGAATAGAGACAGCACCCAAGCTAGGACTTAAGGACAGTTATAAGACCAGACTCGGGTGGGGACACTAACGTGTCATATTTAGGACAACAGAGGGACCAACCCCGAGAACAGGGGATGGGTACATTAGGTCACGGAGAATACCGTGACGACGTAAACTATAATAGAACTTTAGGGGGTAACCAGTACTAAGACGACAGTACTACGTGCAAACAGAACAGCACGCAGAGTTGCTGACCGCACGAGGGATTTTGACCACGTAGGCAAGCGACAGACTGAGCTGCTTCAGACAGGGACGAGACGGCTTTCCGACTGGACGTAGTGTTTTTCTGAAGCCATTATCTATTGTTGTGAACGCATGCGATCTTAAAGAGAGAGTGATCATGTTTGATGATATGTATATATATATATATTGTGTGACGAGTGACGATCAGTGTATTGATTTGACAGGCAGATAACGCCTTGTCGCGAATGTATGAGTGTCAGGCTTGCCTGAAATAAAATCCGTGTAAAACATCTGTACGAGCTGAAGTTATATTTGAGGTACGGATGACGTTGCCTGAATGCGAGTAACGCAGGACTGTGACAGTCATTATGTTTTGTCACTACATTTTGTCATTATGTTTTGTCATTACATTGTGTCATTACATTTTGTCATTATATTTTGTCAGTATATTGTTTCATTATAATATGTCATTATGTTTTATAATTATATGTTGTGATTATATATTGTCATTATATGTTGCCATCATACTTTGTCATTATATTTCCAAGGTGATTTTTGTTTTCAACGTGATTTTGATAGTTTCATCAGATAAAAAAGTGTGGTGTATACCCTTTACATAAAATTGCAGTCAACTCCAGCATTCTTTTCTGGCCGTGTGTGATTTCTTGGCAAGCTTTGTTATGAAGGCGGTATGCGGGAATAGGAACTGCGTCCGTAATTCCTTCTCCAAAAAGGTGAACACGATCCAACAGCGGGCAGCGGGATTGAGGTGTGACGTGTTGGGTGTGACGTGTTCTGGTGTGTAGGGGTGTGACGTGTTGGGGTGTGGCGTGGTGGGGTGTGGCGTGGTGGGGTGTGACTTGTTGGGGTATGACGTGTTGGGGTGTGATGCGTTCTTGTGTGGCGTGTTGGGGTGTGGAGTGTTGGGTGTGGCGTGTTGGGGTGTGGAGTGTTGAGTGTGACGTGTAGGGGTGTGGCGTGTTGGGGTGTGGAGTGTTGGGTGTGACGTGTAGGGGTGTGATGTGTTCTTGTGTGACGTGTTGGGTGTGGCGTGTTGGGGTGTGGAGTGTTGAGTGTGACGTGTAGGGGTGTGGCGTGTTGGGGTGTGGAGTGTTGGGGTGTGACGTGTTGGGGTCTAACGTGTTGGGGTCTAACGTGTTGGGGTGTGACGTGTAGGGGTGTGATATGTTCTTGTGTGGCGTGTTGGGGTGTGGAGTGTTGGGGTGTGGAGTGTTGAGTGTGACGTGTAGGGGTGTGGCGTGTTGGGGTGTGGAGTGTTGGGTGTGGCGTGTTGGGGTGTGGAGTGTTGGGTGTGGCGTGTTGGGGTGTGGAGTGTTGGGTGTGGCGTGTTGGGGTGTGGAGTGTTGGGTGTGACGTGTTGGGGTGTGGCGTGGTGGGGTGTGGCGTGGTGGGGTGTGACTTGTTGGGGTATGACGTGTTGGGGTGTGATGCGTTCTTGTGTGGCGTGTTGGGGTGTGATTGTTGGGGTGTGGAGTGTTGGGTGTGACGTGTTCTGGTGTGTTGGGGTGTGACGTGTTGGGGTGTGACGTGATGGGGTGTGGAGTGGTGGGGTGTGGAGTGTTGGGTGTGGCGTGGTGGGGTGTGACGTGTTGGGGTATGAGGTGTTGGGGTGTGATGTGTTCTTGTGTGGCGTGTTGGGGTGTGATTGTTGGGGTGTGACGTATAGGGGTGTGACGTGTTCTGCTGTGGAGTGTTCGGATGTGGCGTGTTGGGGTGTGGAGTGTTGGGTGTGGCGTGTTGGGGTGTGGAGTGTTGAGTGTGACGTGTAGGGGTGTGGCGTGTTGGGGTGTGGAGTGTTGGGGTGTGACGTGTTGGGGTCTAACGTGTTGGGGTCTAACGTGTTGGGGTGTGACGTGTAGGGGTGTGATGTGTTCTTGTGTGACGTGTTGGGTGTGGCGTGTTGGGGTGTGGAGTGTTGAGTGTGACGTGTGACGTGTAGGGGTGTGGCGTGTTGGGGTGTGGAGTGTTGGGGTGTGACGTGTTGGGGTCTAACGTGTTGGGGTCTAACGTGTTGGGGTGTGACGTGTAGTGGTGTGATGTGTTCTTGTGTGGCGTGTTGGGGTGTGGAGTGTTGGGGTGTGACGTGTAGGGGTGTGACGTGTTCTGCTGTGGAGTGTTCGGGTGTGGAGTGTTGGGGTGTGACGTGTTCTGCTGTGGAGTGTTCGGATGTGGCGTGTTGGGGTGTGGCGTGTTGGGGTCTAACGTGTTGGGGTGTGGAGTGTTGGGTGTGGCGTGTTGGGGTGTGGAGTGTTGGGGTGTGGAGTGTTGGGGTGTGACGTCTTAGGCCGTCACATATTCTAGGTCATGGCATATGAAGTGAAGTGACTATGTCTCTTCCCCTTTGCCTTTCCTGCCTAGACAATTTCAGGACAATTCTGAAGCACCCATGTGTATGACACTAATCCTGCCTGTGCTGGAAATTGAAGCAGACGGCAGTCCTGGCGGGAAAGTGTATTAACCAGTATGTCAACACGTCGCCTAGTTATGGTTGACATTATTGTACATGAAATAAGGAACATGTGGGGAACTCATATGCTGGAGAAATAAGGAACATGTGGGGAACTCATATGCTGGAGAAATAAGAAACATGTGATGAACTCATATGCTGGAGAAATAAGGAACATGTGGGGAACTCATATGCTGGAGAAATAAGGAACATGTGATGAACTCATATGCTGGAGAAATAAGGAACATGTGGGGAACTCATATGCTGGAGAAATAAGGAACATGTGGGGAACTCATATGCTGGAGAAATAAGGAACATGTGGGGAACTCATATGCTGGAGAAATAACAGCTAACACTTGTGATAACGGATACCTAGGGGCTAAGGACAGGGTAGAGAATAGAGGCTTGGGTTCAAATCCGTAACGGCTTGGGTTTGTAAAATCCACCTGGGGACGGCCAGATGGAGTCAGTCTAAAACTTGCACTAGGAAATATCTTGGGAAGTTAAGGCGGCCGGTGTCAAACTGACCACATCAATCACTGAGTTCAGATTGCTCTATATACATATGTCCAGCGTCATATGTCCAAGGCTGTCTTAAGTTGTCTAGAATGTGCCTTTACTCACTGACTACACTGACAATACACACTACACTGACAATACACACTACACTGACAATACACACTACACTGACAATACACACTACACTGACAATACACACTACACTGACAATACACACTACACTGACAATACACACTACACTGATCAATACACACTACACTGACAATACACATTACACTGACAATACACACTACACTGACAATACACACTACACTGACAATACACACTACACTGACAATACACACTACACTGACAATACACACTACACTGACAATACACACTACACTGACAATACACACTACACTGACAATACACACTACACTGACAATACACACTACACTGACAATACACATTACACTGACAATACACACTACACTGACAATACACACTACACTGACAATACACACTACACTGACAATACACACTACACTGACAATACACATTACACTGACAATACACACTACACTGACAATACACATTACACTGACAATACACATTACACTGACAATACACACTACACTGACAATACACATTACACTGACAATACACACTACACTGACAATACACACTACACTGACAATACACACTACACTGACAATACACATTACACTGACAATACACACTATACTGACAATACACACTACACTGACAATACACACTACACTGACAATACACATTACACTGACAATACACACTACACTGACAATACACACTACACTGACAATACACACTACACTGACAATACACACTACACTGACAATACACACTATACTGACAATACACACTACACTGACAATACACACTACACTGACAATACACACTACACTGACAATACACACTACACTGACAATACACATTACACTGACAATACATACTACACTGACAATACACATTACACTGACAATACACACTACACTGACAATACACATTACACTGACAATACACATTACACTGACAATACACACTACACTGACAATACACACTACACTGACAATACACACTACACTGACAATACACACTACACTGACAATACACATTACACTGACAATACACACTATACTGACAATACACACTACACTGACAATACACACTACACTGACAATACACATTACACTGACAATACACACTACACTGACAATACACACTGCACTGACAATACACACTGCACTGACAATACACACTACACTGACAATACACATTACACTGACAATACACATTACACTGACAATACACACTACACTGACAATACACACTACACTGACAATACACACTACACTGACAATACACATTACACTGACAATACACATTACACTGACAATACACACTACACTGACAATACACACTACACTGACAATACACACTACACTGACTATACACACTATACTGACATTTCACACTACACTGACAATACACATTACACTGACAATACACACTACACTGACAATACACACTACACTGACAATACACACTACACTGACAATACACACTACACTGACAATACACACTACACTGACAATACACACTACACTGACAATACACATTACACTGACAATACACACTACACTGACAATACACACTACACTGACAATACACACTACACTGACAATACACACTACACTGACAATACACACTACACTGACAATACACACTACACTGACAATACACACTACACTGACAATACACACTACACTGACAATACACACTACACTGACAATACACACTACACTGACAATACACACTACACTGACAATACACACTACACTGACAATACACACTACACTAGGCAAGTTTAGTTTAGTCGATGATGGATCAACATCACTGCACACGCGTGTAACCCATAAGTGCTCCGTTCTCCTCCAAACTCAAACCTGAGTTTGGAGAAACTCAGCTCAGTGCAAGAACTCCGTAGCACCGGCGAGGATCCTGAAATACTTTGGGTAGATTTTTAACTTGAAATTTTGCCCGGACAGCGCCGTTAGGCTACTCTTGTTCGATTTCCAACTGCCAAGGGACTTTTTACGTGCGCAACAATACACACGGGTGTCCGATCTCACTACCCAGAGACCAGGGGAAATTTTATTACTAGAAGTCCACGTGAAAAAGTCCCGGTCATCACCGGTGCTTGAACCAGGGACCTCCAGCACTCGAGGCGGACACTATACCTCGATACCACGCAGCCCCCTATGCTACACTAGGCAAGGCTGGTCTATAAGAATCACGCGTACACGATGGGTTGAAAGCGGTTCAGTAGCACTACAGTGGGAGACACAGACGGACATACAACAAGAGTGGCTGCACAACTGCACAAGGAACATATGGATGTACATACAAAGCCAACAGCACACGCTATCAGGCACAATATAGTCAGGCTTTTATTGCATTTTAAGTATATTTAGTTTAATATATTTCCTTTTATAAAAATGTCACACTTGTGAGCAGATTTAACCATTACAGTATATGTTGGTGGATCCAGCACCGTACTGTGGTACTAGGTAGGGTAGGTGGATCCAGCACTGTACTGTTTTACTACGTAACACTGTGGAAGCAGTTACAGTGGTGCTCCGTTGGCTATTCCGTATATCGTGATTATAACATACAGAGAAGGGTAACGGCTGGCATGTGTCGTATAGAGTGACATGCTTTGATTAAATAATCAAATATAGGGAACAACCGTTGGATTTTCCCCAAGACACGCTGGTTAGATGTAAAACGAGCAGACGGTCAGATTGGCGTGATGTTCGACTATGGATCTGGTTTTGGTGAACGGTAAGTTAGATGTGAGCAGATCCTTTTGGGATGAATTGTATATTGAGGAAGGACAGATACACCACCATTGACTGTAGAGAATGGTGCGGCATTGAGTGAGCAGATGATCTAACCGAGAAAATCCCGAGTTCTGTAATTGTTGTTCTTGACTCAACTCAACTCAGCTCAAATAAGACAACGTTCTGAATTGTACGTGAAAGAATTGCCGCAGGGAAAGTAATTAATCATCTCAGCCCATGCTAGTATATGCGATAGCTGAACCTAATATCTTGGATTGCTAGACTAACTAGCAACGAGAACCTTACACATGTTACAGAAATTAGAACATTATATATAACTATAAGAAGGAGACAGTGTTCTTTCGTCGTGTGATGAGAAAAGAGGCATTGGAGAACACCGTGACCACTGGGAGGGTCAAGGAGAAGAGAGACATTGTAGAACATCGTGACGACTGTGGAGATCAAGGGGAAGAGAGACATTGGAGAACAACGTGACGATTGGGAAGATCAAGGGGAAGAGAGACATTGGAGAACAACGTGACGACTGTGGGGATCAAAGGGAAGAGAGACATTGGAGAACAACGTGACGATTGGGAAGATCAAGGGGAAGAGAGACATTAGAGAACAACGTGACGACTGTGGGGATCAAAGGGAAGAGAGACATTGGAGAACAACGTGACGATTGGGAAGATCAAGGGGAAGAGAGACATTGGAGAACAACGTGACGACTGTGGGGATCAAAGGGAAGAGAGACATTGGAGAACATCGTGACGATTGGGAAGATCAAGGGGAAGAGAGACATTGGAGAACAACGTGACGACTGTGGGGATCAAAGGGAAGAGAGGACATTGGAGAACAACTTGACGATTGGGAAGATCAAGGGGAAGAGAGACATTGGAGAACAACGTGACGACTGTGGGGATCAAAGGGAAGAGAGACATTGGAGAACAACGTGACGATTGGGAAGATCAAGGGGAAGAGAGACATTGGAGAACAACGTGACGACTGTGGAGATCAAGGGGAAGAGAGGCATTGGAGACATCGTGACGACTGTGGAGATCAAGGGCAAGAGAGGCATTGGAAAACATCTTAAAGACTGGGAAGATCAAGGGGAAGTGAGGCATTGGAGAACATCGTGACGATTGGGAAGATCAATGAGAAAAGAGGTATTGCAGAACATTGTAACGACTGGGAAGATCAAGGAGAAGTGTGACATTGAAGAACATCGTGAAAACCGGAGAGATCAAAGGAAAGAGAGGCATCTTAGATATCCGTGACGACTGGGGAGATCAAGGGGAAGAGAGGCATTGGAGATTACCGTGACGACTGGGGAGATTAGTGGGAGAAGAGACAGAGACAGACCAAGAGAAATTATGATGGATTGTGGTGGTGGCTTGGAGGAGTATCATCAACAGAACAGAATCAAAACACCAGGGACCGAGTTATGTAGAGATAGATGACCACGTACGCCAGTTGGCAGGGCTCGTGATGATACTAATTTCTTACTACCACAGTCTACCTGCTTTCAGGAAGTACATTTACATTTCAATGAAATAGTAAATTTATGGGGTCTGTAAGATTCAGCTGCCAAATAATTAAATATATCAACTATAGGAGCTAAAGTTGGCAAAGAAATCGTAGCTACTTGTATTGTCACAGTTTCCACGATTGTTTCCAATCGGTAGTGGAACAAATAAAGGAAAATTTAAATATCCAAAACAGGGGAACTAGTCTAGGAACTGCAGAGGACAAACTGTGAACTAGATTAACAAGAGGAGCTCAAATTGAACAAAGAAGTCATAAATAGTTGTGTCCCCGCAGTTTCCATGAACGTCCCCCCGCAATAGAGGGACTAATAAAGGACCTACTGACTTCTCCTCGCATGTACAGACCAGCTGAGTGCAATTAGTGGCATCAAACACAATTAGCGTGGGTACAAAGGTCAGCGCGAGAGGTACCCGGGTTATTTGTGTTTCTGCCAGGTTGATTAGATTTAGACGTGGGAGATTTTGGAAAGCGTTGATAGACACGTGACTAATTGGGTTATTGTTTAAGTGTAAATATTGAATTGTGGAATTGTGGGGAAATGTTTCGTCTGTGAGTTCTGTGATCAGATTGTGACCAAGGTGAACCCAGAAGACCCCCGGAGGGAAATCCGTTGCCTTAATTCCCTGAACCAAGTTTGAAACCATAGTCAGGTCCAACAAACGTGTTAAATTTGACATGGCTTTAGGAATGGAACCTAGCAAGTTGTGTCCTAGATCTAGGGCAAACATGTCCGCAGGCATCCACCCCAAATCTGCGTCTGAAATGTTATTGTATGTTAGGTCCAGTTTTTTAACATTAGTCAAGAACCCCAGGTCAGGGATGGATGTTAGCCTGTTGACTTGTAATGTTAGAGTTCTCAGCGTGTCCGCAGATGATCGGAGAATGTTACTCAGAAACTTGCCATTAGATATTTTATTGTTGTCCAGAATCAAAGAAGTGAGCTTAGATGTAGGCAGCCAAGATATATCTGATACTTGATTGCTTCCTAAATTCAGCTTTGCCAAAACTGTCAGATTGGATAGGGTTTTCGGAATTTCACTCAAACTATTATTAAATAATGAAATAAATGTTATGTTATGTAGCGTATTATCTAAAGCATTATCTGGAAGAGAGGTAAGTGAACAGCCGTCAATAGTTAACTCTTGAATTCCTACAAGATACTGAATCCAAGAAGGGGATACCACCACGCCGGCATTTTTCAGAGTTAGACTTTGAAGGGTTGAACCGATGGCTTTCATGACGTTCACATTGAAGTCGACAACGTTGGAGTCGTAAATCCCAAGATATTTTAACCCATTCAAACGGGCGAGTGCGTCTGGAAGTTTCGAGAAGCCAGCGCCCCAGAAGGTCAACAACTGCAGGGTGTCAGCCGATCCGATAAATGCCTCGTCGTCTATGGATGTAACTGGGTTGTAATCCAGGGTTATTTCTGTTAGGTTTGCGGGTAAGTGACCGGCAGGGATGTGCATGATGTTATTCATCTGAGGATACATAATAATACAGTTTAAGTAACCACATGTTAGTTAGTTAGTTAGTCGCGGTTCCAAATTCACAGCAAAGGATTGTCCCATTATGCTCCGTTCCTATGTCATTGAATATTACACAAAATGCCCCTCACTGCCCCATGTGAAAAATGAAACAGGCAGAAGTCTCGACAAACCAACAGCCCACACAGGTATACTATGCATACGACCACTGCCAGAATGTCAACACAAAAGCCCGCCACGAAAAATACACATGTACATAAAAACAGCAGTCTGTAACCCTTCTAGAACTATAAGGTTTCATCAAGAGCAGATTTCATGTAAGGGCAATCATCGTCATATAGCAGACCCTCACAGAGTGTCACTCTGGGTCCACAGATAAAAAAAAAAAAAAGTAACTCCGTCTCTGGTATTTCTCCTGCCTCTTGCACCCTCATGTCCAGAGTGAGAACAACGTCCAGTGTCCATCTTCGAGCAGGTCGACCCCTTTATCTGCTGCCAGGTACCAGGCCTTCCACCACTGATTGTTATCTCAATCTGCTGCCACACTTATAAAGTCGTGGTATTTTAGTCACCGAGGTCGCTGTTTATGAGCCAGTTGTCATCGCTGTCCATGTCTTGAAGAGTGTCAACACTCGACATTGCTGTTGGTTGTCAACATCATCATCAAGTATATATATATACACACACACAAGTGTTTATACATGCCAGAAACCTTGAGATGAACGTGGTCTGTGTTAGTGATACACATGTTGTATGTGCGTGCAGGACGTGGCCACCAACCTCGACCACAGGTTAATGTTCTAGGCAATTTTGCGTTTAGTAGTTTGCAATTGTTAGTGATAATAATGTAGAATTGAAAAAGACAATGAGAGAGGAGACAGAGAATTGTAACTTACATCAAGCATCAAACTTGTTAGACCTGTCGTATTGCTGCTGACAAGTTCCGGTGTTGTATTAAATCCCCTCCCGACACAGAAGATCGTGATTCCCTCGCAGAAACATTCCTGAAATGTGTTGGAATTCCCCAAACTATGTCAAGTAAAATTACTAATTTAAAATGACAACGCTTAATGTAAACCAGCTCCTTAGACACACTACACAATACTAAAGAACAAACACGTATCAACAGTTAGTAATAATCATTCTACAACACAATCTTCCTACCAATGCTGCCAATGCCAAACCTTGACAATGACCACAAAACAAGAGAAAAGAAAAATCACAAATACAGAAATGAGATTCCTGAGAAGAATAATCAATGTATTCAGAAGAGAGAAAATCAGAAATGAAAAAGATCAGGACTAAAGTGTGGGTTATAACAGGGCTAGATTTTGTTAGAAGGCAGCAAGTCAAATCTTTAGTCCATGTAAGTAGGTTACCAACTAACAGTATACCACAACACGTAGTGATGTACAGACCAAACGGAAGCAGAAGAAGAGATCGGCTTCTTGCATTCTTTCTCTTTGTTGTGTATCCGTCATTGCAATATGCCGTTAAGCATCACAGGCATTTTGATGATTGATTTTCGAACTATGGCTCGCTTGGAAGCTTGGTGTGTTGAGATGTTGGTGATGACTCCGTCGATCCATCTTTCTCGTGGCCTTCCCCTGTCTCTTGATGCTTCCATTTTCATGTTGTATGCTCTTGCTGCTGGCGATATTGGGTTCATTCTCACTAGGTGTCCGAACCAGTTAATTCTTTGTCTATCGATGAATTTAACAACTGTTGTTGCCCCAACTGTTTTATAGATCTATTCGTTTCCAATATGGATTTTCTTACTTTGTTCGCTGCTTTTCTCAGGCATCTCATTTCACAAGTAGAGTTTTCTTACTTGTTCTTTAGTTAGTGCCCATGCTTGGCACTGACAGCACAATGTTAGTATAAAATTGCTTGCATCGAAGACGTAAAATATAAGTAAGTGAACGTCCTTGTATAAGCATATGGCCCATTGGGAAAATGGAGCAAAAACATTGTTGTTAAAAATCAGGCGGCAATAAGTGGGTCATGTGATTGGTATTTTACCGGCTGTCTTTACTTCCCAAGATATTTGGCTACGACATGACAGATGACAGGCTTGAGAAAGGCGTGGCTAGATGACAGGCTTGAGAAAGGCGTGGCTAGATGACAGGCTTGAGAAAGGCGTGGCTAGATGACAAGCTTGAGAAAGGCGTGGCTAGATGACAGGCTTGAGAAAGGCTTGGCTAGATGACAGGCTTGAGAAAGGCGTGGCTAGATGACAGGCTTGAGAAAGGCGTGGCTAGATGACAGGCTTGAGAAAGGCGTGGCTAGATGACAGGCTTGAGAAAAGCGTGACTAGATGACAGGCTTGAGAAAGGCGTGGCTAGATGACAGGCTTGAGAAAGCCGTGGCTAGATGACAGGCTTGAGAATGGCTTGGCTAGGTGACAGGCTTGAGAAAAGCGTGGCTAGATCACAGGCTTGAGAAAGGCGTGGCTAGGTGACAGGCTTGAGAAAAGCGTGGCTAGACGAGAGGCTTGAGAAAGGCGTGGCTAGATGACAGGCTTGAGAAAGGCGTGGCTAGATGACAGGCTTGAGAAAGTTTGGCGTCATTTCACTGCCTCCTAGCTACTTACTGATACCTCCTCCCGACAGTACACGACACTATGCTTTACGAGGGCATAATCTACACAGCCGGTCTCTCTGGCTGTAGGGTTACAACACTTTCTCTCTGTAATCCCGTTTATCACGCAGTCTCGTAGCGGAGCGAGAGCTGAGGCGGTTCGACCCCCGCTCGTGACTTGCGGGATACTGAGCCGGCCGCTCAGAAAGCAATGGCAAACTACTGAGCGTAATCTTGCCAAGAGATCAACATACAGCTGAAAGATGCTGGTGTTGACAGCTAAGTCCTGTAAAGGATATGCTACAACAACAAAAAAATCTACACACAGTGTAGGTATAGAGAGGAAACAGGGAAGATCGACAGATATATTCATCTTCTTCATCTTCTTCATCTTCTTCATTTTCTTGTTCTTGCTCTGCTTTTTCTTCTTGGTAACTCTTTTGAGGGAAATGCATCACACCGAGATATTTACCTCATAGATGAGTGTATCCGACTTCGGCGTGTATTTGTGTAATGTTTATTTCCTCTAGACAGATGATATCCAAGGTAACGCGCTTTATCTATCCGTGAAGACTTGTTTGTACTAGGAGTAACATCAGAACGTTTCTGTGGGTGAAATGTGGAAGAGATTCACCTGTGACATATGCTTGCATTAATATTCATGTACGCAAAGCAACACGTATAGAACTGTGCTATGTGCATCCTCTCAAGCAGTACTAGCTAAACCAACTGCTCACGGGAACAGTCAGGAGAAATATCTGGGCTCCCTGTGGTATGGAAGATTGGGCACGCATGGGGACGTCCGGTGTGCAGTGACGACGGTTTGAAATACCATAACATAAAGTAACTAACCTTGTATGGGCAAGCTAGTCCGAACCCTGGACCAAGAAATAGACAGTAGAGTACACCGAAGACAGTCCAACAGCCAGCACCCATGGTCACAGTGTCCAGTCTTGTCCAGTCTAAGTAGAGAGATGGCAGGTGTTTGTAAATATGTCATGGATGCCTTAACGATGTGTATCATAATATCACCACAGTTCTACCTTTTTTTCCGCATATCCTTTACAGGACATCGCTGTCAACACCAGCATGTTACCTCTGTTCTTGATTTCTTGGCAAGATTACGCTCAGTAGTTTGCCATTACTTTCTGAGCGGCCGGGTTACTTATCCCGTAAGTCACCAACGTGGCGAGAACTGCTACCAATTGCGTTACCCTACGTGGATAAACGGGATTACGGAGAAAGTAGTTTAAACCCTAGGCCAGGGAGACCGGCAAAGTTCTACCTACCCACACAAAACTATGCTAAACGTACCTACCGAGCTGCTGGCATGTCTGTTTGAATTCATTACAAACACACTAGTTTAGCTTAGTTTAGTCGTTGGATCAACATCACGGCACATGGTTTAACCCATAAGTGCTCCGTTTTCCTCCTAACTTAAACCTGAGTCTGGAGAAACTCAGCTCAATGCACGAACTCCGTTGCATCGGCGAGGATCCTGAAATACTTTGGGTAGATTTTTAACTCGAAATTTTGCCCGGGCAGCGCCGTTAGGCTACTCTTTTTCGATTTCCAACTGCCGAGGGATTTTTTACGTGCGCAACAATACACACGGGCGTCCGATCTCACTACCCAGAGACCAGGGGAAATTTTATTACTGGAAGTCCAGGTGGATTTTTAAAAATAAATCCCGGTCCTCACCGGGGCCTGAACCCGGGACCTCCAGCACTCGAGGCGGACACCATACCTCGAGACCACTCAGCCCCCTGAGTGCTCCCCCCCCCCCCTCTCTGAGCCCCCCTGACAAACACACTACCTTACCTAATGACTTACCCACTTAATACCTCACCTAATGAATTACCCACACAATGGCTTACAGAATAATTTACCTACTCAATACCTTACTGAATGACTTAACCACACAATAACTTACCTAATGACTTTCCCGCACACTATCTTACTTAATGACTTACCTACACAATACCTTACCTAATGACTTACCAATATAATACCTTAGCTAATGACTTACCTACACAATGCATTACCTAATGACTTACCTACACAATGCCTTACCTAATGACTTACCTACACAGTGCTTTACCTAATGACTTATCTACTTATCTACATAATACCTTACGTAATGACTTATCAACACAATACCTTATGACACCATGAAACTTAAGGAATATTTCACATATTGATGTTGGAATTTCAAAACATTTACAGGGGTATTAGTGAAACGGAAGCTGTTAGATATTTCATTCTTCCCACCATTATGCTGGTGCCAGACATGGACAGTCCAAGAAACACACATGCGTACAATTACACCGTATGGGATGAGATGTATCAGAAACAAAGCTGGAAAAACAAGACAAGATAGAATTAGAAACTTAGAACAACTGTAGGGATAACATCGAGTGCGGACTTTATAGCACAACAACGAATTAAATGGCTCGGACATTTAGCTACAATGGAACAAGATCAACCAGCGGCTAGAGCGTTCTACGTGAGAACATGGGGATACAAAGTGAGAGGGCGAACCAGGAACAATCTCAACCAGCGGTTCTATGTGAGAACATTGGGATACAAGATGAGAGGACGACCCAGGAACAAGATCAACCAGCGGCTAGAGAGTTCTACGTGAGAACATTGGGATACAGGTGAGAGGGCGACCCAGGAACAAGATCAACCAGCGGGTACAGCGTTCTACGTGAGAACATCGGGATACAAGGTGAGAGGACGACCCAGAAACAAGATCAACCAGCGACAGGAGCGTTCTACGTGAGAACATCAGGATACAGGTGAGAGGGCGACCCAGGAACAAGATCAACCAGCGACTAGAGAGTTCTACGTGAGAACATCAGGATACAAGGTGAGAGGGCGACCCAGGAACAATTGGCTGGCTGGTCAAGTAAATGAGACATGAACGAAATAAACTATGACATTAGTATAACAACAATACAAGCGACACACATACAACTGCATTTACCTTCTCCCCGTGACGCTTCACGGCAATTGCAGTATGACAAAAGAGAAATGAAGAGATGGCAACAGAAAACAGGTTTATCATACTAACACGATTAATGTCTGACCTACTACACGTCTCGTGAATGGCTGGACACAGTCATTTATTGCTAGAGTCTAACGATGACTTCCGGGGCGTGCCATCAATTCCTATTACACTCTTTTACGTAACGTGTGTGAAATGCCAGCAGTTATATATCTTGTTTACATTCAATCCAGCACACGACTTTTAGATAGTAACAAGTGATAAGGAAATGCGTAGTTTAATTAACATTGTATCTTTACAATGTTTCGATACGAAACCGCACACAACCCAATTCTGTCCAATACTTCTATGTTTATGATCTGATCTTGCAACTTAATACCAGATATTATCCGCAGATACCGCGTATGGAAGCTGTGTAAACGTTTCTCTTGGTGTGAGTAAGTTGACCAGATTGCCCTGCCATAAAGAAGAATACCAAGGACACGGGTTTACTACACCGTGAATTTTGTTTTGCCAGCGACCTTCCTGTTCTCCCAAACTCTTTCTTTTAACATGTTCATTGTTGTTGCCTTACAAATCCTGATCCTGCTGTCCTGATCTAGTGATAATTCACTGTTTACCTTCAATGCTTGGTACGTGAAATGGTCAACTATCTCTAGCTCTGAATTGTCAATAAAGAACGGTGGTATCTTATGTGCACCTTGTGCCACATTCGTAAAAAGCCTTGAAGAATGCAGATATTATACATAAATGATTCCTAGAAGTGGGGCTTAATGGCGCCATCATCTGCAAAACGCAATTCTCTTATCAGTACCCTCCTAATTTTGATCTTGCCCTCCAGTCTCTGAGCATTGTAGAGGCCGCCATCTGACCGTGAGTGAATGTATATACAAGTACACCACCATTCTGATCACGAAAGGTATATTTCAATAGAAATGAAAAAAAATGTATTCCAAAGAGGGCGGAGGAAATAAAACAACCTTGCTTAATTCCACTCTTGATTTCAAACTCTTCAAACGTTTTATCATGCCCATATTGCCTGTGTGGTACTATTCCACGATGGTCAAAAGCGTTGGGGGTCAAGAGATCTTCTTTCACACCATGAAATACTCTCACGACTGACCAAGTCGAATGCGTTCTTGAGACCGATGAAAGCAATAAACAGTGTCTGATTCTGCTCACGGCATTTGTCTTTCAGCTGTCGCAATGAGAATTGCGTATCTTTAGTAGACCGGTTCAGTCGAAAGCTGCACTGTGATTCAGGGAAGACTTGATTTCCCACAGCTTGAAGTGTGTGCAGAACAATTGTGGCAAATTTTTCCCCAACAGTACGTAGAAGAGAGACACCCTTATAGTTGTTACAGATAATCCGACACTCCTTGTACTGGCAACACCAAATTGGCTTGGTTATGACCAGATTGATGAAGGAGGTAGCACTCAGTTACACATATGTATATCTCCGTCAGAGAAACTCGTACCCTCCCCTACCTTGTCTACTTTATCTGTCAAGGACTTATAACCCATAACTCCTGTCAGTCGCTTTGATTCCTAGAGCAGCTGAGGCAAGAAATGGAGTTATACCTATCCATAGCACAAAGCCTGGGCTTAATTGTACAGATCGTGTGTTGCCCAAGCAGCATGATCCCTTTCTCGGCCTTCCTAGTTTACTCCACAGGAAAGATAACACCAATACGTCTGGAACAAGACAAGCTGCAGAAGCTGCCGGATCATCAAAGTAATGCTCTAACTGTCCGCTTGTCGGAGCTTCGATCCTAGATGAGTTGCCGTCTAAGGCTTAGAGTCTGGTCTTCCCTTCCATGACTTTAGTCTTCAGTTTGCATTTCCTCGCATGAGGATAAGGCTTGTACCCTCCCAATTGTGCTCTTCCGCCCGAGCCATGGCACAATGTTGGGTGTCGGGTTTGGTGAGCGCCGCCCAAAATTCGGCGCTAACAACAGGTACCCTAATATGACCCACTGGCATCATTCTCTCCGCCCCTGTCATAAAGCATACGGCCCACTGGTATCATTCTCTCCGCCCCTCTCATAAAGCATGTGGTACGAAATAGATATCGCGCCTTACGTGTCGTTTCCTAACCCTTCGTATAGTAAGGTTTCTTGGGAGAACAGGTCGAAGAGATTCAACAGTCGGGGTATAAGGAAAATAGTGCGGCAATAAACAGTATTTGTGATAAACTATGGCTGCCCTACTTTCCCTAGGAAACATACAGATCAGATGAAAATATTAATGCTTGTGAAGATGATGATACTGATGTCGATAATAATTGGTGTGACGATGATGCTAATGTTGTTGGTGATGGTATAATGGTGTTTTTCAAATAATTCTTCAACATCGTATTCTATATTAAATGTATTTAATAAATGACCATATCACCATACAGATAATCATCTTGCATTATTAAGAGTGACCACTGGTCAGTCAGACGGACAACCCGGACTCAGAGTTGTAAAGAATGCATATATAGTCATGTCTCCACAATTACCATTAACCCCTTCAGGCCCACGAGTCGCCACCCAGGTTTCTAAACTCTTCTCCAGACACGTACAAACTAGAGTGGGCGTGTTTGTGAAATCTAGCAGGTATAAATTAGTCAGAGAAGACAGTCCCAGGGGCATGCGTGTCAATAGTGTCCCTTGCAGGTTCAAAACGGAGAGTTGCGGAAGATTGCTAAACGTGGAAGGTGATATTTTGCTAATGGGGTTATTATTCAAGTACAAATAAGCAATAGTGGAATCTTCTGGAAAGCTGTTATCAGACAGTTCCGTGATATGATTGATTCCAAGTTCTACAGATGTTGCTGAAGGCGGGAAGTCTGTGCCTTGAATCATGGTAATGTGGTTTGAAAACATAGATAGATCTGTTATAGAGTGTAAGCTGGACATGATTCGGGGAATTCTAGGTAGAAAGTTGTTCTGTAGATCAAGTGAGTACAGATTCGGAGGCATCGACCCTGAGTTTGAGTCGGACAGTTTATTATTCTCAAAGCTGAGACTTTTAACTTGGGTAAGGAAAGATAGATCTGGCAGAGAGGACAGTTGGTTTTTGTCAATGTCAAAATAGGCCAAGGAATCTGCATACGGGCGCACAGATGAGCTTAGTTGGGTGGCGTCGAATATGCGATTGTCATCTAAAGAAAGCAACTGTAGTTTACTTGACGCAGGGAGCCAGGTGGTGTTAGCAATTTTGTTATTGTTTAAATAGACATTAGTCAACGACTTCATATAAGACATGGCTTTTGGAACCTCCGTTAAACTGTTATTATACAATGTCAGTTGTGTTAGTGTGTTATTCATTAAACTCATAGCGTTGTCAGGCAGCTCTGTGAGAGAGCTACTTAAGATAGACAGCTCCGTTAAACGTGAGAAATACTGGAGCCAACCCGGTGATGTGGAGAGGTCCACGTGTTCAAGGTCGAGGATGTCCAAAGTGGGTCCAATATTCTTCATGGCTGCCAGGTTCCAGTCTGTCACGTGGATGCCGATGAGGTGGAGCTCTTGCAGGTTCTGCAGCTGGGACAAGGCACCAGGGATTCTAACGATGCGAGCGTTGGAGATTGTTAAGCGTCGTAATGTGGATGTTGATCCGTCGAAAGCTCTGTCGTCGATGGTTGTTATTGGGTTGTCAATCAAAGAAATCTCTACCAGGTTTGCGGGAAGGTTTCCAGCTGCTATTGATGTTATTTGACATCCCTGTAAATAATAATGAAACAACGTACAACGTAATGCTCTGGGTACAATGACATCAAGCATACAGACAATCACAATTCACCATATCACAACATTGATTATCTTGGCTCAATAATTACCAATAGGATATGTCCAAAAGGAGGCAGACCTACACTGATACAGGAGAGGATACATATTGTTATGAGCATATTCCACAAAGTAAGCAAAGTAATGTAAGTTATTTGAGAACATGGATCTCTCCTCTGGCAACATATTCTTGGCAGTCATCGACCATTTCGTAATCTGTAAACAAATAAAGCAGGGGTTGTGAACTTAAATGTTCCAGACACATTTCAAGAATATCGTGGAACAAGATGGAGAAACAATGCGGGCATACTACAAGATATCAATCTCAAGATAATTAGATCATAAACAGTTTTATAATTCGGACACTAATAATTTGGCCATAGTTGGTTTGGAAATACGAGAGATTAGAGGATTTGTTCCTGGAAGATGCGACAAGGGCTGGTCAGTACCAAGATGGACATAGGTCATTGGGGAAACATTGGACTTAAACAAGCACCAGGCAGGGATAGCGACAAATGCTCTAGAGTCTCCATGACAGGAGTGATGAAAGAGACGTTGTGCAAATGATGTGATACATGGTGATATAAGCTTTCTCTCATGGTGATGTATGTTCCATGATGTTATCATTATCTTTCTGTCAGGATGATGTGTGTTCCATGATGGTATCATTATCTTTCTGTCAGGATGATGTCTGTTCCATGATGGTATCATTATCTTTCTGTCAGGATGATGTGTGTTCCATGATGTTATCATTATCTTTCTGTCAGGATGATGTGTGTTCCATGATGTTATCATTATCTTTTTGTCAAGGTGACGTCTGTTCCATGATGTTATCATTATCTTTCTGTCAGGATGATGTGTGTTCCATGATGTTATCATTATCTTTCTGTCAGGATGATATGTGTTCCATGATGGTATCATTATCTTTCTGTCAGGATGATGTGTGTTCCATGATGTTATCATTATCTTTCTGTCAGGATGATGTGTGTTCCATGATGTTATCATTATCTTTCTGTCAGGATGATGTGTGTTCCATGATGGTATCATTATCTTTCTGTCAGGATGATGTGTGTTCCATGATGTTATCATTATCTTTCTGTCAGGATGATGTGTGTTCCATGATGTTATCATTATCTTTCTGTCAGGATGATGTGTGTTCCATGAATATATCAGTATCTTTCTGTCAGGATGATGTCTGTTCCATGATGTTATCATTATCTTTCTGTCAGGATGATGTGTGTTCCATGATGTTATCATTATCTTTCTGTCAGGATGATGTGTGTTCCATGATGTTATCATTATCTTTCTGTCAGGATGATGTGTGTTCCATGATGTTATCATTATCTTTCTGTCAGGATGATGTGTGTTCCATGATGTTATCATTATCTTTCTGTCAGGATGATGTGTGTTCCATGATGTTATCAGTATCTTTCTGTCAGGATGATGTGTGTTCCATGATGGTATCATTATCTTTCTGTCAGGATGATGTGTGTTCCATGATGCTATCATTATCTTTCTGTCAGGATGATGTGTGTTCCATGATGTTATCATTATCTTTTTGTCAAGGTGACGTCTGTTCCATGATGGTATCATTATCTTTCTGTCAGGATGATGTCTGTTCCATGATGGTATCATTATCTTTCTGTCAGGATGATGTGTGTTCCATGATGTTATCATTATCTTTCTGTCAGGATGATGTGTGTTCCATGATGTTATCATTATCTTTCTGTCAGGATGATGTGTGTTCCATGATGTTATCATTATCTTTCTGTCAGGATGATGTGTGTTCCATGATGTTATCATTATCTTTCTGTCAGGGTGATGTGTGTTCCATGATGTTATCATTATCTTTCTGTCAGGGTGATGTGTGTTCCATGATGTTATCATTATCTTTATGTCAGGGTGACGTGTGTTCCATGATGATATCATTATCTTTCTGTCAGGGTGACGTCTGTTCCATGATGTTATCATTATCTTTCTGTCAGGATGACGTCTGTTCCATGATGTTATCATTACCTTTCTGTCAGGATGATGTGTGTTCCATGAATATATCATTATCTTTCTGTCAGGGCGACCAATGTTCCATGAAAATATCAGTAATTTTATGTCATGATGAAATGTGTTCCATGAAGATATCGTTATCTTTCTGTCGGGTGACGTGTGTTCCATAAAGATATCATTATCTTTATATCAGGGTGATGTGTGTTCCATAAAAATATCATTATTTTTATATCAGAGTGACTTGTGTTCCATAAAGATATCATTATATTTCTGTCGGTATGACGTGAGTTTCATGAAGATATCATCTTTCTGTCAGGATGATGTGTGTTCCATGAATATATCATTATCTTTCTGTCAGGATGATGTGTGTTCCATGATGTTATCATTATCTTTCTGTCAGGATGATGTGTGTTCCATGAATATATCAGTATCTTTCTTTCAGGATGATGTGTGTTCCATGATGTTATCATTATCTTTCTGTCAGGATGATGTGTGTTCCATGATGTTATCATTATCTTTCTGTCAGGATGATGTGTGTTCCATGATGCTATCATTATCTTTCTGTCAGGGTGATGTGTGTTCCATGATGTTATCATTATCTTTCTGTCAGGATGATGTGTGTTCCATGATGTTATCATTATCTTTCTGTCAGGATGATGTGTGTTCCATGATGTTATCATTATCTTTCTGTCAGGATGATGTGTGTTCCATGATGCTATCATTATCTTTCTGTCATGATGATGTGTGTTCCATGATGTTATCATTATCTTTCTGTCAGGATGATGTGTGTTCCATGATGTTATCATTATCTTTATATCAGGGTGATGTGTGTTCCATAAAAATATCATTATTTTTATATCAGAGTGACTTGTGTTCCATAAAGATATCATTATATTTCTGTCGGTATGACGTGAGTTTCATGAAGATATCATCTTTCTGTCAGGGTGACATGTGTTCCATGAAGATATTATATTTCTGTCAGGGTGACGTGTGTTTCATGAAGATATCAATATCGTTCTGTCAGAGAGACGTGTGTTCCATGGAACAACATTCTAAAACATGTGGTGTACCTTCTCTTGAGACATCTTCTTTATCTTCTTCTTTTAGTTCATGCCATCTGGTGTTGGTGACCATGTCTGTTCACAACCTTCTGTCTTGTGTAATGCCAGTCTGTTTATACATCATGCCGTCTGGTGTTTGTGACCATGTGTCAAGGTCCCCAATAGGACATGACAGAAAGGACAGAGGACAGACATAGGACATGGGAATAGTACGGGTATAGTAGACCGGTCCATACGCCCATGACAGAGGGTTAGAGACAGGACAGTGCCCTTGAGTGACAGGACAGGTTCACCTTGGACGGGATGACGCAGTACGCCTGCCTCAACAGGCGAGTGCAGGACAGACTCGACTAGCACGACCTCCACAGACTCCGGGAGGGTCAAGTACGCCGTGACCACCTAACTGAGTAGGAAGCGGGAGACGGGACTCGGACGTGGGTGAGAGATACTACGTGGCTGTGTTTGCGAGAGATAAATAGACCATTTACTTAGACTGAAGCTTCGCTAGTGAGAACGAATGGGGCCGCTGCTAGCTGTGTGTGAGTGTGTATGCTGAAGCACAATTATGTGATACGCCGAGCAAGTATGGTGCGAGCGTAGTGCGAGAGCTGTGCGAGTTTTGTGAAATGATATTTGCAAAGATTGTTATGACAATGTATGACCATTAAAGATGTTTAATGATATATTCATGCTTTTCATGCCTCGTCTGTACTCGCATCAACTGCCTGTCTGAACACAATGTCTGTTCACAGCCTTCTGTCTCGTGAGCTGCAGGTCTTTTTATAGCCTGTCCCGCCTTACTCTGGCAATCATGTATGCCCATAGCCCTCTGTCTCGTGTGTTATCAAATGTTTCTGAAACTAATGTTTCTTCATGATATGATGTCAGACGATTCAGCTTTTGACTCTTAAATGCAATTATATCCATCATTTCTTGTAACTTGGCTTTACTGTCAGCGACTTAAACCACGTCATCAGATGTCGCAGGCATATATATATATATATATATATATATATATATATATATATATATATATATATATATATATATATATATATATATATATATATATATATATATATATATATATATTATCATAAAATGATACCGTCACGTGTAAGAGATCTAATGAGCGTGTTTGAATTCTGGCAACCTTACATCCAGGGTCAGCGAGTTGAAGCCTTTAACTGTGGCGTTCAATGTCGGCATAGAGGTCAAGCCCAGGTTCATGCACAGTATCCAAGATGAGGCACATTGGCACTCCTGTGGAGCAAAACCATTTAATTAATTAATTAATTAATTAATTAATTATATTAATTAATTATATTAAAAGCCGCTTAAAAGTAGACAGGGTCGACTTCTTTGCACCGCGTTTTATCCCAAATGGCTGGGTCTCTTTCCGCAGCGCGGAAAGCGTCGCACAAAGCACGAACTCCGTAGCTCTAGCGACGACCCACAGGAGTCTCCGAAACATTTTCACTCGTGAACCGAAGGACACGGCCCGAAATCGAACCCACAACCTTCGGAGCCCGAGTCAAACGGCTTGACCACTTCACCACGGAGATTTCCTAATTAATTAATTAATTAATTAATCAATCAATAAATTTACCAACCATCTTTAGCGTACTCAGTCACAAACCCAATGAATTACGTCATTCACAACACACATGCATTCGTCTATAAAATGAAAATAAGACTATAGCATTTTTACATTAACGTTTCCCTAACTACATTCATATTTATTTAACTATTTGTATACATAATTACAAAGGTACAAACCAACCTACTTAACTGGTTACTGAAGGACAGACCTACGTACATCCTAACGTATTTATTTAACTACTTGGCTACTGACATGCAAAGCTGTGTAGTTAGTAACGATCATCGTTGCGCAATAATTCATTTGCAAAGATATTGAGAATATTGACTGACTGGCACATTGCCGTCTAGACAGACGATAGTTTGTAAAATGGAGTTATGCGTCTCAAGAATAAAGCATGGACTGAATTATTGAGAACTGGTGTTGCCCATGCAGCATGGTCCCTCTTTCAGTCTGCCTAGTTTACTCCAGAGGAAAGAAAACATTACTATATTTGGAACAAGGCAAGCTGAAGAAACTGCCGAATTAGGAAAGCAATGCTCTAACTGCCCGACTGTCGGAGCTTCCATACAAGACCTGTTGCCGACTATTGTTTACAGCCTGGTCGGCCCTGTCATGACATTTAGTCTTTCGGCTTTATTTCCTTACAGTCCTAATGAAGTACGGGTTCACTTTACTGACGGACTGTCCTAATGACGTATAGGCTCACTTTACTGACGGACTTTTCTAATGACCTACATGCTCACTTTACTGACGGACTGTCCTAATGACGTATAGGCTCACTTTACAGACGGACTGTCCTAATGACGTATAGGCTCACTTTACAGAAGGACTTTCCTAATGACGTATAGGCTCACTTTACTGACGGACTTTCCTAATGACATATTGGCTCACTTCACCTGGTAAGGGCAGTCTGCCTGAATAAGTGAGGCCCAGAGAAGTCCACACAGACACAAGTATGTCTTGTCCATCACAGCTGGCCGTCTGCAATAACGATGATGAAGATAGCTGTTGTAATGTCAGCCCTGTCAGATTCTTGGATATATGTATAGTTACTCGTAATTCTATGTGTTATCCGTATATATGAATATGTCTATAAAGCCCGTGTGCTTTGAATGCATCTATATGGCAGTGAAGTGTGGGGCCTGCCTTACATGACGTCAAAGGCGACTACAGAGAACTCCGCTCGTGTGTTTCCGGACCCTTACAGGAAGCAAGGAACCTTCACCTGCCACACGGGTCGTAAGTGGCGACGAGGGAGGGCTGGGCTGAAGGCTGGCTTTCCCATTCAGTCCGAACACTTTAGCTAGAAAATTCAACTCATCACGAACAGGTCTAAATGTAAAGTAAACAGAATATCCCAGGCAGCCAGGAGTACAGGTGGCTCTTCTAGAAGAGAAGGTACCAGGCGGAGAAAACCACAAGGGTTCAGGATCTCATATTATCTCCCTTTCACCAAGGAAACACCCAGACTTGGCATCGGGGATGTTAGAACCGTGTATGGATCAGGAGGACAAACATTGACAACACATGAGAACGTATAAAGAGAAAGGTCCGTCTCTGGAACCCACAAAGAAAAGAAGCAGAGGAAGACGTGAAAACACACGGAGAAGAGGCGTTGAGTAGAAATTAATACTATGTGCAGTACACGAAGATAACTGCATAGGATAGCTGTGGATGGTTAGTCCACATGGCCGAATGGATAAGAACGCTTGTTCTTAAACATCCGGTGTGCTGATGCCGAGGTAAGGGATTCAACCCCTACACCGGACAGCTGGACTAAAATGTTGACCTGTCGTCCTTAACGTTAGGACGTTAATTACAAGTACCTCTGAAGTCGGAGTGGATTCGCCTGATGGCGAGAGACACTATTAATATGGATAGCTAACCCACACGCAAAATTCAGTCCACCACTACAATAAATAGTGTGTATTGACTATGCTTGAGTTCAAAGCGAGTGAGTGAACGCATTACAGGAAATAGCTGTGGATAGACGGGCTTGGAGTGAGTTGTTTGAGGGTGTATGTCTCAATGAGGGATCATGTGTACCAGAAGACTGTTAACTTATATGTAAAGATAAAGTCATTTTTAATGCATAAGCTTACCTTTGTTATCTAAGTAGAATCATCTTATTGTATGGTAACTGAGGTGTGTAAATAATATCTTTACTCTTTCATTGGGGAAGTGTGTACAGTGTGTTGTACGTGAATCCAGAACTTACCTTGTGGGGAGAACGTATACAACGGTCGACTCCAATAATGTGTTTCGGAACATATTCAGAGAGATAACACATGTTCTGTTTGAACTACGGCCGACATTCAAACAATCAATTTAATTATATGAATGCACACATAATAGTTGTTAAACTAAGCTCTAATTTTAAATAAATCAATAGTAAAATAGAATTGCCATTTCATGCCCATATTCGCACTGGCTTAGGGACAGTAAACACATTCCACACTTCCCGGACATAAAGAGTCGAGGGCTCGGAACCAGCTGTAGACGATTTGGAGGCAGACATCAGTAGTAGTCCCACAAGGCCGGTCTCCCTGGCCTAGAGGTTACACGACTTTCTCCGTAATCCCGTTTATCTACGTAGGGTAACGCAGCGCGAGAGAATTGGTAGCGGTTCTCGCCGCGTTGGAGACTTCGGAATAAGTAAGCCGGCCGCTCAGAAAGCAATGGGAAACGACTGAGCGTAATCTTGCCAAGAAATCAACAACAGCGGTAAAATGCTGGTGTTGACAGCGATGTCTTGTAAAGGATATGCAAAAACATAAAAGTCCCCCAAAAAGCAGGTAGATAGGGTGGGAAGTAGGTTAGGAGATGGATAGGTAAGTAAGCAGGTATTAGGAAGGGAGGTGGGTAAGGAGGCAGGTACGTAGATAGGTAGGTATTCAAGGAGGTAAGTAGGTAGATAGATAAGTATATAGGTAGACAGACAGATAGGTATTAGGGAGATAGGTAGGTACGTAAGGAAATATGTAGGTAGGGATGGAAGGAGTGCGATAGGTATGTAAGGAGATAGGTTGGGAGTATGGTATGAAGGGAGATGGGTAGGGTGGTAGATAAGGAGAGAGGGAGAGCGGAAGGGAAGGAGGTAGCTTGGTAGGTGTCTAGGGAGAAAGGTAGGTAGGTATAGATAGGGAAGATTAGTAAAGAGGGAGGGAGGTTGGTAGGTAGGTAGATTGGGAGGTAAGTAGGTAAGGAGATAAGCAGGCAGGCAGGTCGGATGATAGGTAGTTAGGGAGGTAGGTAGGTAGTTAGTCAGACAGGTATGTATGTAGTTATGTATGGAGGTATAGGGAGGAAGGTACGGAGATAGGCAGGTATAGAGGCAAGAGAATCCAGCTGCTGTGGAGGCGGAAGTACAGGCTCTGATCTTCGAGAATTCTTTGGAGGATGATGCTGTTATTTACACGGATGCGTTGGTCGTCCGAGGAGTGTGCAGTTCATGGGCCTTTACGGCTCAGACCGGAGGGGAAACTGTGAAGGAAAAGACTGGCGCTTTTGCTTTGACCACAAGCAGCCTGACTATGGAAGTCATGGCAGTAAATAAAGCAATAACATGGCTCGAGAAACAGACATTTAATCGCGCTTGTGTTCTTAGTGACTCAATGAGTGCACTTAGAAGGATAGAGATGGCGTGGGTCCGAAGAGAGTGGCTGTTGTCTCTGAAGCGGTCTCGGCTGGCAAAGATTAGTTTCATCTTCGTACCAGGGCATGCGGTCGTACAAGGGAATGATCAGGCTTCCAGGCTTGCAGATAGGGCTACTGTGGAAGGCGGACGAGCCATGGACCAGGCTGACATTCTGAATGCTCTATGAGAAGTAAGTCGTTTAGGAGAAACAAGCGATGACTGGGAATCTACAGCCATGGACAGGCTGCGAGAACAGCTAATTAAAAGAGGTGTGGCCAAAAAGAACACTACGCAAGAAGCCAAAGAAGATTAATAAACCAAAACAGAACTGGTGTCGTGAGCCGCTACACGCTGTGGGATTTGCTGAGGAAGGGATCCGAGCACTTATGGACTAAATGGTTTGATGCTCAATGAGGATGATCTGTCGACTAACTAACCGATGACCAACAGGACTGTCGTGTGTGTAAAGAATGAACGTCGTAGTAGTTATTTGTTCTTCTTTACCACTTTAGTGTCGTCCGTGGAGTGAGGGGAATCAACACCCACATTTGTTTTAATTCAATATCTCTATCCTGGAGATATCCAGCAGACTCCGTCCACAACACTCCCTCAATCTGAAGACACATTCTTCTCACTCTTACTCACTCCTGGATCATGCCCCCTCTCATTCTTCCCGAACATAAAATACGTGACAACTCTAGCGTCAACAAATAAAAACAAGAAATTTATTAAAGCAAAGAGTATATGTAGGAGAAGTGTGTGTGTGTGTATAAAGTGTAGAATGTGTGACGTATATTCTAAAGTGTATATAGACTCAGATCAGTGTTCAGGAGTATAGTCATTCTCATCACTGTGCTGAGAACACACTAGCACCAGGTATTCCAGACAAACAACCTCACCAAGGTGATGTTCCTCCGGTCACGTGAAGACTTCTTCCGTTGTCTCTTGAACCACTAGGATGTTTGGACACCCATGACAAACACTGTCTAATGAGAGTCTTCAATCTGATTCCCACTATGAATTTCCTCTGTTACTTAACTGATTGTTAATCAGAAAAATTATAACCCTATTGTCACTGTTACTGGGGAAATCTTAATGGATCTAGTGTCACTGGTTTTAAAGATTCCCCATATTAACACCACACTCTGAATGTTCTAGGTATCAGTATAAATTTTGTATGAATGTTCCTGGTATCAGTAGTGTATATCTACAATGTTCTGACTGTTCAGTGATACAACTATCACTTGCTAAACATAAATCTCATCAGCATGTCCTGCTCAGCAGAAGCCAGGTTCCCGCAAACCAACTTGGGTATAAGCCCAATGTAGCGGCCTCTCAGCAACTTCTGTCTTCAAATTCTGAGCCATCATCTTCTAAAATGTGTTAGCTTCACTGTTGAAAATCATAGCACACATACGTGGACCTGTAAATGGAACCTGTAGAATAGAGAATACCATGGTGAGGGCAACTCAATCCTGGCCGGAATTAGGTGAGTGTAGGCCAATAGCAGCACTCAGATCTATAACAGAGATCCGATCTCTGTCATACGGCCAAATAACTCATCATATGATCTGAGACATGGCAACACCAGGAAAGAATAAAGGAACGAGCAGAAACCCAGCAGATGCCCTACTGGAAGATCCTACCATTTCACATTCCTCTCCCCCCTCTCAACCATCTTTAATCTCTCAAATTATTATTCCACTACATTGTCCTCAATTCCCTGAGTAAAATGATATATCACTCAAGCTAGTTGAAGCCACACAATAGAGTACTAGTGCCGACGCTCCTATGATACTTTCTAGCACCGCACTTATAGAACATTCTATCATTAATCATAATACATTATATCACCATACCTATAATACATTATATCACCGCACCTATATTACATTATATCACCGCACAGTATTGAACTCTATTCCTAATCATACTCTAAGTTAGATATGATTAATAGCCTACCATATGCCTATTCCGGTTGCTAATCGAAACTAGGCAATCACAGACTGGATCTATGTCCGCCGATAAATATCAACAATTTGACACCCTAGTTTCTTTCATTGAACACAACTCGAAAACTGCACCGATCTTTCCCACTTCAGAAATCTTGATCGACTAACTCCACTTGTTTACCGCAACGCTTTTTATATGGGCTGGAGTGACGTCACCAAAAAGTCTAGACGTTGATCCGTCCAGAATCTGGTTTCCTCCTCCTGTTCTAGACTAACTGGAGTCAATCCGCCGTCAAATTTGCTTTCATTTGGGGAAATTCTTTGTCCCGTACATCAATAGTTCAACCTGAGAATTCCCCATATCACAGAATCCGTCTGTCCAGACTTTCCGTCTAGCACTTCAAAGGCTACTACCGCCTTGGCAGACGGTTGGCGTTGTTATTCGTTTTCTCGAACAACCCACATCATAAAGATTCGCCGACCCGGGGTAGACAATTTGACGCGACGTATCTTGTTTCTCAGTTAGAAATGTCGATCGTGTTTAGACAGGTTTTAACGACGTATTTTTCTCAGTCTGTACAACATCAAAGGGTTGGTTGTTTTTGCAGACTAATGTCGGGTCTTGTTTATCATCGATCGCAACTAACAAGTTTATTTTCCGTGACAAGGACAAACGCTGACATCAAGTTAACAATCGCTGACATCAAGTTAACAAACGCTGACATCAAGTTAACAATCGCTGACATCAAGTTAACAAACGCTGACATCAAGTTAACAAACGCTGACATCAAGTTAACAATCGCTGGCCGTGTGATTTCAGATGTTTTAATCTGTGTTTTTGTAATTTGTTTATGGTGACCTCAGATATGTGGACAACAAACTTAAGGGAACCTTATCTGTGGCCGGTGAAGAGACCTGGTTCAGGCATTCAACACGTTATCTTGAGCAAAGAGTTTACCTGTGCACGGATGGGACCAGGTCAAAGGTGACTTCTAGATCATACCTTCACTTTGTTGACTTCCTGTTTGTTGTGTACAGGCAAGTATGAAACATGACCTCAGTCGAGTTAGTACATCTGTGTATAGTACAATGATTGACATTATAATATGACCTCAGTCGAGTTAGTACATCTGTGTATAGTACAATGATTGACATTATAATATGACCTCAGTCGAGTTAGTACATCTGTGTATAGTACAATGATTGACATTATAATATGACCTCAGTCGAGTTAGTACATCTGTGTATAGTACAATGATTGACATTATAATATGACCTCAGTCGAGTTAGTACATCTGTGTATAGTACAATGATTGACATTATAATATGACCTCAGTCGAGTTAGTACATCTGTGTATAGTACAATGATTGACATTATAATGTGACCTCAGTCGAGTTAGTACATCTGTGTATAGTACAATGATTGACATTATAATATGACCTCAGTCGAGTTAGTACATCTGTGTATAGTACAATGATTGACATTATAATATGACCTCAGTCGAGTTAGTACATCTGTGTATAGTACAATGATTGACATTATAATATGACCTCAGTCGAGTTAGTACATCTGTGTATAGTACAATGATTGACATTATAATGTGACCTCAGTCGAGTTAGTACATCTGTGTATAGTACAATGATTGACATTATAATATGACCTCAGTCGAGTTAGTACATCTGTGTATAGTACAATGATTGACATTATAATATGACCTCAGTCGAGTTAGTACATCTGTGTATAGTACAATGATTTGACATTATAATATGACCTCAGTCGAGTTAGTACATCTGTGTATAGTACAATGATTGACATTATAATATGACCTCAGTCGAGTTAGTACATCTGTGTATAGTACAATGATTGACATTATAATATGACCTCAGTCGAGTTAGTACATCTGTGTATAGTACAATGATTGACATTATAATATGACCTCAGTCGAGTTAGTACATCTGTGTATAGTACAATGATTGACATTATAATATGACCTCAGTCGAGTTAGTACATCTGTGTATAGTACAATGATTGACATTATAATATGACCTCAGTCGAGTTAGTACATCTGTGTATAGTACAATGATTGACATTATAATATGACCTCAGTCGAGTTAGTACATCTGTGTATAGTACAATGATTGACATTATAATATGACCTCAGTCGAGTTAGTACATCTGTGTATAGTACAATGATTGACATTATAATATGACCTCAGTCGAGTTAGTACATCTGTGTATAGTACAATGATTGACATTATAATATGACCTCAGTCGAGTTAGTACATCTGTGTATAGTACAATGATTGACATTATAATATGACCTCAGTCGAGTTAGTACATCTGTGTATAGGTAAAGTGATTGACAATATCGAATGCTTGTCTGTCTGTTTGATAATATAGCTCGCATGTCTGTCTTATCTATCTGTCTGTATAGTTGTCTCCCCTATTGCCTTTTTGTCCTAATTCTCTCTCTCTCTCTCTCTCTCTCTCTCTCTCTCTCTCTCTCTCTCTCTCTCTCTATCTCTCTCTCCCTCTCTCTCTCTCTCTAATATTCTCTCTCTCTATTATTGTCTCTTTCTCTTTATCTCTCTTACATTTTGTCTCTCCCTCTCTCTCTCTCTCTCTCTCTCTCTTCTCTCTCTCTCTCTCTCGCTCTCTCTCTCACACACACATTCTCTCTACCTCTCTCTTTTTGTCTCTTTCTCTTTATCTCTCTTACCTTTTGTCTCTCCCTCTTTGTCTCACTATCTTTCTCTCTCTCTCTCTCACTCTCTCTCTCTCTCTCTCTCTCTCTCTCTCTCTCTCTCTCTCTCTCTCTCTAAATAAATAAATAAATAAATAAATAAATAAATAACCACCATTATACACATTGTATTGTAGATATAGCTAATATTGGCATCAGATAAAACTTATAGATTTTCCGATCATTCTATTAGATTACCAGATTAAGCAGACACCACATGTATTTACAGTAACATACGTATGTAAATTTATACCACTGATAGACTAGATCATACATGGTCTATACGCTAACACTGGTTTCTTGACATGCCAGCTTAACCTGCATCAAAATGTGCCACGAAAAGACGCGGTTGTGTCTGTATACGATTCTGTTGGTCCACTGGACACTCGCTGACTGTCCGTACAAGGTAACATATACAGAGTGTGTAAGTTAGCTTGTCAGTGATAGGCGCACGTTAAGACAAGTATGTAATGAACATGTATTTATTGAACCTTCAATGTGAAACAAGGAACCGGCTGTGGGTTAGTGAAATGTAAGGGCCATCACACTTTTGGGCCCGAGTGTATTCGAAGCTACCAGCAAAAATTTATTTTTTAACGTGTGACTGAGTCAGTGTCTTTGTTATTTCTGTAATACCCCATGAGTGTGACTGAGAAATGTGACTTGTTATTTCTGTAATACCTCCACCAGTATGACTGAGTCAGTAAATTGTTATTTCTGTAATACCTAGAGTAGTGTGACTGAGTCAGTGACTTGTTATTTCTGTAATACCTCCAGTAGTGTCACTGATGCATTAAATTGTTATTTATGTAATACCTCCGGGAGTGTGACTGAGTCAGTAACTTGTTATTTCTGTAATACCTCTAGAAGTGTGACTAGGTCAGTAACTTGTTATTTCTGTAATACCTCCAGTAGTGTGACTGAGTCAGTAACTTGTTATTTCTGTAATACCTCCGGGAGTGTGACTGAGTCAGTAACTTGTTATTTCTGTAATACCTCTAGAAGTGTGACTAGGTCAGTAACTTGTTATTTCTGTAATACCTCCAGTAGTGTGACTGGTTCAGTAACTTGTTATTTCTGTAATACCTAGAGTAGTGTGACTGAGTCAGTAACTTGTTATTTCTGTAATACCTCCAGTAGTGTGACTGAGTCATTAAATTGTTATTTATGTAATACCTCCGGGAGTGTGACTGAGTCAGTAACTTGTTATTTCTATAATACCTCCAGGAGTGAGACTGAGTCAGTGATTTGTTATTTCTGTAATACCTCCAGGCGGGTGACTGAATCAGTAACTTGGTATTTCTGTAATACCTCCAGTAGTGTCACTGAATCAGTAACTTGTTATTTATGTAATACCTCCAGTAGTGTGACTGAGTCAGTAACTTGTTATTTCTGTAATACCTCCAGGAGTGTGACTGAGTCAGTAACTTGTTATTTCTGTAATACCTCCAGTAGTGTCACTGCGTCAGTAACTTGTTATTTCTGTAATACCTCCAGGAGTGTGACTAAGTCAGTAAATTGTTATTTCTGTAATACCTCCAGGAGTTTGACTGGTTCAGTAACTTGTTAATTCTGTAATACCTCCAGTAGTGTCACTGAGTCAGTAACTTGTTATTTCTGTAATACCTCCAGTAGTGTCACTGAGTCAGTAACTTGTTATTTCTATAATACCCCAGGAGTGTGACTGCAGTGGGGATACTATTGGATGTGGGGACAGAGACCTGCAGGCCATCCCCAAGCTAGCCAGCAACTCCACCAGCTCATTCACCCAGCTGAACTTTGCAGTGAGTCTTCGTGTCCGCCTGTCTGTCCCTGCCTCATCTCGCCAGATCTAGTGTCGCAATTCAAGCAGCTCCTTTAACTTTAACATTGAACAGAGACACGCAGCCGGGTGGTCCACAGGCTAAACATCCACACACCGCCCCAGTGATCAAGTGTTAGAATTTACATAGGGGCGCAATATTACAATTGACATCTCTCAGATCCTCTGAGACTAACACCACTACTAGACATAGAATGGAGACTGGTCAGATACAGGCCACATCAGCCACAGAGTGACCAGTGGTCTATACAAATATAGGTACAGCAGCACATCCTTAATGCTCAGTTAGGTGTGTAAAGGGACCATGTCTTACTTTGCAGACACACGTGTAATGTGTTTCTTCGAGTTTATACTTTGAGCCACCCTTACTTAGAGCTATCTGGCTACAACGGCTTTGCACACGTCTTTGCACAGTATATCAACTTGGATCAAAATTCTCCTCTATCCCGGTGGGGTTGATTTTGACCACACGCTGGGAAACATTCCTAAGAAAACAGTTCACCACCGAGGTCTCATGCATTGTGATATCATGAGGATATGGTTTTCTTATAGTCCATGCCGTGTGACGTAGGAGATCATATCTGTCCACAGCCTTCTGCCTTTTGTGCTGACAATAATTTCTAGTGCTGACGTTCCTTTATGATGTCAAACTGTCCAGCATCGTCTCTCTTGGTCTCTCCTTGCTTATCTTCCACTCCAACTGTCCCGTTGTGGCGAAAAACTTTAGCGTTCCCCTTCTCATGACTGCCTAAAGGATGTGAACTGTCTGTACAGATGTCCGTAACCAATGGTCTTTGTGATTTTACTTCTTTTAAGATATCTTCATTATTATATCTATCTGTCTACTAAACTAGGATATGGTGTCAGACTTAATGGCAGTCATTGGATAGGGTGGACATTATTATCCCAGCCGTCTTTATCTTCCTAGCACATTTTCTGGTTTACATGGTATGTGGTATGAGGTTGGGTTGACCACGGTTTACATATGACATACACAAGCACTATATTATCTCTAACGATATATTTCTCCACACAGATTAACTCCATCACCACAATACCTGCCAGCAGTCTGTGTATATTCTCTCTAACGATATATTTCTCCACACAGATTAACTCCATCACCACAATACCTGCCGGCAGTCTGTGTATATTCTCTCTAACGATATATTTCTCCTCACAGATTAACTCCATCGCCACAATACCTGTCACCAGTCTGTGTATATTCTCTCTAACGATATATTTCTCCACACAGATTAACTCCATCACCACAATACCTGCCGGCAGTCTGTGTATATTCTCTCTAACAATATATTTCTCCACACAGATTAACTCCATCACCACAATACCTGCCGTCAGTCTGTGTATATTCTCTCTAACGATATATTTCTCCTCACAGATTAACTCCATCACCACAATACCTGTCGTCAGTCTGTGTATATTCTCTTTAACGATATATTTCTCCTCACAGATTAACTCCATCACCACAATACCTGCCGGCAGTCTGTGTATATTCTCTCTAACGATATATTTCTCCTCACAGATTAACTCCATCACCACAATACCTGCCGGAAGTCTGTGTATATCCTCTCTACCGATATATTTCTCCTCACAGATTAACACCATCACCACAATACCTGTCACCAGTCTGTGTATATCCTGTGTTACGATATATTTCTCCTCACAGATTAACTCCATCACCACAATACCTGCCGGCAGTCTACCTGCTAATCTGCAATCGATCACCTTTGACAGCAACCCCATAACAACAATTGAAGACCGAGCATTTGAAGCATCAGCCGCTACTCTCAAGTCCCTGACCTTCACTAACGCACTATTCACCAGGATCCCCAATGCTCTCCTCCAGCTGCAGGCCTTGACCAGCTTAAGTATTTCCGACACCGCTATCCAAGACTGGAACGAGGATGTCATGACTCACCTGGGCCAGACTGTACTCACTCTAGATATTGACAACGTCAACTTGACTACCTGGCCCAGCTGGTTGCAGCATTTTACTCAACTATCGGAGCTGAGCATTGACGAAAACGGCATCTCTGATATTCCTGATGGCGCTTTAGATACTGTTAGCGGTACATTGCTGAGTTTATCTCAAGACAGTAACAATCTTCAAGCAATCCCAAAGGCACTGTCATCACTGAGCTCGCTACAGACATTATCTATGCTAGACAATCAAATCTCGGACACGTCAAATCTGCCCTCTAGAAGCCATCTCATGACGTTAACAATGAGTGGCAATATGATCTCAGACGCGCAACAACTAAGTATTGCCCTGCAGCCGTATTCCCAGTCGCTGAAAGATATTGGTCTTCAGAACAATCAATTAACCAAGATCCCGGATATTGATTATCTCAGCGGAATTGAACATTTGGACATTTCCCACAACCAGATATCAGACCCCAGTTCTGGATCTCTGCCTTCTGGCTTATTTGATCTGGACGTCAGTAACAACCTGTTGCCGTATATACCTACTGTGCTGTCGACATTACAGTCCATGGTGGAAATTAACCTACCTTATAATTCTATCAGGGACATACGCGGGACCGACTTCACCTCGTCTGTGACAGGGGTCGACCTCAGCCATAATCAGATAACCAGTCTGTCTGGTTCTAGCTTTCCTACCAACTGTGAGATTGTATATTTAAAGTTAAATAACAATCCACTCTCAGCAATTTCCGCTGATGCCTTCAAGAATCTGGACGACCTTACAGAACTGTACCTGGGAAGTGCCATGTTAACCCGGATACCTCTGGCTCTAGCGTCCCTGAAGAACTTGAGGGTTTTAGATCTGACAGACAATAAATCTTTGGTGTGTACGTGTAAGGAGAGAAGCCTGGAGCCATGGGTACGGCCTCTCTATGAGGGCGATGTCAGAGGAAACTGTGGACTGCTGAGTGTGTACACATTCTTCGTGACCTTAAGTCCCAGCTGCCCACAGGAGGGAGATATTATTGTTGGGTAGAACAGTTCCTCGCCACCACGTCACCATAGGTCGTTGGCCTGAGAAATATTGTTAGTTCTTAAATTTGTCACTGTAACAGAAAGGATTAAAGTGAATATATAAACGCAAATTGTATCTAATGTTTATTTTGGTATGGGAGTACAGGATGATTTCTTATCTCTTTACACCTTCATGGTTGGAATGTTTAGTTTATCATCATGTGGGGTAGTGGATAGATCGCTTGCTATTTAACACAATGCTCTTGGTTAGGTGCAGCGTTGTTGCAGGATCGGATGTTTGTCACCTATTACAGCGCTGGACAGATACAGGCGAGTGGCAATGCAATTCCTTTGGTGTAAAACTGACAATATTTCCCTCTCTGTTTCCTTCTTCGTCGTTCGCCTTCAGAGCTGAACATGAATACAAGCAATGTAAACAGCAGTCAGCGTAAGCTTCTTGTTATTCTCATGGAGTTCGTTCTCAAGTGTGGGACTACATTATTTTCTCTGCTCTATATATGTTGTATACTCCTGCAAGGACTATGCAGCTGTCATGTTATCAGTTCCACGGTCACATGCATCAGTGTCTCCTATCTTTACTATATTAAACATGTGGCACTTCAGCGTGATGTGGCCTCTCCGTAGCCTGAATATTGTAACATGTATGTTCTTTTCAGTCGTCGAGACAAATAATGTAACATCATGTTCCTAATATGTAATTATATACCATGTTCCTAATGTATAATAATATAATGAATTAACGGGTGTAATTTCAGTTCCCATGACTTGCACAGTAATAAAACACATACCTATGACATACCAGTATAATGAAGGCGACGCTGAACATATACCATGATGCAAGAGTCACTAGTGTTCGAGTCTGTGAAGCCAGCAAAAAGCAACATAACTGGGTGAATGCAGAGTGACAGTTGTTCCTAAATGTTCCTAACATAAAAAGCTTGCTTACGAGATTGAAAATAGATGACAATAAGGCAAACCTACTCATTTGACAAATGACGCCAATACTAAAGAACAAACACGTATCAATAATTACTAAAAAAAAAACAAAAAAACTCTACAACACAATCTTCCTACCAACTCTATGCTACCAATGCCAAACATGGACAATGACAGAAACAGAGAAAAGAAACATCACAACAACAGATGTGAGATTCCTAAGGAAAAATACTCAAAGTATCAAGAAGAGAGAAAATCAGAAATGAAGAAATCGGGACTTAAGTGGGGGTTATAGCAGCGCCAGATTTTATTAGAAGGCATGAAGTTAAATGGTTTCACCATGCAACTAGGTTACCAACTAACAATAAACCACAGCAGACAATGATGTACAGACCAAATGGAAGCAGAAGACGAGGCCGACCAAGTAAACGATGGATAGAGAGAATAGCTGATCCCATGGGGATCTCGATACATGAAGCCCATAAATGGGCACTCTCCCGTTGTTTATACTTCACCTCGACACTGCAAGGTACAAGAGGAACAAGATGAGATGATTGACGAGCACTCTCCTGCTGTGTATACTTCACCTCGACACTGCAAGGTACAAGAGGAACATGATGATATGAGATTAGATGAGATGAGATGAGATCAAGCTTGCTTGTGTATGCAGTGGCGATGTTTATTCAAAGAGCACCTGTTTACCTGCCAGCACGCGCCCCATGGCATCACGGTGTCAGAGCCGTATTTGTTTAGATCAATCTACACCTGGTCAAGTGACGCTGTCTGCTACATGCCAGTCGCGTTGACTTCCCGGCTGAGGATCGAACCCCCGACCATCGTGTCGGCAGGCGAGTGTCTAACTACTATGTCACCGTGGCTCCCGTTCAAAGAATGGATAGAATACAAAAACTATATATAGCATTGTGACATTTCGTGGCATCGCACCATGCCAGTCTTCTTTATTGCATGAGATATACACTTTCTGGAATGATCCATTCACTTTGCTCGATTGTTTTTTGTTTTGGGAATATCTTCTTTCATTTTTATCTCACATTATATTTAATTCCGTCCATCTCTCGTCAACTGAAGTAAAACATTCAAGTTCTTCTTACAGATTTGGTAAAGTTTCATTGAGTGTTCTCGACAGTTTGAAATAGTATGGCTATTATTTTGGATGTCCTGAGATTTTTTTTTCTCTCACATATTTACTCTAAGAATTTGTAAGATCTTACGCGAACACAAACCAAAAATAAAAAAATAAAAAAACATTAAACCGTTCAACACAAAAAATAAAAAACAACTATCATTTACTGCCTTGCGGTGTATGGCAGGGGGTTCTTTGAGCCTGGGGAATTAAGGCCGCCTGACCAGTGTAGTCGCGGCGTGCAGGTTAGGAAGTTCTTTTTTGCCCCCGACAGAAACACATCCCACACCTTACCGAGGGTTCGAACCCAGGTCTCCTAAGGAATATCTGGTGTTCTAGCCACTCGGCCCAAAACTTTCAACACAAGAAACGTTCTAATACAACTTTAAACGCATAACATCAGGACTACCCTGATACAATGTTGAATGTGTAACATGAGGACTGTCCTAATATAACGTTGAACGTGTTTAACACCAGGAGTGTCCTAATTCAGTGTTGAATGTATAGCTACAGGACTGTCCTAATATAACGTTGAACGTATTTAACACCAGGAGTGTCCTAATTCAATGTTGAATGTATAACTACAGGACTGTCCTAATATAACGTTGAACGTGTTTAACACCAGGAGTGTCCTAATTCAGTGTTGAATGTATAACTACAGGACTGTCCTAATATAACGTTGAACGTATTTAACACCAGGAGTGTCCTAATTCAGCGTTGAATGTATAACTACAGGACTGTCCTAATATAACGTTGAAGGTGTTTAACACCAGGAGTGTCCTAATTCAATGTTGAATGTATAACTACAGGACTGTCGTAATATAACGTTGAACGTGTTTAACGCCAGGAGTGTCCTAATTCAGTGTTGAATGTATAACTACAGTAGGACTGTCCTAATATAACGTTGAACGTGTTTAACACCAGGAGTGCCCTAATTCAGTGTTGAATGTATAACTACACGACTGACCTAATACAACGTTGAACGTGTTTAACTCCAGGACTGGGAGAGCTTGTTGTGCTTTTGTGTCTTAATGCATGTAAGAGAGGGAAGACAAGGAGAACTTTTAATCAGATAGTGGTGGGAATTATTAGTATTATCCCGCTTCGCTGGCTGATGAACGAGGGTACGGAGCGCGTATGGGAATGTCCTGAATGCAGTGATGTCGATTTTTAGCTCAACTCAACTCAACTCAATCGCCTATAGTTGAGTTGAGCTGAGTTAAGAACCGACATCACTGCTCTCAAGACATTCCCATAAGTGCCCCGTCCCCTCGTTCAACAGCCAGCGAAGAGTCATAGTACTAATCGTTCTCACCGCTATCTGATTAAACGTTCTCCTGGTCTTCCCTCTCAGTTTCGAGATTCTTCCAGACCCCTGCCGATCCCCCGCAATCTCATTCTGTTCACATATTGGTTCTCAATCTGTTCCTCCGCCTTCTCCACCTGGTCCCGCAAGCGCACGACCACCTCCCCCTTGTACATAGGCAAAATACCACCAAGAGGTGTATTCCCTGCTAGCCTATCAGCCTGTTCATTCCCCCGTACACCCGCATGGCCAGGGCAAAATATCCATCCAATTCTTACAATCTGCGACCTCTGAAGAGACGAGAGCCATTCCACACGAAACATTCCTTTCGCCACCTTGCTAAGCATACTCTTTGAATCCGTAATGAATACAAAGTGTGTTGCAGGTCGGGAGAGAACAGACAGGGTACTGCTCTTGCTGAGGCCTTGCTTGAGACGGATGTTGTCTGTTTAAATGACGGTACACCCACTAGGCTAGCAATGAGACCGGGGGACCCAGACACGGCCATCGACCTGGCGCTTGTATCCCAAGAGGCGGCATCAGATATAAAATGGAGCGTCCTTGGAGACCATGGAAGTGACCACCTTCCCTGTTCTGTGCTGATACCTAAGTCCAGCATTGTTAGGGCTATAAGATCCCGCAGGGCATTCAGTTATGATTGCGACCATTCTTCGCTCTTGGGGCGACTTAGATCACAGAGAAGATCTAAACCAACAAGAAAAATCTTCACCCAACCACCATGGTGGACACCAGACGTGGAGAATTCATGGAGGGAAAAGAGGGTGGCCATAAGGAATTGGCTGAGGGTGCGGAGAGCAACCAATCACCTGTAATAATGACACAAACGAGGCACAGTGTGGTTATCTGGCAGAGATAAGAAACTGCTGCACATTTACACACATTGCCAGACAATGAATGACACGGCAGCGGGATCAAGTGGTCGGTGGTAAAAGTGTTGACATATTGTCACTTTCAACGTCAGCAGAGCCGTGGCACTGTTTAATTACATAACCAAGGTAATAGCAATGTTTCTGTAATTCATAGTTGCCAGTTGGTTAAGTTAGTTTCGTATACTTTACAGGAAGTTGCAGTTAACTCCAGCATATTGTAGCTGTATGTGATCTCTTGGGATGTTTACGTTCAGTATTTGTCTATTACTGTGTTCTTATAAGAGAGAGAGATAGAGAGAGAGAAAAAAAAAAGAGAGAGAGAGAGAGAGTCATAATAGGATTTTCTTTCATGTTTGTGACGATCCCTAGAGTAGGAATATTAACTGACTTTCGGTTATTTTGAACGATGCCACGGCTTTTAGGCATCCCCCATGCGTGCTCATTCCATCGATGCAGCAGCCATCCCAAAATCTCCATTGTTCACATGAGAAGTTGGTTATGGTATCTACTCTCTTTCCCTCCAAGGAGGTATTGACGAGCCTGACCAGGCTTCTCCCCCACTTCATGTAATTGGGCTAGAGTCGGAGTCTAGTCTGTATCCGTCAACCGAGTCCATACTGCAATGATTATATCCGCCTATCCATGCTTCTTCCCGTGTGTATGGGTGCTTTATTTGCCAGCTGGTCTGCCCGCTCATTACGTTTTACACATACATATCAATTGGGAACCCCTTGAGACCACAAGACAGTTAATAAATAAATGCACATGTATGTTTTGGCGCTCATAGAAGTAGGGGTAAGAATTAGAGACTAGAGGTCGCACTGGACAACATAAAAATTGAAAGCTATAGTTACCGCCGGGATTCGAACCTGTCATCTCCAAGTGATGACAATGCCTTAATGCAGGAACACGTGTACTTCGACGCATGACCAACTAGATGCATCCATCCAGCGGAAATCAATATTGTTGTGGATGCCATTGTTTAATTCTGCTGACATACCTTTATATATTCATATCTGACTGTTTGAACACCTTTATCCACACATTTCTTAATTGACACTTTTGCAGCTGAATTGGACTCAACCTTTGTAGAAAAAGAGCAAAAAAGAGAACTGAACCCAGATTGTGTGCCTTCTTGATAACAAAAGGGTTGTAGTTACATATTATTTTATAATTTGGCCATGCGGATGTACGGGGTAATGAACAGGCTGATAGGCTAGCAGAGAATGCACCTCTTGGTGGTATCTTGCCTATGGAAAAGGGTGAGGTGGTCGTGCGCTTGTGGGACCAGGTGGAGAAGGCGGAGGAACAGATTGAGAACCCATGTGTGGAAAGAATGAGATTGCGGGGGATCGACAGGGGTTCTAGAAGAATCTCAAAACTGAGAGGGAATAACAGGAGAACATTTAATCAGATAGCGGTGGGAACGATTAGTAGTATGACTCTTCGCTGGCTGTTGAACGAGGGGACTGAGCACGAGTGCAGTGATGTCGGTTCTTGACTCAACTCAACACAACTTATAATTTGGCGTATTTTCCTTATATCTGTTCGTGTTGTCCTGTCCTTGAAGAAGGATTCTTAGAATCGAAACGTCGTCGTCTGTTGTGTCCTATAATACTTATTTGTATGTTATTACTTCATTATTATATATTTGTTGATTGTTTCTTGTTTTTGCGGGATTTTCACTCTGTTCCACTTTTATGGAGTCCGTGTTTAGTATGTTTCATCTTTTGACAGGAGCTGCATAACCTAACTGTTTGTATCTCATAACTGTAACAACAAGCTCAAAAAAAATTGTATAACGTTTGAGAATGTTCGAGAATTATAAAACGTTGGGAAAGTTATTGCCACTGCCCCACCGTTTCTCTTCATAGTAACAATTGAATACATTTGTCGTCAATGGACAAGTGAGTAACAATTTCATACGTTTGTCTTGTAACGGACATGTGGGTAACAATTTCATACGTTTGTCTTCTAATAGACATGTGGGTAACAATTTCATACGTTTGTCTTCTAATGGACATGTAAGTAACAATTTCATACATTTGTCTTCTAATGGACATGTGGGTAACAATTTCATACGTTTGTCTTCTAATGGACATGTGGGTAACAATTTCATACGTTTGTCTTCTAATAGACATGTGGGTAACAATTTCATACGTTTGTCTTCTAATGGACATGTAAGTAACAATTTCATACGTTTGTCTTCTAATGGACATGTGGGTAACAATTTCATACGTTTGTCTTCTAATGGACATGTAAGTAACAATTTCATACGTATGTCTTCTAATTTCAGTTGACAGAAAACAATGTCCAAGAAATTCCTGTCTGCTGTATTGTTGTGCGGCGGTTTGTGTGTGTTTCAGACTGGTGCAATGTGTCCTTATGAGGTAAATATGTTTAAATATATCCTTGTCATCATCATCATCATCATCATCATCATCATCATCATCATCATCACCATGTGTCATATGGACAAGCATGAGCCGCCAGGGTTCGTCATCTTACGCGGTCATCCAAGTCTTGGGTAGGGTCTGTGTTTGGTACCCGATTATGTTATTTGTGGCTAACACATCCATGTGTTTCTTTCACTGTATTTCATTGCACTTTTTTCATCAAGTTTGTTGGCTGTCACTAAGTTTGTAAGTGTATTTCTCTTCACAATGTGCCCATACACTCTTAATCAGCACCGTGTATGTACACGGTATAATTAAATATAATCACTCTAATCATCTTAAGGTTTTCATTTCTTTCTTTCGAACTTTCGTATATGGTTTTAGTATTCATCCACGGAATTCTGTGCATTTTCCCCAAATTTCCACTGCCGTCAGATGTTTCCCCGAGTGTTTTCTTAATGTCTGTGTTCCACATCCATATTGCAGCAATGGTTCTCTTCAGCACTTTAACACTCTTTACGTAACTGCAGTTGACAAAAGCTACATTTGTCTTGGCTTTTCTTGTTCTAATCTCTACAGGCAACCTCTGTCAGATACATTGACTCTCAGACTGGCAGATACTGGTCAGCTATATATATTTGTCTGTTTAAGGATTTCCCCATTTACTTGGTTGTTCTGTTGAAGTATTTCTGTCTCCGTGGAGATGACGGCAGTTTACGGTGTCCTACAATATAATTCTAACCCATGTTCTATTATGAATGTCCTATTGTAATATTTCTATCTCCTTGGAGATGACTGCGGTGCCCTGTGTCCTGCAATGTAATTCTAACCCATATTCTATTATCGAAGTTCTGTTGTAGTATTTATGTCTCCGTGAAGATGACCGCAATTTACAGTGTCCAACTATGCAATTCTAACCAATGTTCTATCATGAAAGTTCTATTGCAGTATGTCTGTCTCGGTAGAGATGACCGCAATTTACAGTGCTCTACTATGCAATTCTAACCAATGTTCTATCATGGATGTTCTATTGTAGTATTACTGTTGTCGTGGAGATGACCTCAGCGTCCAGTGTCCTACAATGTGATTCTAACCCATGTTCTATCATGGAAGTTCTGTTGTAGTATTTATGTCTCCGTGAAGATGACCGCAGTTTACAGTGTCCTACTATGTAATTCTAACCAATGTTCTATCATGGATGTGTTTTTTTTTTGGGTAGTATTTCTGTCTTTGTGGAGATAAACGCTGTTTACAGTGTCCTACAACGTAATTCTAACCCCAAGTTCTATCGTGGATGTCCTATTGCAGTATTTATGTCTCAGTGGAGATGACCGCAGTCCAGGGTGTCCTCCAATTAAATGCAAACACATGTTACATCATGGATGTGCTATTGTAGTATTTCTGTCTTCGTGGCGATGAACGCAGTTTACAGTGTCTTAGTAATTCTGACCCCATGTTTTATCATGGATGGTCTATTGTAGTATTTCTGTCTCCATGGATGATGACCCCAATTTGCGGTGTCCTGCAATGTAATTCTAACCTTAGTTGCTCACGCTCGCCTGCCCACCCGGCTTTAAGGGTTACATCATTGACGTAACATATTGGGGTTGGAACTCTTCGCTGGCTTCTGAGGATGGGGACGGAGCGTTTATGGGAATGCCCCGAATGCTGTGATGTCAGTTCCTAAATCAATCAATCAATCAATCATTGACGAAGGTGAATGTTTAAACTGGGCCTAAGTTCCTGGGTCGACGCAGCCTAAAACTGATACTAGGTCATGACTCGGGAAGCGAAGGCGACCTGCCTGACACCGACCACATCGTATGTGTATAGGAATATGGGGCAAGCCGAGTATTTCAAATACATCGTAGATGTGTAAAGAGCTCTGTGTACGGAATACACGCTTCGTCAGTGTCACATATACAACCCAGGAAGTTCTGTTCTAGGGCCTGATGAAGCAACCATAGACGTCTAAACTCCCCGGAAGCCTGTACGATCTGGGCAACACAGCGAAAGGAAGACGCCATAGAAAGGAAGACGCCAGCGAAAGGAAGACGCCAGCGAAAGGAAGAAGACACAATCAGAACAAGAATCAATTATGGGCTTGCATTAATAGTTTGATGCATGATTGCAATTATATAATGGCGGAAAGAGCCCATTGCCCACATTTTACCAACATATGTGTAGATGTAGAGACAGGCGGATCTCTTCTCTTTCTACAGCGAAGTAATAATGGCAGAGATCACACAGAGACCGGGAAATTTAAAATAGATCTGCAACAAGTGTTGGACATTGTAGTAAAAGAGAATACAACAATGGACTGTTCATGAAGATCAACAAAACAGGCACAATGTTATATAAAAGAAAAAGATGACACGAAATTGTGAGACAACAAGAGAAGGGGAAATGCTTAACAAAGTTGATAAATTATAATGCTTTAGAGCAGTGCTTCCCAAAGTGGTGGTCCGCGGACCGGTGCCTGTCCACGAGCCATTCTTTGCCGGCCCGCAAAGTGAGTTGACAAAAGTAAGAAAATGTTAAATATTTTCTCCTTTGAGGATTGTTTAGAACATTTTAAAAACAAGATTGTCCTTTTCTCAAAACATGATATCCGCACCGATTTTGTGATGATTTAATTTTAAAATAAATTGATCATGCAGCCGTATAGCCCAACGAATATCTATTTTTAAGGAGAAGCGAATCATTGGTTCATTGGGAAAGTTACAAATAGTAACCAGCTGAGACCGATACTAAAAGCCGGCCCAGTCGACGACATTTGTTTGTTGACGACGTGCGTTTCTTTTGTTTCCTATGTGACGAAAAGTGAGAAAGATGCACATTATAATTTGCTGATTGTCATAAGATGCAGAACATACGTGATTTTCATTGTACGATTATAATGCGTTTTGCAATCGTCTGAGCGAGTGAAGGTGTTAGATACATCTGCAAAGTATTTTTCATTACAGCTCGACGAAAGCACGGGCGTTGTCAACTTAGCTATTCTGGTGGTATATGTGAGATATCGATACAAAGACAACTTGAAAGAAGAGTATTTCTTCTTCGTCAATGAGCATTATTTTTAAAACAAAGTCGCTTAAAAGTCGACAGGGTCGACTTCATTGCACCGGGTTTTATCCCATATGGCTCGGTCTCTTTCCGCAGCACGGAAAGCGTCGCACAAAGCACGAACTCCGTAGCTTTTAGCGACGACCCACAGGAGTCTCCGAAATATTTTAACTCGTAAACCGAAGGGTGCGGCCCGGAATCGAACCCACAACCTTCGGAGCACGAGTCAAAAGGCTTTGACCACTTCGCCACAGAGACTCCCTAATTAGCATTTGAGCATTATTAAGAAAACAGTATGGAAATTTGTTCTGATTTGCGGGTAGCGCTATCAACATTCGAGCCACGATTTAACAAGCTTGTAAATAATAAACAATCCCACCCCTCGCATTAAATAGTTACTGTTAGCAGCTGATCATTAAATCATGTTTATTACAACATATTGTAATTTAGACAGTTTGTTTAAAATGTTATTTGGTATCGTTTTCAAAGATATATTTTATTTTTGTTTTATATTGGTGGTCATTACTGTAGGTGTATATGAGTATATACACCTTTACAAGAAGACCTAAATGTAGTTTTGAAATCTGAAACATTTTTGGATTTGTAAATCTCTACACTAAAATTTTTAGTCATGAAAATGGGACCACCAGTAAATAAATCACCGTCATCCTATAATATTATGGAGCAGCATTTAGTGCACCGGGACAACACCCACAATTACGTTAAATCTTATATTCATATTAAAACTAGTTGACCCGGCCCAGCTTCGCCCAGATCCTGGCGGGAATCTATCTATCTATCTATCTATCTATCTATCTATCTATCTATCTATCTATCTATCTATCTATCTATCTATCTATCTATCTATCTATTTACACAATTTGTGACCCTAATAAAGTTGATTTGATTTGATTTGATTTGATTCTATCTATCTATCTATCTATCTATCTATCTATCTATCTATCTATCTATCTATCTATCTATCTATCTATCTATCTGTCTGTCTGTCTGTCTGTCTATCTATCTATCTATCTATCTATCTATCTATCTATCTATCTATCTGTCTGTTTATCTGTCTGTCTGTCTGTCTGTCTGTCTGTCTGTCTGTCTGTCTGTCTGTCTGTCTGTCTGTCTGTCTATCTATCTATCTATCTATCTATCTATCTATCTATCCATCTATCTATCTATCTATCTATCTATCTATCTATCTATCTATCTGTCTGTCTGTCTGTCTGTCTGTCTGTCTGTCTGTCTGTCTGTCTATCTATCTATCTATCTATCCATCTATCTATCTATCTATCTATCTATCTATCTATCTATCTATCTATCTGTCTGTCTGTCTGTCTGTCTGTCTGTCTGTCTGTCTGTCTGTCTGTCTATCTATCTAAAGCGGGATCTCAGCGCATACCGCACTCTTAGAAACAAAGTTCAATATACCATACGACGGGAAAAGAAAAATTACTTTAAGAACTTAGTAATGGATAAAACAAATAGTAAGGATATATGGAAGGCAATTAACACCTTGACAAACAAGTATAACTTCCGAAATTTTTTACCATCAAATCATATTACATGCGACCAATTCAGTAATTTTTTTCAAACTGACATAGACCAATTGAAGGCTTCATTACCTAATTCTCCTTGCAACTTATCTTTACTGTCATCGTTTTGCGAGAATAGATGCTCCCGCGATATTCTTTCCCACATACCGCTAATGACAATCACTGAAGTATTCACTTACTTCAGTAACCTAATAAACACAACCTTATCTGGGTTAGATGGAATCAGCAACCGGATTCTCCGTTGTGCTGCGCCAGTGATCTGTATATCACTAACCTATGTGTATAATCAGTGTGTCACCAAATGCCACTTTCCATCAGCTCTCAAAATCGCTAAAGTGTACCCTCTTCTTACATCTGGTTCATTGGACAATGGTCTCCCGAACAATTACAGACCCATTTCCTTACTATCATCACTATCTAAGCCACTAGAAAAACACATCCATAAAGTAACATTACAGTATTTAGTTCGCAACAAGCTTATTGTTGACAGCCAATCAGGATTTCGACCAAAATATTCTTGCGATACGGCCCTAACAGACATGATAGAAAATTGGCACCAGAATATAAACAACAACAGTCTAGGTGGAACTGTGTTTATTGATTTAAAGAAAGCATTTGATATGATAGACCATGTTATTTTAATTAAAAACTTGATACAATGAAAATTGGCCCTAATGTAGTCACTCTAATATCATCTTTTCTATCAAACAGAAAGCAAGTAGTATCACATAATAAATCTCTGTCTCAAACCACAACCTTCAATATTGGAGTACCGCAAAGCTCTATTCTTGGCCATCTATTATTTGCCATATATATTAACGATCTACCTTTGCATCTTTCGTCGTCCTACGATCTATTTGCAGACGACTGTACAGTGTACACAAACGCTGAAAACTGTATTTTACTGGAGTCGTCTTTACAACAAGAATTAAATAATGTAGTTAGGTGGAGCTATTCAAACCGTATGCAAATTAACATCACTAAGACAAAATCAATGTTATTAACAACCAGACAAAGACTTCAAACTCTAAGCTCACACACAACACTTCAACTTCACATCGATAACATGCCAGTAGAAATTGTAATTGAGTACAAAACATTAGGCCTGATCATTGATAGAAACCTAACCTTTAATTCCCACGTTCAAGCGCTCATTAAACAAACAGCGAAAAAAGTCGACCAACTCGCCAAGATTAAAAACTTCCTTGATGAGGACACAAGGAAACTATTCTATACTTCTCATATACAGACACACTTTGACTACTGCTCTACAATCTGGGACGGTTGTTCTAATTCAAACACCAAGCGACTTTACTCACTCCAGAAACGGGCCATGAGTCTAATTTATAGCAAAAATTTATCTGACAATCCTAGCCTGTATAAACGCCTTCAGTTACTACCACTCCGCAAACGCCTGCTTTTCAATAAAGCTAAACTAACTCACAAAATCCTGCATCGGAATGCCCCAAATTACCTTTGGCCATTGTTTAAATATAATGCTAGACACAGTAAACGTTTAAATATATTACACATTCAGAAGCCTAGGATTGACTTATACAAAACAAGCTTAACGTACTCCGCAGCTCAGCTGTGGAACAATCTTCCACAAGAAATCAAAGACATCACCAATCCCTATTCATATAATCGCAAATTATTCGAACACTGTCTCAGTACGGATTACCTTCCCCCTTAATAATAGAGATAATAATAATAATAACAAAACCCTAGTATAACAGCCAGTCCCCTTTTGGTAGGCCAGTATATTCCACATGGCTAATAACAAGTGTCAGACCATTATCTAATATTACTGTGTCGTGTAGTTTTGATGTTCGCATTTTGCCCATGCCTTTATAATGCATATCTTTTATATTGTTGCTGTTCTCTGTTAGCCTTGAATGATGTGTGAATGAAATAATGTATGAAAGAGAGTGATAGAAGGGCAGAATGTTAGACGGGCCTGCGTGCCCAATTCTTAACCCTTTGAAAATAAAGTTTGTTCGTTCGTTCGTTCATTCTGTCTGTCTGTCTGTCTGTCTGTCTGTCTGTCTGTCTGTCTGTCTGTCTGTCTGTCTGTCTGTCTGACCCGGCCCGGCTTCGCCCAGCCCCATGTTTAACGTGTTTTTTTGTTCTGTTTTGTTTTTTTACATTTGCGAATACACCATATACATTCATACACATGTGACAACATTATATTCGTGGCATGTTGTAACTACCTAAATAATTCCGGTTAATGATGATGGTTGAGTAATCATTTACTCCCAAGCACACCAAAACATTTAATAGAAACTCTTTCACACTCCAGGTATACTCATTCACACTTAGTTTCGTGTAAAGAAATTCAAAAATATTCCTGAATCACTATGTTTCCGAAAATGATACTCTTGTATGTATCTACATAATTTCCCCACATTAAACCAAGCAGCAAAAATCCCATTTTACCAAGCAAAACGCGAAAGCTGTGAAAATGGTGTCTGCGAGAGAGAGAGAGAGAGAGAGAGAGAGAGAGAGAGAGAGAGAGAGAGAGAGAGAGAGAGAGAGAGAAGACGAGAGAGAGAGAGAGAGAGAGAGAGAGAGAGAGAGAGAGAGAGAGAGAGAGAGCTATTTGTTCAGAATTGAATGAAATTTACAACATAAATGACATTTCCTCTAAACATATTTATCAACATAAACCCCATAGACTTCCAAGGTCTTTCGCCGTTAATGTAAGTAAAATTTTTTTAAATTGTGGGTGGCCTTAAGAGGCCAGTAAAAAATGTTGTTTTCCCATAAAGGGGACACACTAGGCATGTAAAACGGTCATTATCATTAAAAGTTCAGTTTTAACAATTAAACATAAACTTAGAATTGAAAAAGTTGATCATAAAATGTAAGTAAATAAAGATTAAACAGATGTTGTATAAAGATTTTAAAAGCTTTCTTTTCATAGTTGCAAATGGTGACTTATGTTTTGAGTTTTTTATTTCTCAAAGAAAAATAAAAGATTTTGATGTTAGTTAATGGTATTATAGCTAGGTATACCATTTCCTTTATCAAATTCTAGTACTCTCCCTTGTAACAATATTAGATGTTTATGTCCCCCTACCAAGCGCAGACTGCTACTGCAACTATAGATTAATCTTGGGCAATTTACATATAAACTTAAAGGAAGTCAAATATACAAATAGAAACGCAAAATTTGATCTACAGGCACTGAAGAGTGAGGAGATAAAAGGTAAATTCAACGTAGAGGTAAAGAACAGATTCGATGCATTGTCCGATATGGAAATATCATACATCAAGACGTCAGTGACCAATTGGAAATATAAAAGAAATCAGTCAAGACGCTGCACTAACAACAATGATAATCCCAAAAATAAAGATAATAGGATGCAAGAAATGGATGATGGAAGACATCTTAAAACTCATGGAAATAAGAAGAAATAACAAAAATAACAATGAAATATACGAAGAAATTCACAGAAAAATTAGGAAGCTATGCAAAGAGGCAAAAGAAATATGGCTTGAGGAAAATTGCAAGGAAATTGAAAACCAACACAACACCAAGAATACCAAATTAATGCACACAAGAATTAATGACATCATCAACAAAAGAACACACACACATCAACAGGTTGCCTAAAAACCAAAGATGGCAAAATCATAATAGAAAAAGATCAGATTTTACATGCGTGGTCAGATTATGTGAAAGACCTCTATGATGATACAAGAAAAGAACAATATGCTCATCAGAATAATAATGAAGGACCATCAATTTTGTTTGTCGGGGTGTTTTTCTTTTAGATATCTAGCAATTCCGCAGAGCCATCTCCCTGGCGAAGAGGTTAACGATTTTCTCAGTAATCCCGTATATCCACGTGTTCGGACATAGCTGCGCGAGATTCGGTAAGGAATCGGGTTGCTTTGGTTACTCACAGGGGTATCTGAGATTGTCGCTCAGTAAGCAATGCAAAATATTCTGCGTAATTAGGCGACTTTTTTTTAATTAAAAAAAAACCTTTATTTCATACAAAGCAATGTATATTTACAAGGTGTAATGTGTGTTTCTTTTGTTTGTGTATATTACAGAGCGTTGCCGTTTGTTAGTGTTAAGTGTGACATTGTGAATAAAACAAATACATACATATATACAGTTATGATAATATGACATTTATGGCATAGTGCATGTAGATACACATTCCTTGCATATGCTTCACTTCCACTTTCGCAAGCGGAATGCATGTAACACCTGTCCATCTCTCTCTCTCTCTCTCTCTCTCTCTCTCTCTCTCTCTCTCTCTCTCTCTCTCTCTCTCTCTCTCTCTCTCACACACACACACACACACACACACACACACACACAATCTCGTGCTTTCTGGAGACCGCAGTACATTAACTGCCCCGCGCTTGGACAATAAACTTTAAACTATCATTTCCATTAAAATGTGGCTTCTTTGTAATTTCTGGGTCACTTAGCTACCGAGGTGAAGGTCGTTGGTGTTGTTGCCTGATGACAAATTACAGGGTGACGCTCTAGTCCATGATACCTTTTGTTTGGGGGACAAGAATCAGGGATTTACTACTAGCAATTAGAGTCCATGGCCTGTTCCCAGGGAGATAATTGGTCCAAAGTTGTGATAGTGTCTGGGTTTCATATACAATGGGAAGGACTTAAAACCTGGCCACTAAAAGCCACCTTAGCTTACTGGGTACTTAAAGGGCTCATTCAATTTGTTTATACATGGTGGTGCATATTTTTCTTTTGAAACATATCATTACCATATAACATCATTTTAATACTTGAGATATCGCCTTGGTTTAAAGGCTGCTACACGCACGCACGCGCGCGCGCACACACACACACACAAACACATACACACACACTCATACACATGCGCGTGCAAATTCATGCACCAAAACACACACACGCACACACACCTGCATCCACACACAGACGCATACATATGTTACTGCCAACGGCACAGACACCCATCCACAATATATTTCATGTTGCACATTCAAATATAATAATGGGAAAATTAATAATAATAGTAGCAGTAATAATAATAGTATTATTAATAATAATAATATAACTGTAAGATTATTAATACCGTCAATAAACACATTTACAGTTGTAGTATCCTTTGTTTAAAACAAGTTATTTGCTTCTTCTGTAATATGTGCTGTCTTCAGCCAAATCTTTTACGAGATTTGCGCTTGTGGGGCTAAGATTAGAATGTTTGCGACTTTTTGTTGATAAAGTTGTTGGACAATTTCTTTGTTGATTGTTCTGTAATTGTATAGTGCTTTGTTTCTTAATGTCCATATAAGATTTCTGTACTCTGCCAATAGAACAAGTAGCTTTGTGTGGATGTCTTGTGTGGAGTAAGGAATGGATTTTATCATGATTGCTTTGTAAAATCTGTTCTTTGTTTCGTATGAGTGTTTAGGATGTTTTGTAGGAGATTTCTTGTTGGCATAATTGTGTGGCATTCGTAATAGATGTGCTCTTCTGATTCTTGGACGTTCCGTCTACAAAGCTGACACTGTAGTATTTGTTTAGTTATTTTTGCTGTTCTCTCTGTTGTTGGGGTCATGCTGTAAACAAGCCTATATGTAATTTCCTTTGCTTTTGGAGTAATCTGCTTGTTGTGAATATTAGAGAAAATTTCGGTATAATCTTTTATGAAATATCTATGTCCTCTTTTAATTCTGAGATGTACCGGAGTTGCTTGTAATTTAATTAAATGCCTGTAGATTGTATGTGTTTTCTTGTGTAGTAATTTTTCGTGTCCTTTAATGGCTGAAATACATGTTTTGTAGAACGTTGGGAGAGTGCCAAAGTAATGTGAGGATGTATTCCTAATAGGTTTTAAATAAGATAGCCTAATTCCAATGTAATAGTGTGCTAGAGGGTGTTTTTCTGGGTGTTGTATGATTTCACCTTCGTGTTTGATCCTAAGTGCTTGTATTTTGGTTGTTATGTCTTGGAGGGCGATACCTCCATCTTTTTTGTCTTGCATGAGTGTAATATGTTTGATACTGTAGATGGTGCTGCCAAACACAAAGCGTCTAATCTCTTTGTTTATGTTTGTGACAGTCTGACGTGGAGGATCTAGGACTGTGCACAGATATAGTATTTTTGGAATTATATATGTATTAACAATGGTACTTCTACCAAATATGGTAGTTGTTTTGTATTTGTACCTCTGTAACATATCTGTTATTTTCTTCTCTAGATTTTGCCAAGTGTCTTTGTGTGTCTGATTTGGTTGACATGGGAAGACTATTCCGTACAATTTTATAAGATTGTTTGATGTTATGTCAAATGGAAAATCCGCCTTATTTTTCCATTTGCCTAAGCCCATTATAGTAGATTTTTGGACGTTTAATTTTGCCCCACTCCTTTGCCGAAAACGAGAACGTCTCCAAATTGATCCGTACAGATTTTTCAGTTGTCGGAAAGAAAATGGTATCGTCCGCATAAGCACGCAGCTTTTGTTCACCCTTCCCTGGTATGAACGTACCCCTGACATTGTCGTCCTGTCGTATCTTTTCTAGAAGTGGCTCTAGAGCGACAACGTACAGTAATGGGGACAAGGGATATCCCTGTCTCACTGACCTAGTCAACCTGAAAGAATTGGTTAGGGTATGGTTTAATAGAATCCGACTTTCCGGTTTTAAATATAAAATTTGGATCCATGTCCGAAAATAATTTCCCACGTTGCAGTGTGAGAGAGTTTTGTGGAGGCATGAGTGAGATATTCTGTCGAAAGCTTTTTCTTGATCTAAAGAGAGAATTGAGGACTGACAGTTTTTCAGATGTGTGTAGTTGATGATGTCCCTTATGAAGTGTGTGTGTGTCTGGATATTCCGGTGTTGTACACTACATTGCTGGTCTTCATGTATGAGAGTTGCCATTACTGGTTTCAATTTATTCGTCAAAGTCTTTGTTAAAATCTTGTAGTCTACGTTTAAAGACGAGATCGATCTGTAAGAGTGATGTAAGACGTGTTGAAACTGGATGGGAGTTCTTGTTTTTGGAAAGATTCAGAGAATACTGTTAGTAAAAGGGGACCTAGAATAGGAAAGAAAAACTGATAGAATTCAGCGGTAATACCGTCAGGGCCAGGCGATTTGCCCTTCTGCATGCCGTGAACCACTTGTGTTATATCTGTTAGTGTTAATTCAGTATCTAGTATTAGTTTCTGTTCCTCTGTGAGTTGTTTTGTGAAATTCATAAAGTTTTCTTGTACGTGCGCCTGTGTGTTTTCCTCTGTGTAAAGGTTCTTATAATAATCTTCAAAGGCTAAGGCTATTTGTTGTGGCTCGACTTGTATATTTCCTTCCGTGTCGATTATCTGTCCTATTTGTCTGCTGCGCTGTTTGTTTTGTTCTATAGCTAGGTATTGTTTACTCGGTATCTCTTGTGTTATAATTTGTAACTTTATTCGCAGTAACGCCCCCTGAAATCGGTGATTTCTGTGGAGATCTAACTCTTCCTGTAATGCTATGATGTGTGGTGAACTTTTGTCTGTCTGTAGTAAGAGCTTAATTGCATTTTCCAATACATTTTCTTTTTGTATATTTTGCTTGTGTATTACTGCTGCTAGTGTTTGAGTTCTCTCTCGTATTGTTTGTTTAAGTGTTTCCCAGAGTTCTCGTGCATTACCCTCTGGTATATCGCTTGTGTATGTGAGGATCAGTTTTGTTATGCAATCTACATAGTCCTGAGTTTGTAAAAGTGTGCAGTTAAATTTCCAATGGGGAAATCTTCTAAAATGTGTTGTTGCTTGTACTGTGTTTATTGTTGCAACTATAGCCTTATGATCTGTGAAGTTCAGTGTCTCATGTAAATGCTTGACTTGTGTTATGTGATGTGTTATGGGCGCATAAATTCTATCTAATCGCGCTGCTCTGTTATGTGCGTGGTTGTGTGTGTGTGTGTTGTATCTATTCCATGGGGATGCATCTGACTGTATGCGTCTGTCAGCCCATATATATCTAAAATTGTTTGCAATGTGTCTAACTGATGTGTTTAACATGGGCATCATAATACCCAACGTGGGTGTAACGTGCCATACATATGAATGTTTAAAAAAAAAAATTAAATGTACTGTTGAAGAAAAATAAAAAGATGAATTAGAAAATTTTTACTATTTAAATAGATGCATTATTTTTATGAAAACTTCGAAAATGCCTTAAAGATTGTATCATTATGTATTATAACGCATATGCCTGTAGATAACTGTAGAGAAAAGGTCCACATATTTTAGAAATATGCAACAATTATTTTAATTCTAATTATATAGCAATGATATTACAAATTATGTCCCTTGAATAACTTTTCTTAAGTTAAGTCCCCTTGCTATATATAAATTATAATGTAGATTACGAAAATTAAATTTTGTTACGTACATAGCTGTTTGTGAACTAACAAACTATGACAGTTGGCTGCACGGGAATGATAAGAAGACGTGTAGAATATTCCATCTCAATCGGATGGACCGTTCGCGAATGCATAAATAACATCCGGACATACAGTCTCTTTTATATATATAAGATGTATATTGAGGTCATATAAAATTCCATATTACAAGGAGAAAAATTGTAGTAAACGGCACCGGTACCTGGTGCAGAAAGAAAATTTTATGTCGGTCCAGAAAAGTGAAAAGTTTGGAAAGCACTGCATAAGAGCAAGTATAACGTCAGAAGGAGAGATTAAGAGCGGAATCATTATCCCGCGCCATGCCGTCATGTTTCGCCATCCTACACGATCACCAGAGTCGTGGATCAGTTCTGTGTTGTTGTTTCAACCATGTCATGTAGTCCCACCATCCAGATTTTTAGATCTCTGCCTTCCCTTTGATCTTTTAGCCTCAATCTTGCAGTTTTCACCACGCTCTCTGGTTTATTTCTTCTCATGCATTCTCTAATTAGTTTATGGTTTTCATTTGTTTCTTGCAGGATTTGTTCATGGGTTTTTCTGTCCTTCCGTGGTATTCAAGTGCAGATTATGTCAAGAAAAATCTAATATCCAGAAAATGGAAGCTATCTTATGCAATTAATAACTATCATTGAAAGTAAGAAATAGAGTGCTGAAATGATATATAGAGCACGTTTTGCTGTATAACAGTGAATCTTGGAATGTGAATGGACAAATTAGGAAGAGCATAGAAGTAAGGATGATGCGGTTCCTGTGACAAATGTTGCGAAAACCTTGAACTGCCAGAATAACTAACAACGATTGCCTTGAAGAGGTTAATGAAAGTAGAACATTATATAGAACAATAACAATGAGACAAACAGCTATCTTTGGTCATATGATGAGAAGAGAGGTAAAAGAAAACATCGTGAAAACTAGAAAGATCAATGGGGGAAAATGGTGGACGGGCTGCGATGGTGGCAGAACACCAAGACCGACATCTGTGGGTAGAGGTGATCGCCTATACCAGGCGGCAGGTCACATGACAATGATGAGATGCAGACAGACAGAAAAACACACTGACACTGAAGAACAAGACATGAAGACTTAACGAGACAATTAGACACAGGCGGCAGGTCACATGACAATGATGAGATGCAGACAGACAGACAGACAGAAAAACACACTGACACTGAAGAACAAGACATGCATACATACGGTCAGTGAAGACTTAACGAGACAATTAGACACAGGCGGCAGGTCACATGACAATGATGAGATGCAGACAGACAGACAGACAGAAAAACACACTGACACTGAAGAACAAGACATGCATACATACGGTCAGTGAAGACTTAACGAGACAATTAGACACAGGCGGCAGGTCACATGACAATGATGAGATGCAGACAGACAGACAGACAGAAAAACACACTGACACTGAAGAACAAGACATGCATACATACGGTCAGTGAAGACTTAACGAGACAATTAGACACAGGCGGCAGGTCACATGACAATGATGAGATGCAGACAGACAGACAGACAGAAAAACACACTGACACTGAAGAACAAGACATGCATACATACGGTCAGTGAAGACTTAACGAGACAATTAGACACGCTGGCCTATAAATAGATACACAGACACATGCAAATATAAATAATTGGGTACGTGTTGTTATCTTCCACAGTGCATCTGTGGGACTACTTTCAGCATGTGCAGTGAGATGGGTTCATACACAGGACCGCCGACTGGGCTACCCCCACCAACAATTGATGTAGGTGTGGCATTCTGTCGACCAGATATATTAAGCTGTTCCACATTGTAGTAACATGAGTAGTCACGGTTGCTTACAATAACAGCGAGTGTGTTGTTGTAATGGTCAGTATGTTACGCTAGTAATGGTATATGAGCGGTCGAGTGAGGGTTCAATTCCAGCTTTTACACGTTCGCTACGGAAGGTAAAGACATCATATATTCCTGGATGCACTTCAGGTCCATGTAGAGTGATTAACAGTATGAAATTCAAAAGAAACGTTGACATATGTTAACGGATTCAGTCCCAAACAAAAAGTATGCGTGGACCAGTCATCGTCTACAATAAAATAAGCAAGTATTATAATGCAAATTTCCGTTCGCTGAGCATTGAAATCGCAGAAGATACCACGAAGAGAAACAATAAAAACGGCGACCCTAGTATGACGATTTATCCTCCTTCTAAACAAATGGTGTGTCACATTTGGGGATATATTATCCTTCTGCACTGAATCAGTTAACTATTAACTACTAGTAGAGTGTCAGGGAGCCGAGGTACCGTAGACACTAGACGTCTCCCTGCCTGATCCAATGACCCTCGCTTCCAATCCGCGTTGGGTTGGATTTTATGAATTGACCTGAGCTGCCAGGTCGACTGGATCAGTTATCAGTTATCAGTTATCAGTTGGCGTATCTTCGTTGCACTCCGGACATGTCCATAGGTGCTCAGATCCTCCCCCCAGCATATGCATCAGCGTCCGGTGGCTAATAGTGCCAGTTCTGTGTTGGTTGACGAGGCACTTTGTTTTCCCGATGTACCTCTCGCGTCTGGCTGTGCCGATTCTTACTCCCAGGTCTTTCATCCTGGACAGCGATGTGGAATCACTGACGTCAAAATCCTCTGTTCTCGCCAAATCTTTAAGGACGTTAATAACATCGGCACGATCCATGGGCTGGCCATCTACAGGGGGTGCAGAGCCAGCCAGTTTGTCAGGTCGTTCATTTCCCTCGACTCCCGCATATCCCGGGACGAAGATGAAGGTGACTTTACGGACAACAGACTTCCGCAGCGATTCAGTCCACTGTCTACGTACAGATCCAGCTTCGACCTTCTGAATCATGCTCATTGAATCACTTAGTACACGCACGTTGGTATAATGCTGTGATTCCAGCCATATGAAAGCCTGTGTAACTGCCATCACCTCCATCGTCATGCTGCTCGTGGTCATAGAGTGGGCACCACTGGATTCTTGAACGGTTCGGCCCGCTGAACGGGCTGTAAATGCCCACGCACTTCTCTGCTGCTTTACAACAGATCCATCTGTATAGATGAGCACTTCGGGGCTATCTGAGTGTTCATAGATGAGCGCGTTAACCTCTGCATTGACAGCGGCAGGGTTCTGCTCTCTGCACCGTCTGTCGAGTGTGATAATGCAGGAGAAAGTGCACTTAAAGGCTGGAGGCACAGGCACCCATTCCTTGCCGGGGTTGATACTGGTAAGACTGCAGACCTGTCTGACGACATCTTCCGCCCGACCCATCCATGATTTGCCCCTCTTTAGCCTGTCACCCTTTTCTCTGAATATAGCGTCATGCAGAGGGTGCTGCTCATCTGCACTTATTTTTAAGTATGCACGAGCTCTCCAGATCTTGATCCTGTGTTCCATTGTCGGGAAGTCAAGGAGGTATCTCATTGCTACACAGCTGGTGTCTCTCGTGCAGCCCAAAATGATGCGCATGGCTTCGTTTTGTACCTTTTCGAGTCTTCCAATCTGTGTAGGGCTGACAGTGAGGATGGCCAGGGAATACTCGATGCGTGAAAGTACAAGTCCTTGGAACAGAAGTATTAGCAGTCTTTGCTCGATATTGGCAGTCGCCATGACTCTCATTGCTGACAAACCTTTTCGAGCCTTCGTTATGACATAATCGACATGATCTCTGAAGGACAGGCTACGATCAAGCCTCACGCCAAGATATGTCATTGACTGGGTTCTACTCAAACTGCTCCCATCCATTCTTACTGCCGGCAGGTCTATTTTCACAATATGGTTGTTTAGTGAGAACCATGTAACCGTTGCCTTTGCAGGGTTGACAAGGGTGCCGGCATCAGCACACCATGAGGAAATTCGATCTAGTTCGCCCTGCATATCATTGAGAACTGCCTGTCTATCTCGACCCTGTCGATACACGAGGATGTCGTCAACGAATGACAGAGTCCTACCCCTACCGTCCAACTGTTGTTCAGTGATCGGCACCGTATACACGTTGAATAGTACTGGTGACAGTGGTGAACCCTGCGGCAATCCTGGGCATATCGTTATCGGCTCAGAAGACCAACTCCCGCATCTTAGCACCACCTTCCTTTGGAGCAGAACTGCAGCTATCCATCGTACAAGGTGAGGGTGCACTTTCAGTCTGAGGAGGGTTTGCATCAAGTGCTCGAAAGATACTCTGTTATATGCGTCCTCTAAGACTATGGCGGCCGCACATGTCTCTTCTCTGACCTGAAATCCTTCGTAAACGTCTTGAGCAAAGACAGCCGCATTCAGCCATGACTCTTTGTTGCGTCTGTATAGGTCGACTGGAGCCTAAGTTAAGTACTCGGAGAATGTCGTAGCAGTAACGGCTGTCGGAGTGAGACTGGCCACATCAGCCAGTGAGTACTGATTGGTCTCCGGAAGTTTGGGATCCACCACCTTGTGCCCTGTGCGTTTACCGACGTTTACAGGGGATCTTTACTAACGAAAGTAACACAGTCTAAGCTACGGGGACAGACTTTTATTGAAGATGATGTATGATCACATACTTGAGGCTGGGAGATATGTTCTGTGAAACCTACAGCCGTTCCTGGCGACTCGTGTTCCATTATCATTTTATTTTCATTAAATGTTAGTATATAACATACACGGTGATGGAATTTTACATCCATACTGGCTTAAATAATTATTATACTTTAAACTGTATTAATAATGCTTAAATTTCGTCGCAAAGTTATAGTAAGTAAATATTTTCAACATACATTGTTACACGTCCATATTTCTCACCGCCAGTATTCTATAAATTAGATGTAAGTTTAGTCGATGGATCAACATCACGGCACACGGGTGTAACCTATAAGTGCTCTTTTTTCCTCCTAACTCAAACCTGAGTCTGGAGAAACTCAGCTCAGTGCACGACCTCCGTAGCACCGGCGAGGATCCTGAAATACTTTGAGTAGATTTTTAACTCGAAATTTTGCCCGGGCAGCGCCGTTAGGCTACTCTTTTTCGATTTCCAACTGCCAAGGGATTTTTTTACGTGCGCAGCAATACACACGGGCATCCGATCTCACTACCCAGAGACCAGGGGAAATTTATTACTAGAGGTCCACGAGAAAAGGTCCCGGCATCACCGGGGCTTGAACCCGGGACCTCCAGCACTCGAGGCGGCCACCATATCTCGAGACCACGCAGCCCCCCCCCCCCCCCCCAAATTAGATGTAATATGCATACCTTTAGTTACAAATGTGCCATTGAGGTCTCTGCTCTGAATTTACACAACTGTTATAATCGTCTGCAGCTAGACACAGCTGAAGCACTACCAGGCGGGATCCTGCCAGCCAACCTAACGGTTCTCAACTTAGAGAACAGTCCCATCAAGTCCATAGCCCAAGATGCTTTCGATGATTCAGCAGCTACTCTAACCAGTTTCTCACTAAGCGGCCGTGGCCTGACCAGGATCCCAGATGCCCTGCTTCACCTTCACGAGCTCAACGAGTTAACCATCTCCGAGACGAACATTCAGGATTGGAACTCTGACGTCATGGCCAGCATTGGCCCACGTTTGACGTCATTTATGCTCTCCGGTGGTGGGCTAAGTAATTGGCCTTCCTGGATGAACTCTTTTACCAACGTAACCCAACTTAGTTTCATTAGCAGCTCGCTGTCTTCCATCCCGGATGATGCCTTCGACCGGATGGAAGGGTTACACATTTTGTCTTTGTACAACAATACGCTACGGGCAGTGCCCAAGGCACTGTCTCGAGTTACTACTTTGCAGTCACTAGACATAAGTTACAACCTCATATCAGAAATCTCGTGGCTTCCGAAGTCAAGTTTGCTGACTGCTATATCACTAGGTGGAAACAGGCTGTCAAACTCCACACATTTAAGTCAAGTAATGCTTCCTTATGCAAATTCAATGACATCGGTTGACTTGCATGGCAACCTACTAACGTTTGTACCAGAAATAGACTTCTTGACTGAAATTGTCTATCTAGATCTTTCTAGCAACATGTTTAGTGATGCCAAATCCGTCACATTACCCGCAAAAATATCTGACCTTGAGCTATCATCTAATTTATTTTCTTCAATTCCAAGTTTCATACCATCATTACAGTCTGTTTCTATGTTAACTCTGTCGACAAATCGTGTCACCGGGATAAGGGATACAGATTTCGCTTCTTGCATAAGATATGTACAGCTCGACAAGAACCTCATTACAGAACTGACGGACACGAGCTTCCCGCCAGATTCTGGTATATTGTCGCTGACTCTTGATTATAATCCCCTCTCGATAATTTCCTCTTCTGCGTTCAATAATTTAGTCAATCTCACTGACCTAAGCATGCAAAACTGTCTCCTGACCCGTCTACCACTGGCCTTGGCTGCCCTGAAACAACTGAACATGCTTGATGTCTCTGGCAGTCGCCACCTTGTCTGCACGTGCATGGAGAAGAGGCTGGAGCAGTGGGTGGCATCGAAGTCTGTTTGGTCCATACAGGGCGATTGTGGGCAGACCAGTATTTATTTCTTCTTTACGACTCTGAGTCCGGGCTGTCCAGTGAACTAAAGAACATCTCAGTGGGGTTACATAACTTCCTTACATATAGGCTCGAGAAACATCACAGAACTTGACAACAGATCAGCTACAACAATTTATCTCAACACGGCACATTTTTGTTGATGAAATGAATCGGAAATCCTAATGTGTCATTTATCTTTATATAATATAACCGTAATTTTGTAATTTAACTGGGATTGACACACTCACTGTGCCAGATGAATGCATATTGAAAATGAAAATTTGGCATGTAAACTTTAATCCCATCGTGTCTATCGGTTTTAATTTAGCTGGAAGTTGCATAATGCCAGATGAATTGATATCAACAATACATTTATCATTTATACGATAATCATATCAACTATCTGTTTTTATTTTTATTTCAATGACACACATGTTAATATTATTTAACACTCATTCAGGCATAACTATATATTTCTTGTTTTTGGTCGTTCGTCCGAAATGTGCGTTTTGGACGTAAATGAGTTGCGCATATTTACCATAGAGCTGAGACATTTGCAACATTAAGTAAAACACAACCGACTTATTCGGGCATTTGTTAACCAAGTTAATTATTCCGAGTATTTCGTAGGGCTCTCTACGCCTTTCTGTGTTGTGATGTCATCTTCATTCATTGTCTACATGAGGTGCCCCAGCTGACCCGTCTAGAATAGGCTGAACGTATGCCGGACGGCCCTCAAGGGATGGCAGAGACAGACCCCACCATACAAGAGGGCTTCTATAATCACATAGCGCTCTGGTACTGGACTTATCCAATGAATCGTCATTCTTTGCACATGGCTGCTTATCCCCCACATCCGTTTATTGGACATTCCGTGCACAACAAGCTATTCCTCTAGAGACAAGACTAGAATAACATAGTCTGAAGATGTTTGCCTTTGATGACATACACACAATGGGCTCTCCATTCAGACATTACACGTTGCGAATTGGCTTAGCAAGCAATATTCCATTTGGTAGCCACTTCGGATGCTTTTGCCACCTACATTCCCGCAGCATAAAGTAAGACAGGTCAGAGATATTCGGACTCTGTCCTTCTAGTTTGAGAAACTTCACAAAAAGCATAATTTTTCTCTCATAGTAAATATAGCCCGTTTTGTAGACGACACGTTGTCGGCTATTAAACCGGGTTGTCTTTTAGTACGGTTTTCATTTCGCGGACCTTTCATTTAGCAAGAATCAATTTTGTCGGACGTTAGAACGATTTTGTCAGTTCAGTAGTCAGTAGGGCATGCCTTAAATGGGCAACATTTACCCATGTTGTGTGTGTGGGGGGGGGGGGGGGAGAGGAGGTGCTGATGAGTGCCTGAACACCGCATCTCTAGGGCGCCATCAATAGTAAGATCCCCTGCCAGTTCGGTGTATGCCTATTGTGGCCGTTTATCCGTGGCCCACGACGTGGACATGGCAGAAGTCACGCATGCTGCTCCTTGAGTCCAGCACAGAGCTGGATGATGTCCGAGATGTGGCACATGGTATCCCTGCATACCCAACACATCGGCCTGAACTTTGCCCCATGCCAGTAACCGACGTCACAACGCTACATCGATGTGTTCTATACTATGCCGCACATTATCGGATAATTTATCGTAGCACATGTGACCACCCTATAGCACATTATACCGGGTGTTTGTAAAGTCTCACTACACTTTGTATGTTGAAATAATTTGAACAATGAAGTAAATAATGTCATAAAAAATGTGCTCCACAATCCATCATGATGCAATATGCAGCGAATGTCTGTCGACTTCTGAAGTAATTCTTTGCACTCCAAACAGAATGGTGTTATCAACGAGGACACAATTTTTATTTTTTTTTCAGATTTGTTCTACATACAAAGTGTAGTGAGACTTTACAAACACCTTGTACATACGTTTTGTTAGATAGGTCATTCTCTCAGTCACAAAACACAACAACAATTACACATTCTATCTCCGTATGTATTGTATTTATTCAATGACAATATAATGAGATCCACATTGAAAGGGCTAAGAACGGTTAACAAACTTTATATAAACACTTGAAAATTTGCACAACCCGTGTTAACAAAATTAATGTATAATAAAATGCCTCAGTTACAATCAGCATACCAGCTGAAACTGAACGGACCGGGTAACGAAAATCAGACAAATTGCCGTTGTCGTAATGACTATAATGGAAGTCAAAACATCCATCTGATCCAAGGCTCTGGTCGTTGTGTGAGGTAACGAACCATGCCCGAACACACCTTACTGCATGTCACATGATGATGATGATGATGGTGATAATGATGATGATGATGATGATGATGATGATGATGATGATGATGATGATGATGACGATGATGATGATAGTGGTGGTAGTCACCATCCAAAGTGAACTAAACGAGACAGGGCTGTAACGGGTTGCGGGAAGTACCAAACTGGAGTATTTATAACAATTGACAGTAGCAATGATTGCATGTAGAGAACCTCAAGCGAAAGCAGCAGTGTTTTTATTACAGTCCTCTGCCTTGTGGCGTTGATAACCATATCTGTCCACATCCTTCTATCTCTAGCGCTGCCAATCATTTCTGATACCGACGTCCCTTCATGACACGATGCCAAACTGTCCAGCATATTCTCTCTTGGATTCTTCCTTCTTCTCCTTCCCTCCGACTTTCACGCTGTGACGACATGCCCCAGCTTTCCCCTTTAATGGCAAGCCATAGGAAAATATATTGCTTACTTCTGATGTAAGTGACCAGTTCTCTGTGCTAGTTAACTTCTTTCAAGACACCCTCATTGCTCTTGATATCCTTCCGGAGTGTTTTCATCCTTCTTCAATAAATCCACATTTCCGCAGCTTCCACTAATTCCTGACTTGTCAGCTAATTGTCCGTGATTCGCTTCTTTACATCAGGATCGGCTCAATATAGCTCTAAATCACTCGTTTCCTCATCTTGGTTTACAAAGATAAACTTCAGAGAATATTCTTCATCTTTTGAAAAGGTGCATCTGCTTGGGCTACTCTGTATGTAACTTCCTGAATACATCTTCGCTCGGCTGTACAACACACTAGTCACAAACAGAATATAAGGGAACCAGAAGTTATCGCAAAGAGTTGAGTTGAGTTGAGTTGAGTTGAGTTGAGGTGAGTTGAGTTGAGTTGAGTTGAGTTGAGTTGAGTCAAGAACCGACATAGCAATACTCGGGACAATTCCATGCGCTCCCGGTCCTCATCTTCAACAACCAGCAAGGAGTCTCTGTAAAAATGGTACTAACTAACTATATGCCCATCTGGCCTTTCCACGGAGTACTTTGTGTCAGGGGAGGGGGGGGCTGATTGGTCTCTAGGTATCGTGTCTGCCTCGAGTGCTGGAGGTCTCGGGTTCAAGCCCCGGTGTAGGCCGGGATTTTTTCACGTGGACTTCTAGTAACAAAATTTCCCCTGGTCTCTGGGTAGTGAGATCGGACGCTCGTGTGTATTGTTGCGCACGTAAAACATCCCTTGGCAGTTGGAAATCGAAAAAAAAATAGCCTAACGGCGCTGCCCGGGCAAAGTTTCGAGTTAAAAATATACCCAAAGTATTTCAAGATCCTCGCCGGTGCTACGGAGTTCGTGCAATGAGCTGAGATTCTCCGGACTCAGGCTTGAGTTAGGAGTAGAACGGAACACTTATGGCTTACACCCGTGTGCCGTGATGTTGAGCCGTCGACTAAACTAAACTAAACTAAACTAACCTAAACTTTGTGTCGGCCAGATGCTCTGAACTATGGCAATGAATAGATGTTCATATTAACTAGTAGGTTATGTGTCTGACATGCTGCTTCCTATGGTCGACATGCTGCCTCAAACAGGATAGCTTCATCATACCCTTCTAACTTACGTATTTCATCTGATTTATCTTTCATGAGGAGCAGTCATAGGACAGTGGCTAGCAGGGTAGCCGCTCCATCTGGTGGTCTGATGTTCGAATCCATTTGAATGCGAGTTTATTTCCCCACTGAAGTTAGTTTCGAAGCTAACCCAGCAGACAGTGGGTTCCAGAACATGTCCATGGAGGTAAACGCGGATCGTGTGATATAGATCACAGATTCTATTGGGTGACATTTTTCATATAAAATATTGGACTGTGAACACACATATACATATATACTGTGATGTGCCACGATCCGACATCACAGCACTCCGGACATTCCTATACGTGCTCCGTCCTCATTTTCAACAGCTAGAGAAGAATCCCCATATTAATGGTACCAGTTTAATCAATCAAGCAGGTGCCATCTCCACCATGAAAGTTGGCTGCAATGGATCTCCAACACTGTCTGTCTCTCACCCTGACTGTACATTCTGTCAGACTGACGTTCGTCCTTCTCTTGATGTTATCTTCCCACTTGTATCCTTGTCTACGACCTTCAACTTTACCTTCCAGTATGGTTTAAATAAAAGTGTTATGTCTTTTGACCTGGCCGAAGTATTTCACTTGCCTCTTTTTTATTTCTTTCATCAACTCTCTTTTAATTCCCAGTTTTTCTAGAACCTCTGTATTTTATTGTTTTTGTTTCCGTGAAATACGACATATTATTCCGCATATCCACATCTCCAGAGAGTCAATTCGACTTTCTAATTACTTGTTCATTGTCCAGGATTCCGCGCCATATAGTATTGCTCAATATACATAACATTTGACAATGTTCATTTTTAGTGCGTTGTTAATCTCTCTACATGTTACTACTGATTTCATGCTGTTGAAAGCATTTCTGGCCACTCCTATTATCTTTTTGACTTTTATTTCACTTCTGTCATCATCTGTTATTACATGCCCAAGATAACAGGCACTTGTTACTTGATACCAGTTGTAACCTGATTATATGTCCGTCTGGCCTCCTAGGGAGTCTGTGTTGCTAACATAGTATATTAGTCCAGTCTACGCTCGAGTGATGATGTTGTAAATATTCACCAACCGTCTTTACTTCCAGGAGATTTCGTGGTAGCTGTGTAAGGCTATCACCGCCGTACCCATGGGGCGTTATTTCGTGGTAGCTATGTAAGGCTATCACCGCGGTACCCATGGGGCGTTATTTCGTGGTAGCTATGTAAGGCTATCACCGCGGTACCCATGGGGCGTTATTTCGTGGTAGATATGTAAGGCTATTACCTCACTACCCATGGAGCGTCATTTCGTGGTAGCTATGTAAGGCTATTACCCCATTACCCATGGGGAGTCATTTCGTGGTAGCATGTAAGGCTATTACCACATTACCAATGGGGCGTCATTTTGTGGTAGCTATGTAAGGCTATAACCGCGTTACCCATGGAGCGTTATTTCGTGGTAGATATGTTAGGATTATTACCGCAGTACCCATGTAACAAATATCACAGACGCCTGATAGCTTACAAAGGGCTCCATTACTTGTTGTGTTGGTGTGTCTTGTGTTGGTTGACCGACAGTAACGCTGTTGATTGTTCATGGCTACCTGTAGTACTTCCGGTCCCCAACATGGAGAATAGTCGGTTGAGCTGTGTTTATGTTTCTGGATACTGTTTGATTACGCATTTTCCTCATGTTGGACTGGTAGTGCATGGTTTCGTTGCCCTGCTACTGAATTGAGTGCGTGGAGCGACACCGTGAGCTGTGAATTTCGTGTGGAGTGCTTTTACTTCTGTCCCTGGCTGTTGGTAGCGTGAAATGCATGTTCAGAAAAATGGCAGCCAGTCGGTAGCTGAACTAACTGGGTTGCCTTATTCAGTAATGTGTGGTTGCTTGTTTTCTAGTGACTGCCACTTCCATGGACGATGAACTGTATTTTTCGTGGCGGTTATTTGTGTTGGCATTCTGGCATCAGCATTATGCATAGTATACCTGTGCTGGCTGTTGGTTTGTCGAGATTCCTGACTATTCTTCTTTTTACGTGGCGCAGTGAGAAGCATTTTGTGTGATATTCACTGGCACAGGAACGGGACATAATGGGGCGACTCTTTGCCATTAAGTTGGAGCAGCGACTAACTAACTATCAGTAGAACACAGAAACACAATAAAAGACAATAACACTGATGATCTTACTACAGCTATCAGTAGAACACAGAAACATAATCAAAGCAATAACACTGATGATTATACCACGGCTATCAGTAGAAGACAAAAACGTAATCAGGACAACAGCAATCACGTTTGGCGTGCGCTCTCTCACAGCTTGAGATGGCAGATCGTGCCAGTCAGCGGTCTGCTACCAAACTTCGGAAAGTGTTGAGAATATTGAAAGTGTTGAGAATATTGAAAGTGTTGAGAATATTGAAAGTGTTGAGAATATTACAAGGTAATGTTACTGATCTGTTGTACAAAACTGTTATACGATTTATTCAGGCAAGAAAATGAAATTAATCATATTTCAGGTTCTGTTATTTACATATTTCTGCGCATAATTTATCATAACATGTGTGTTAATATGTCCATATTGTGTTCTATACTACAACACAAATGTGTATAAGGATAAAAACAAATACAGATGTATTGAACAACCTGTAGTGATAAAGTATGCGCAGAAATATGCACGTAATTGAGTTGGAAGTATGAGCATGTTAGTTGTCGTATATGTGTGTGTGTGCATGTGCGTGTGCGCTCGCGCGCTCGTGTGTGTGTGTGTTGTCATGAGTTTACAGTTGCCATTCTCTGTGCTATCTTGTATCCCTTGTTATTTCAGAATGTTGTGGATGACGTCTATCACGGTGATGGTCTTCAGCAGTACCCTGTTGGTTGTCACCTCAGGCGACGTATGTCCCTATCAGGTAGCACTTACTGATCATGTTAAGTGTGTATTTATACACAGACATGCAAGCATCAAGCTACTTTAAGTACCTTACACATACAATAGATTGTTCCTATAGAATGCTCCGTGGCGTAGGTGTTACGAACGCAGTTCGTAATCCCGCATACTGCATTCGAAAGACAGCTGCGAACGATTGTACAGACAATAATATGATTGTCCGTCATGCAGAAAGCAATGGCAAAATACCGAGCATAAACTTGCCAGGAGATCACAAACAGCCAAAAATTTCTAATGTTGACTGCGACGTCATGTAAAGGATATACACTTTTGTACTAGACACAGGGGGGTCGGAAGTGGGTTCCTCGCCTGGACTCGTCGCTTGGTAAAAAGAGCGAAAGATTGCCAACCTATTCCTCCGTTCACTCAGACCTACAGAATGGTATGATGTCATCACACCACAGCCCCGGGAAACTGTTTCTGGCATTAAAATTAATAAGAACATCCATTTTGATGAAGATTGGAACGTATGAACATCAGGTGCAAAGGTAAACATGCTAGCCAGCGCCACAACGGATGTTAACCCTGGAATATAAATAAGTAATACATTGAACACTGAAGGGCCGTTTTAACGCTCTTCGTGGCGAATCGGATATATCTTCTTCATGATCTTTATTCACCTCCAGATGTCAATATGAATAAATGCATAAAATAAATGTGGACGAGCCATGGACCAGGCTGGTATGCAGAATGTTCTGTGAGAAGTAAGTCGTTTGTGAGAACCAAGTGATGGCTGTGAATCTGCATCCATGGTCAGACTTCGTGAACAGAAGTCAAAGGATGTGTGGACAAACAAGAACACTACGCAGGAAGCCAAAGAAGATTAATAACCCAACACAGAACTGGTGTCCTTAACAGCTACACGCTGTAGGATTCATTGAGGGGATCCGAAGAATTATTGATGAATAGTTCGTGCAATGAAGATGATCTGTCGACTAGCTAGCTAACTAGCTAACTAGCAGCTGCAGTCACCTTGAACTTTAGGAAATCCCCATAGCGTTTGTCCTCAAATGGAGCGGGCGGGGATAGCTAGTCGATGACCCTTTCGCTTAGCTTTAAAACTTGAACTTGTGGATGTCCCCATAGAGTGTGTCCTCAAATGGAGCTGGTGGAGATAGCTAGTCGATGATTCTCTCGCTTGGATTTAAAACTTGAACTTGTGGATATCCCCATTGAGTTGTCTCTAATGGAGCAGACAGTGATAGCTAGTCGATGACCCTCTCCCTTAACTCTAAAACTGGAATGTCCTTTGAAGGACATTGCGCTCATTCCCAGGTTGACTTTCAATGTAATTTTACGTTCAGAAGTTTGCCATTGCTTTCTAAACGAGAAATCAACGTGTAAGCCAAAATTAATACCGATGCAGATGTTCAATTGCCTGCCCCGCCATCAGAGAAAGGGAAACTTTGGAGGGAGAGTTCTTATCTTTTCCATATAAAATGATCATCATCATCAAGTGCCCTGCCAGCTGGCGTAGGCGTTCATGGCTCTCCACAGATCTCGGTCTTTGGTTTTCTGGATCAACTCTGTTGCTGATATTCCTCCATGCCATCGTCTTAATCCATCCAGCATCATTTCTCTTGGTCTGCCTCTGCCTCTCTTCCCCTAGATCTTTCCAGTTGTCACGATGTTCTCCAGTGCCTCTCTTCTCATCACATGACCGAAGAAAGATGTTTGTCTCTTTCTCATTGTTGAATTTTAAAAAAAAATAATATATAAAATAACACAAAGTAATGCACCTTTACAGAATAGAATTACGAAACATACAGCACGTTGTGGCGACTAGCCTTCACCAGCACACACATACACCACACACACACACACACACACACACATATATATATATATATATATATATATATATATATATATATATATATATCTATATATATATATATATATATATATATATATATATATATATATATATATATATATATATATATATATATATATATATATACAAAACACACCATATAATCACAGAGAAGACATCTCAGTGACTACTACATCATCCTGTCGACCCTGTCAACTCTCCTGGCTTGTCTAGACAATTATTGTAAGTTTTCTTTAACTGTACCTTACAACCACAGGAGTGCTCTTGCCAAGGTTCATATATCGAGTGTCAAAGTCGAAGACTAAACTCCGTTCCTAAGCTGGTCAGTACAAACAACACCATCTTCAAAGTTCTCATGTTGGATGTAAGTATTCTCTGTCCCCGTTCTCTTCTTCCCCCATGATGGCTTTGTTTGTTATTTGTATGTATACACATGTGTCAATATGAAATAGGACGTGACTATTCGTTTCCGACAAATTGGAAAGAAGGAAGTCTCTCAAATGTAAACTTTCGCTTTAAAAAAACAAATTTGCGTATCCCTTACGGGACGTTGCAGTCAACACCAGCATTTTTCAGCTGCTGTTGATGTACTAGCCAAGTGTTACTTCAGTAGTTTGCCATTGCTTTTTGAACGACCGGCTCCCATATCAGCACGTTATAACACAACGCGAAGCGGTCTAAACTTCCGCTTACTGGGCATTGTTTGCTTGCTTGTGTTCGTTGGCTTGAGCTCCAACGAAGTCCTGTATGTCGGATGAAGGCATCCTGTTGTCCAACATCAGTGTGATGTCATACAGGACCTGAGGTTTGCGTGAGTATCCGTTGTCCCATGTCTGGCTTATTGGTGTGCAGACTGGTGGTTCCTCGCCGTACAGGCAGACACTCTCCGACTTCGGAGGAATCGGCGATCCTACTGACTTTAGCAAGGACCCCGAAGGGACCTGTTGCCCAGGACGCTCGGCGAGGACGCGTCAATAGGTCTTGGCCAGTATATAACCCGGCCCTGGTGCCTTGGAAACCCCTCTGCATCCCACTGGGCATTAAAATTGTGGAAATGGAAAAGGGAATAAAGAACGCAATGACAACATTTCAGCGGTATATAAGCCCAAGGCAGTAGTCGCTACAGACGATTAATCATCACATGACAATTAGTCAGTTAATGTCTAAGTAGATAATTAAAAAAAAAAAAAACAGCAATGTGAAGTGGGGTATCTCCAATAGCAGATAAGGCCTTTGAGATATGAAATGTTTATTCTTAAACATATTCTAGTCCAAGATTTATGAGGTGCGATGGTCAGTACCTTTCCTCGTAGCTTGCCGGACCCAGGCGATTCATAGAAAATGAATTGGGATATACCTGTCTTCCACCCTTGACATATTTACTTTGGATATGCATATCTTCCACTAGTTTATAATAACCATATACATAGTATAAAAAAAACTTACGTGAGAAACATTTGATATGCATACTAACATATGTGTTTCTATGGGATGAGTTTATAATAACAATACACGTACTATATTAAGAACTTACGTGAGAAGCATTTGATATACATACTAACATATGAGTTCCTATGGTATAAGTTTATAATAACGATCAACGTAGTATGGGAAGAGCGTATGGTATGCAGTTAAAACCCTGCCAGTTGTTGATTTCTGATAAACCGTTAAATTGCTGTAGGTTCTATAGTGTCTGTACTCCTTCTAATGTTTGTCTCATGTCCATAAACCGTTAAACAGCTGTAGGTTCTACGGTGTCTGTACTTCTTCTAATGTCTGTCTGATGTACATAAACCGTTAAGTTGCTGTAAGTTCTATAGTGTCTGTACTTCTTCTAATGTCTGTCACATGTCCATAACCGTTAACTTGCTGTAGATTATATAATGTCTGTACTTTTTCTAATGTCTATCTCATTTCCATAAACTATTAAACTGATGTAGGTTCTACAGTTTCTGTACTTCTTATAATGTTTGTCTCATGTCCATAAACTGTTAAACTGCTGTAGGTTCTATAGTGTCTGTACCTCTTCTAATGTCTGTCCCAATACATAAACCGTTAAACTGATGTAGGTTCTGCAGTGTCTGTACCTCTTCTAATGTCTGTCCCAATACATAAACCGTTAAACTGATGTAGGTTCTATAGTGTCTGTACCTCTTCTAATGTCTGTCCCAATACATAAACCGTTAAACTGATGTAGGTTCTATAGTGTCTGTACCTCTTCTAATGTCTGTCCCAATACATAAACCGTTAAACTGATGTAGGTTCTATAGTGTCTGTACCTCTTCTAATGTCTGTCCCAATACATAAACCGTTAAACTGATGTAGGTTCTATAGTGTCTGTACCTCTTCTAATGTCTGTCCCAATACATAAACCGTTAAACTGATGTAGGTTCTAAAGTGTCTGTAATACTTGTAATGGCTGCCCCATGTCCATACACTGTTATGGTCTTGTAGTTTTAATGTGTCTGTACTTCTTCTAATATTTGTCTCATGTCCATACACTGTTAAACTGATGTAGGTTCTACAGTTTCTGTACTTCTTCTAATGTCTGTCTCATGTCCATAAACTGTTAAATATCTGTAGGTTCTAGCGCCTATACTTCTTCTAATGTCTGTCTTATGTCCATAAACTGTTAAATATCTGTAGTTTCTAGCGTCTATACTTCTTCTAATGTATGTCCCTTGTCCATAAACTCTTATATTGAAGTAGGTTCGACAGTGTCTGTACTTCGTCTAATGTCTGTCTCATGCACATCTCCCATCAATACTCAGCTAAGATACTTTAAATTATGTATTATTATTGTTCTAGATTGTGTTATTTTCTGTTGCAGGCAAACAGAATCACAAAAATATTGCCCGGAAGCCTTCCTCCAAATATAAGAGAGCTGTCCCTGGGGCAGAATGCTGTCGCAACGATAGACGACGACGCTTTTAACCAATCAGCCACCACTCTGGAGACACTGAGATTTGACGGTGCTCATTTTAGTAGGATCCCCGATGCTTTTCTCCGCCTGCGTAATCTGAAACAATTGTACATTTACAATACACATATTCAGGACTGGAACCCAAGTGCCATGAGCAACATTGGACACACAATGGAAACGCTTTTCCTACTCAATGTTGGCCTGGCTTCATGGCCGGATTGGATGCACGACTTTCCACATTTATTTAACTTGTATATTTCTGATAGTTCTTTCACATCCCTTCCAGATAATGCCTTGTCCTTGTCGGCCAAGAGTTTGACTATTCTCTCTATGATTGGGGGTAGACTAATGGCTGTGCCAAAGACACTAGCCAACCATACGGCTCTAAAGTCGATATATTTACAAAACAATCAAATTACTGACATAACATGGCTTCCCCACCGAAGCAATGTATCTAGTTTAGATTTAAATTTTAACAACATCTCAGATGCCGCCAAACTGAGTAGCGTGCTTCGTCCATTTGCACATTCTTTAAAAAGTCTGGATCTTGTGGGCAACCAGCTGACAGTAATTCCTGATCTGTCCTATCTGACAAACATAGGAAGTCTAGATTTAGGTCGCAATAGAATATTTGATCCAGATTCCGGGGCTGTACCTTCAAATCTGTACGCTCTGTCCTTCGCTTTCAACTCACTTCCGTCCATTCCTGGTGTCCTAACACGACTGACAGGGGTTGATGAAGTATTTATGCCTTCCAATGCTGTGACCCAGATACACGGAGCTGATTTCCCACCATTAACTGTTTATGTTAGGCTTCAGAATAACTTCATATCGGAGCTATCAGACGGCAGTTTTCCACTGAACTCTAGTATTAGATTTCTGTATTTGGATAGTAACCCCATTAGAAGCATTTCAGCTCATGCCTTCTCGAATGTTCCACGTCTTCAAGAACTACATCTCCAGGAGAGCAAACTCACGCGCATGCCGCTCGCCCTGGCAGAGCTCAACCACATCTTCGTCTTTGACATCTCGAATAGCACTGACCTGGTTTGTACCTGTGAAGAGAAGAGTTTGCAGGCGAGAATTGGAAGCCTGTCTTCTCGAGACGTCATAGGGAACTGTGGAGACACAAGTGTCTACAACTTCTTTACAACATTGAGTGAGACCTGCCCGACGTAACGAGACTAAGCACCAGAGCTGTTGAACTTATCAGCCTTCAAGAAGCACTGTAGAGCGGTCTGCTAATAACGTGGGGAGGCTCAACTACTGAATAGCTTCATAGGGATGTTGGTTGGGGGATGGGTGGGTAGAGGATGTGTGGGTGGGTAGAGGATATGTGGGTGGGTGAGTGTGTGCAGGTTAGGAGATGGTGGGGGATGTTTGCAGGTGTGGGCTCGGGATCTGTGAGTGGGCTGGGGGAGATGGGAGATTATGTGGGTGAGTGCGGAATTTGTGTGTGGGTAGGTGCGGAATATGTGAGTTGACGGGGAGATGTGTGTGTGGCTGAGGAATATGTGTTTGGTTGAGTGGATGGAGGTGTGTGGGTGGAGGAGGATATTGGATGAGTGATTGTTGGTGGGAAATGGGACGGGTAGAGGATATGTGAGTGGGTGGGGAGATGTGTGTAGGTGGGGGATGTGTGGGTTATTGAATGTATGTGTGCTTGGGGTGTGGGTGGATGGGATGTGTGGTGGGTGAGAGGTGTGTGTGGGCGGGGAGATGTGTAGGTGTAGGGATGTGGTGGATGGGTGGGGGAATGTATTGTATGTGTGTGTGGTTGGGTGGGGGAGTTGGAGTGAATGGGGGATGTGTGGGTGGGTGGTGGATGTGTCTCATAACATAGTAATATGCATTGTTTATGTTTACAAAATTCACGTGACAATGTTTTTTTCCTATGCACTGTTGATGAAAGAAAGATGAGTGATTGGAAGGGCCGAATGTAAGACGGGCCTGCGTGCCCAATTTGTTACCCTTTGAAAATAAAGTCTGTTCGTTCGTTCGTTCGTTCTTCTTCTTCTTCTTCTTCTTCTTCTTCTTCTTCTTCTTCTTCTTCTTCTTCTTCTTTCTTCTTCTTCCTTCTTCTTCTTCTTCTTCTTCTTCTTCTTCTTCTTCTTCTTCTTCTTCTTCTTCTTCTTCTTCTTCTTCTTCTTCTTCTTCTTCTCCTCCTCCTCCTCCTCCTCCTCTTCCTCCTCTTCCTTCTTCTTCTTCTTCTTCTTCTTCTTCTTCTTCTTCTTCTTCTTCTTCTTCTTCTTTTTCTTCTTCTTCTTCTTCTTCTTCTTCTTCTTCTTCTTCTTCTTCTTCTTCTTCTTCTTCTTCTTCTTCTTCTTCTTCTTCTTCTTCTTCTTCTTCTTCTTCTTCTACTCCTCCTCCTCCTCCTCCTCCTCCTCCTCCTCCTCTTCCTCCTTCTTCTTCTTCTTCTTCTTCTTCTTCTTCTTCTTCTTCTTCTTCTTCTTCTTCTTCTTCTTCTTCTTCTCCCCAAGCTTCTCATCCCCGCCAGCTTTCCCATTGTGACGAACACGCCAGCTGCCCCCGCTCATGGCATGCTCTAACAATGTGAGATTTTGATAAGGGCAACCAGCTCTCTTTTTGTGAGTTAACTTCTGGCAAGATGTCTTCATTGCTCGTTCTCCCCGTCAACTGTGTTCTCAGTGAGAAGACCTGATTGTTCGGGTCCACATCGACTGATGGACGTCAGTCGCGGTGATCGGTCAAATCTTGAGCGACAGCCTACGATGGGTGACGTTGTAATATTCTGTTGTGGTAATTTGGCCGTGTCCAGCGTGTGCCGCGTGGTCTAGTGGTTACACACCCGCTTAACACGCCAGTGATCCGGGGTTTGTTTCCAGGTCCGGTCAAGGATATGCACTACTGATGAGCTCAAACGAGAGCGAAACTCGAGTATAGATATTGACGTGGATAGGCCTTAGGTTCATACCAGAATACGATCAGCGTTGCCAGTAGTGGGTTGTGCTCACTATTTAAACTGTTCTCATCATTCATCTATAAAACCTTAACTCCGCTGTTTCCACATGATCCTTCACTTGTCTGCAAACTGTCCATGATTCACTTACATACATCAGGACTGACTCAACATTGCGCTTTAAAACTGTTTAATCATCTTTAGTATGTATGGGTTAATAGGAATACTTCCTTATTCGGAGATAACAGTTTGCAGTTATAATGCAATATGTGATTTAAAAATAAAGATATGTCAGTTATAACAAGATCGGTGTGTTACAATCGCGTGTGATATAATTGAAATACAGTATGTGTCCTGTCAGAGTCTTGCATAACACAAGACAAGTAGCTCGTTTTCTGGCAAGTGTGAAGTAATATCAAACTATCAAATCACACGAAGTGAATATCCGAAAGTATTATTCACACGCTTTATTGACGCGCTGCATTAATTATCGCACAAACATCGCGCACTGACAATCTATAGCAATCATTTCAACATGAACAAGATCACTACAATACATAATAATACATGCAAGCAATAAACATCTCACTTACAGTTAAACTATACAAGCATTCGACTCAGTCTTCCACTGTCGTACAGGCTAGCTCTCAAGGCAGATTCAAACTCAACTCGCATTCCCTTGCGACCTGTCCGTTCAACGATCTAAGCCCGTCTGCCAGTTCTGGCGTCTTACACGCTTACACGCTCGCGTCAGCTGGTGTCCCCTGCACGGTTCACGGGATGAACTCAATTGCTGTGCGTGGCTACCTATCCGGGCGTCGGTAACGACGCCGCGTTCTCTCTGTCGTGTTTAACATTACTCAGGGTTGCGTGTTGTTATGTTGTCTGGCGTTGGTACAGACAACGCGTCGCAACCTCGGATGTGAGACCTTGACACTCTCCACACCCCTTTTCCATGAAAGGATTTCCTTACATGTATAATATATCTCTAGGTGTTCTTAAACATGTCAAAGTCGAACATTATACATTAACAATTATCATAAATATATACAGGTGAATAGTCAACAATATGTATACACCACTTATGTTGCACTATGAAGTACAACAGTCAAGTACAGTCTATTTAATGGGCATTACCTCGCTGTGACCCAGCTAGTCCGGTAGGTATCGGCTAAACTGGCCCCTACCTCACAACCAAGAACAAAAATACTAAAATAATCAGGTCAAGCCGTGAGCATCTCCCTCTGAGATGACTCCTCCATCAGACCTCTATTTAGAGTTTCTAATGAAGGTCAACAGTTTTGGCAATATACTGTCCATATCTAAACGATGTTACATTGACATGTTATTTATCAAGCACACGTGTTAATGGTTACAATACATATTACATATCACCAACAATTTAGAATAATGTCCCCTGGTTATTATACAGAAAATTTAGGAACAATAATTTATCGTCGTTTACAAGACATAAATTACAATTGCAAACTCATTTCTTAGTGTCATAATTTGATCCTTATTGACAAATGTGCACAAAAAGTCACGTTTGTAAAGAAGCAATCAAGTTATGATGCTGAGATTACATCATATACAAATCGACATATACAATTCCGTATATGGAAATATTTTAAATCACATTTTAATACAACGTCATACATTTATATACTTTTAATAATATGCAAAAACTTGGAAGTATACAGCTGTACTATTACATGTGTTGTGATGTTATTCAAACAAATCTGGTCCGTTCTGGATGGATCTTCTATAAACGGAGTAGTAGTTGTTACCATTAGCTGTTGGATCGTCTCTTCCGCCTTCTGCTCGGATTGTACTGTCGCAGTCATCTTTCGTACCTTGTTAAAACGTCTTGGGCACCTCGGTCTGGATACTTTAGGATTCCATCACGTTTTAGTGGCTTGGTAACTTCTTGGATCCTCTAGTGTTGTCCCGTGACACTTCTCCGTAGTGTCTGGTTGTTATAATTTTTATTTACAATAATAATTACATTCTTTCTCATATCTCACAGTTATACAACACATTAGTTTACATAATACTGATTTCATTTTTTTCACATATCTCACAATTATATACGCATTAATTCGCATGATAATAATAAGAATCACAATATGTACATAAGTTACATACATTGGGAGATACAATCTTCCCCATCACAATGGTGTACACAGCGTTATTGACACATTGTCACAATTGGCTGTGGTACTGAGCACTATCTACGTTGCAGTTTTATACACCCTCTGCACTGTGCTCTGGTGTCGACTGGGTATTAGGTTCGTTGTATGGACATCTCGACAAAAGGTCTGCAAGACAGTTTTGTGAACCTTTTATGTGGTTAACCTCATAGCTATAGTCCTGCAGCAGAAGGGACCATCTTGCCACCCTGCTGTTACTAGGCGTTCCTCTGGTAACAATTGTCAGCGGAGTATTATCTGTTTCAATAATGAAATGTTTGCCTAACAAAAATCTAGAAAGTTTACGTACCGAAAATACCATGGCAAGAGCCTCGAGTTCCGGTGTACTGTAATTTCGTTTGCTGGTGTTCAGTTTTCGAGAGACGTAGTATACTGGGTACAAGATTTGGTCGTGTTCTTGGAGAAGCACACCTCCAATGGCTACGGAGCTCGCATCACATCTTAATCTAAAAGTAATATTCAAATTTGGCAATTTCAAAATAGGTGATTTAGAAAAATATGAAAGAATTTTCGTAAATGCTGGCCTTAAACATTCACTGTTTACAATCACATTGGGGTGTTTATTTGTTAGTAGATCAGTGAAACATTTGGTCAATTCAGCAAAATGAGGAATAAACTGTCTATAATAGTTTAACAGACCTAACACACTTCGCAACTGTTTCTTAGTTGTCGGAAGCGACAATTTCAAAATTCTGGACATGATGTTATCGTCAGTTGATATAAAGCCATTTGAGATCTTATAGCCCAAAAATGAAATTTCCTGAAAGGCTATATCCACTTTGGAAGGTTTTACAGTCAGTCTATGATGTCTAATTCTGTCAAATGTCTGCTGTAGTGCTGTTATGTGCTCTGTCATGTCCTTTGTGTGTATGCAAATGTCGTCCATGTACCAAATGATGTTAGCAATGTCTGTCAAAAGAATTCTTGTCATTCTGACGAAGGTAGCTGGTGCATTGACTAATCCGAAAGGTAGTTTACACCATTCGTATAAACCCCAAGGTGTGGCAAATGCAGTCAGATGTATACTATTAGGATGTACAGCTATCTGCCAGTAGCCTTTTGTCATGTCCAGTTTAGTAAAATAACGTGAGTCAGATAGTTCAGTCAAGATGTCTTCACAGTTGCTCATTGGTTCTAAATCCAACTGTGTAATACTGTTGAGTTTACGATAGTCCACACAAAGTCTAATAGTGTTGTCCTTTTTGCGTAACAAAACTATTGGTGAACAGAAATGAGATTGTGAACGTCGAATGATATGATTTGCTTCTAAATCAATGATTTCTTGATGAAGTTTTTCTTTATAGTGTATAGGGATGGAATATGGTCTACACTTAATAGGAACGTCAGATGTCAAGATGATTTGGTGTTGCACTAAATCTGTCTGTCCTGGGCTGTCAGAAAAGATCGTCCTGTAGTCTTGTATCAGTTGTCTGCAACTGTCAGTTGTGTCTGCGTCAGTTTAGGATTTACCTTAATGTCTTGTAAGTTGGTCGTCGTGTCAAGACTTGGTGTCGGTATCTCGTCAGTGTCGTTGTCGTCCGTCTGGTCCACTATAGAGGTGCTTGCTGCAGTCTCTACTTGTTCGTCTTGCCTGTGGTGATATGGTTTGAGCATGTTCATATGGAAAATCTTATGTTTGTCCCTAACTGCAATCTCGTAATCTACCGTCGAAATTTGTCGTAGCACTTTGAACGGTCCTTGCCATGAGTCAGTTAGGAGATGTCTATCACTTGGCAAAAGAAGAAGAACGTCCTGTCCTGGCGTCAGTGTAATAGTTCTATTTCCTCTGTTAGCATATTGTCGGTAAATAGCTCCTGATTTTTGGAGAGCTTCTTTGGCTAATATACATGATTTCATAATTCTATCACGCAATGATGTTACATGTTCATATGGTGAAATGGGTATAGACACAGTTGTTCTTCCAGTCAACACAGATTCATACAGAGATAATGGGCCGCGTGGTTGTGCACCATATAACATTTCGAATGGTGAGAACCCAGTGCTGGAATGGGGCACTTCCCTATATGCAAACAAAATGGCAGGCAGATAAGTATCCCAATCTTCAGGATGTTCTTTGTTACCTTAGAGAGCATATGTTTCATATCGCCATTAATCTTTTCTACTATACCGGTCGAATGTGGGTGATATGGACTGTTGAAGCATTGTTTAACACCCAACATTTTGGTAAAGGCTTGTGTAGCCGAGGAAATAAATTGGCTACCCCGATCTGAAAGGATGGTATCAGGGAATCCTACAGTCGCAAAAATATGAAAGAACACTTCCATGATGTCGTTGGAAGTTATGTTCTTCATTGGAATCGCTTCTGGCCAACGAGTACATAGATCAATGAGTGTTACAATGTATCTATTACCTTTAGATGTTATATGGTTCAGAGGACCAACTATATCGACGGAGATCTTTTCAACCGGTCTACTAGCCAAATCAGTAACTTGCAATTCAGCTTGTGGGTGTTTACCCTTTTTGACAAGCTTTTGACAGATGTCACACGATCTGCAATACTGTTTGGTATCGTTGCAAAACTTTGGCCAATAACATTGAGTAAGTAACCTTGCTCTAGTTTTAGCATAAGCCATGTGTCCTGCAAAGGGTATGTCATGAGCTATATTCAATGCTTGCTTGCGGTTTTCTAACGGTAGCACTGTTTGTTCTATGGTGCTGGAACCTTTGGTGTAGTACCGTGTTAGAATTCCGTTCTTGAGAGCAAAGTACCATTGAGCATTCTTTGCTACTCTTGGCTTTTGGCCTATAAGTTTAAAATACTTTTGCAGAGATCGATCGGCTTTCTGAGATGTTATAAACGTCTCCCTAGTTGTCTCAGGAGATGTTACAACAGGACTTACTCGTTGTAAAGCCTCTGTTTGATCGATTCGATCTTGCATCTGTGCAGTAGATCGAGTTACTGCGTTTACTACATTACAACGATCATTCTCATCACACATTGATGTTACATTCACACAATTACATGTATGTTCTGGCATAGCCAGGTTGGTCAAGCCGAGGACATTCTTCAACAGGTGTGTTCACTTGAGGACTTAGAACCTGGCGAGGAGTGGGTTCAAGTGCCAACAGACTTCTGCACATCCTTTTCAGTTTGCATCCAACTAGATAGAAAATGCAGACAAGAAAATCCGGCTGCTGTTGAGGCTGAAGTACAAGCGTTGATTTTCGAGAATTCACTAGACAGTGACGCGGTCATCTACACAGATGGTTCGGTCGTCCGACATGTGAGAAGCTCATGGGCCTTTACAGCTCGGGCCAGAGGGAGAATTGTGAAGGAGGACTCTGGTGCTTTCACTGAAACCACAAGTAGCCTGACCATGGAAGTCATGGCAGTAAGTAAAGCAATAACATGGCTCGAGACACAGACATTCACTAGGGCTTGTTTCCTTAGCGACTCAATGAACATGATCAAGAGGATAGAGGAGGGGTCGATCCGAAGAGAATGGTTGCTGCCTCTGAAGCGGTCTCGGCTGGCAAAGTTTAGTTTCATCTTCGTGCCAGGGCATGCGGGAGTACAAGGAAATGAGCGGGCTGACAAGCTCGCAGGTGAGGCTACTGTTGAGGGCGGACGCGCCATGGACCAGGCTGACATTCTGAATGCTCTACGAGAAGTGAGACTTTTGCAAGAACGAAGTGATGACTGTGAATCTACAACAATGGCCAGACTGCGAGAGCAGCAAATTAAAAGAGGGGTGGCCAAACAAGAACACTACGCAGGAAGCCAAAGAAGATTGATAAACCAACACAGAACTGGCGTCGTTAGCCGCTACACGCTGCGGGATTTGCTGAGGAGGGGATCCGAGCACTTATGGACTGAATGGTCCGATGTGCAATGAGGATGATCTGTCGACTAACTAACTATAGCCAGGTTGGTATTTGTACATTCAATTACAAGTGGTAATACATCATGAATGGTGATTGGTGATGAAGGTGAAGTGGTAGTATCACTATTACAACTGACAGATGATGTATTGATGTCATGTGGTATGTCATTCACTTCAGGAAGGTTTCCAATGATAATATCACAGCAAGGATTGGTTAATGCTGTGCATTTAACCTTTCCTGTAAGGAATGGTGTAGTTATGTATGCCCATGCAAGTGGATATTTCTCTATGTTCCCTGAGAATGTCCTGCATGTGACATATTTACCACTATATTGTGATGGTAGAATATAATCTCTCTTTAAACCAATGAGAGTACTTCCGCTATCACGTAAAACTGTGGCAGGTTTACCATTAACATACCCCTGGTGGATGTTCAGTTTACCTTTGGAGTTTACTACAGAATTGGCCTCCTCACTGGTAATAGGTATAGAATGGCCGCATGTTAACACGCCATCCTCATGAAATTGATCACAAATGGTACATTTTTCCTGATGGAATACTTCAATGGAATGTGCCGAGTTTACTGGATGATCTTGTACACTTTCATCTTCTGACGAAGAAATGTCAAACATGGCTGCATTAGCCTTTTTGGTCATTGACTTGGCTTTACAATCCTTACGCCAGTGACCAAAAGCCTTACAAAGGTAACATTTTGTAAGTTTTTTGTAGTTCTTCCTCTCTTTCTCTTGCTTAGAAATGTAATTATGCAAGTAAGCAGTGTACCCAGGATGTTGGTCGCACATATCATGCTCATTGTGTGCATAGTTGCAATATTTACACTGATATAATTTCTCTGCAGTTTGCCTATAAGGTATTTGTTTGCTATTTGACCCTGCCTGGTATTTGCCATATGTAGCTGCTGCTACAAAGTCTGTGCTGGTCAGACTACTAGAGAAACAATGCTTATTGGCTGCAAAATAACCAGAGCCACGACTTTCAATCTGTTGAACACTTTCACACTGACATTCCAACAAAAATTTAGAAAAGGGGGCTGGGAGAGATGCAATAATCTTATATCTCAACATAAGGTCAACCAATTTGTCATAACTTCCATTTACTTTAGCTGCTGACAGCCATTTAGAAAAAATATTTTGAATTTCTGAGATGTAATCAGAGAATGTGTGTGTTGGCTTAGGAGACAACTTCCTAAACTATTCTCTATAACCTGATTCATCTAGCAAAAAATGTGACATAATTTTTGCTTTAATGTAAAGATAATCTTCTTTCAGGTCATTTGGGATCGACTCTATGACTTTAAGAGGTTCCCCAGAAAGACTTCTTACATATACTATCCCCCATTCAGGTTTTGGGATTTTGTAATGATCCATAACAAATTCAAAATTTTGGGTGAATGCTGCTATGCAATCACCTGTGTTGTAACTTCTGATCAGACCTTGGTACTTCTTATGAGGTTGATCTTTGTCTGTTTCTCTATTCACTTTCTCTTTAGAACATTCAGCTTTAAGTTGTTCAATTTTCATTTGTGTTTCTTGCTCTTCTTTCTTACTTTGTGCTAAGATCTCAGCTTGCCTCACTGCAGCTTCTGACTGTTTTAAAGCAGCTTCTGATTGTTTTAAAGCAGCTTCTGATTGTGCTTGTTGAAGCTTTAGAGCAGCTTCTGATTGCTTTAGAGCAGCTTCTGCTTGTGCCTGTTGAAGCTTTAAAGCAGCTGCTGAGTCTGCCTCTTTACTTTTCAGAGCAGCTTCTGATTGCTTTAGAGCAGCTTCTGCTTGTGCCTGTTGAAGCTTTAAAGCAGCTTCTGAGTCTGCCTCTTTACTTTTCAGAGCAGCTTCTGATTGCTTTAGAGCAGCTTCTGCTTGTGCCTGTTGAAGCTTTAAAGCAGCTGCTGAGTCTGCCTCTTTACTTTTCAGAGCAGCTTCTGATTGCTTTAGAGCAGCTTCTGCTTGTGCCTGTTGAAGCTTTAAAGCAGCTTCTGAGTCTGCCTCTTTACTTTTCAGAGCAGCTTCTGATTGTTTTAGAGCAGCTTCTGCTTGTGCCTGTTGAAGCTTTAAAGCAGCTGCTGAGTCTGCCTCTTTACTTTTCAGAGCAGCTTCTGATTGCTTTAGAGCAGCTTCTGCTTGTGCCTGTTGAAGCTTTAAAGCAGCTTCTGAGTCTGCCTCTTTACTTTTCAGAGCAGCTTCTGATTGCTTTAGAGCAGCTTCTGCTTGTGCCTGTTGAAGCTTTAAAGCAGCTGCTGAGTCTGCCTCTTTACTTTTCAGAGCAGCTTCTGATTGTTTTAGAGCAGCTTCTGCTTGTGCCTGTTGAAGCTTTAAAGCAGCTTCTGATTGTTTTAACGCTCTTTCGGCCGCTCTCTCATCCCTCTCACTAATTTGCTCTTGTTTCAAAAGATATTCTGCATATTTACTTTCACTCCATGTTCTCAATCCCTCACCAGACATATTCATTTTTAAACCCATTTCAATGAACTCGTTAAAAGAAGACATGATGAACAATAGGTATGATGGAATACATATAAACAAAATTACTTATGATGTTAGTAAGTTACAAATATTTATAGCACAGTTAATGTCTAAAGCCAGACTACCGAAAGTATAAAGAGAGATGAAAAAAAATTTATACTCAAGTAATCCTTAGGTACTGTGCTGTTCAGTGGTGCTCGAAATCACCCTGGATGTCTTTCGGGTTGACGCACACAAAATTTTTGAAGTTCACCAGACTCAGGTAAATTTGACTCAAAAAACCTGTACTTTTTAAACTAAACGAAATTAGAACGTTTGTAAATGTATGATGTGTGTAATGTCACTGAAGTCTGTAAAGGTTTGTATGCTGTCAAGTATTATTGTTAGTCGTTACTACAATCAACAACTTTCACGCTCACACTACCTCTACTCAATGGCATTCAAGGGCACGGCCGCCATTTTGGATTTTAGGTACAAAATTTGTTGAATTTAGTGCTAAGTCTGAAGACGCCTCGGTTGGCTTCAAATAATATCTTCACACTTATACTTTAATTAAATCAACTCTATTAATTCGTTAGTTTACCTTAATCTATGACTTGCGCACTTCTATCGGCATGTTCACATTCGCTTGAAACTCGGACAAAAAAATTTATACGTTCGCATTTGATTCAAAACCCGGACGAAAGCCACCACATTCGCACTTGTCAGAGTCTTGCATAACACAAGACAAGTAGCTCGTTTTCTGGCAAGTGTGAAGTAATATCAAACTATCAAATCACACGAAGTGAATATCCGAAAGTATTATTCACACGCTTTATTGACGCGCTGCATTAATTATCGCACAAACATCGCGCACTGACAATCTATAGCAATCATTTCAACATGAACAAGATCACTACAATACATAATAATACATGCAAGCAATAAACATCTCACTTACAGTTAAACTATACAAGCATTCGACTCAGTCTTCCACTGTCGTACAGGCTAGCTCTCAAGGCAGATTCAAACTCAACTCGCATTCCCTTGCGACCTGTCCGTTCAACGATCTGAGCCCGTCTGCCAGTTCTGGCGTCTTACACGCTTACACGCTCAGCGTCAGCTGGTGTCCCCTGCACGGTTCAGGGGGTGAACTCAATTGCTGTGCGTGGCTACTTATCCGACGCCGCGTTCTCTCTGCCGTGTTTAACATTACTCAGGGTTGCGTGTTGTTATGTTGTCTGGCGTTCGTACAGACAACGCGTCGCAACCTCGGATGTGAGACCTTGACAGTGCTGTAATTGTATTTGATGTAATAGTGTATGTGATGTAATTATACTACAGTTACGTAATGTAACAGTACTACAGTAAATGTGGTGTAATACTAAAATAAAATGTTTTGAATATCCTTTACAGGACATCGCTGTCAACATCAGCATCTTTCAGCTGATTGTTGATTTCTTGGCAAGATTACGCTCAGTAGTTTGCCATTGCTTTCTGGGCGACCGGCACCAGACTCTCATAAGTCACTGGCGCGACTCAAACCACTTCCAATTCTCGTGCGCTCACGTCAACCACGAGAGTATTCGGGGTTACGGAGAAAGCTGCTAACACCTCGACCAGGGAGACCGGCGATGTAATACTACTATGGTATATATGTCATACTTGCATGCGATGTTATACTACTACATTATATATGTGTGTGATGTAATAATACTATAGTATAGTTTATTTGATCTCACAAAAATACCAGATGCATACAACGTAGAACTGAGGAATCGTTTTGGGGTCTTTATGTTTTTCCGTGGCTAAAGGCTTGCGAACGCGGTTCGTGAGCCGGGTACCAGGCGTTCGAAGCCCAGCTGCGACCGATTTGCACCGCAGACCGTGTCGCGTTGTGTTATAACGTGCTGGTATTGGAGCCGGTCGTTCAGAAAGCAACGGCAAACTACTGAACGTAACACTTGCCTAGTACATCAACAGCAGCTGAAAAATGCTGGTGTTGACTGCAACGTCCCGTAAGGGATAAGCAATAAATATTATGTATATACAAGAGGAAATAATACCCGATGAACAGGCAGAACAAGCTAGAGATATCTTGATAATTGCACCCAAAGATTTAATTCCGACCAAGAAAAAGCAACTTAAGCCACGGATTACATCATACACGTTAGAATTAATAAAACAACAAAGGGAACTAAAAACGAAGGGAGAAACCGATAAAAGTATGATGGAGTATAAATCTTTAACAGGAGAAATAAGAAAGAACACAAGAAAGGACAAAAACAAATATATACATGATTATTGTATTAAAATATGGCAATATAAGAATAGACGAGATTAAGAAATGTTCAAAGAAATTAAGTTATTGATAAGAAATGTGCAACCTCAATTAAATGTTATCTGTGGAAAATTGAGAAATACCTCAACAGAATCTAGACAAATTCTAGAAAGATGACAGGAATACTGCAGTGGAATGTACGATATGAATTACTGTGAGCATATGAATGATATACATGAACTAATGACAGCAGAGACAGAACCTGAAACCTCATTAGATGAAATTGCATGGGCAAATAATGTCACACTATCAATTGTATGGATATTTTGCCCTGGCCATGCGGGGATACGGGGGAATAAACAGGCTGATAGGCTAACAGGGAATGCACCTCTTGGTGGTAGTTTGCCTATGGACAAGGGGAGAGTGGTCGTGCTCTTGTGGGATCAGGTGGAGAAGGAGGAGGAACAGATTGAGAACCCATATGATGATATGAGGAAAGAATGAGATTGCGGAGGATCGGCAGGGGATCTAGAAGAATCTCAAAACTGAGAGGGAAGACCAGGAGAACTTTTAATCAGATAGCGGTGGGAACGATTAGTAGTATGACTCTTCGCTGGCTGTTGAAAGAGGGGACGGAGCACGTATGGGAATGTCCTGAGTGCAGCGATGTCGGTTCTTAACTCAACTCAAAGGCATTTATGCACTGTTCAGCTTGTTTAGTAAGTGTCCAGGTCTCACAGGCGTATATTGCAATGGGAAAGATGCATGGTCTTAAAAATCTAATTTTTGTACTTCTGTCTGTCCCACTCCACAATTTATTCAGTTGTTTTAGTCTTTGAAGAGCAATAGATATTCTAATTCTAATCTCATGTGAACTGCAGCTCATCACGTCATCGGATCAGCTGCAGACCATCACAATGTGGGTATCACGTGATAACCCATTCAAAATGTCTACCGTGCGAGTACAGGATGCAGACAATACGCCTTAGCACAAAGATATTACACGTTTACACCAGCGCACAACCTGTGTGATTCATCATTATATCATTCTTTATTATGACCGAGAATTCTTTTTGTGGCCAGTAATCAGGTAGCCCATTTAGCAATATGGGCTCTCGGATTCGGTGAGTGGTAGTCTGAAAAGTTCTTCTATCACGATTCTGTGTTATACTGTTATATACACTACAGCAGACAGTACACAAAATACATCATACTGCATAGTAATTTAAATTATTAATAGTAATAACTAAGAGTATTTTTATTTATTAATTTAATATTATATAGTGTAAAACACTAGCAGGTTCTTCGCTGAGTCATCGACCAGCATTTAAACTACTGTATCAACAGTGAGTTTGTATAATAATTTTATGTAGTCATGTACAACTGATGGTACATTCCACTCACAGCAGTGTCTAGCAGACGCAGACTGTTTCATCACTTGATAAATTTAATGCCAAATTTATAATTGTGATGCTAGTGCACTGTTAATTTCCCCCGGGTGTATGCACACACAGTTTTGTGTAGGTTTTTTTAGGCGCATGCATTCCAGTGGAGACATAGGTTATTTATGACACAGGCCCTGATTAATATCTCATCTTCCTTTCCATCTACAATATATACACTTATGGTTTACTCACTGTAACTGTATGGTTATCATGACCTAGGTATACTCACTGCAGCTGTGGTTATCATGACTTGGGTACACTCACTGCAACTGTGTGGTTATCATGACTTAGGTACACTCACTCTTGAGCCTGGGGAATCAAGGCTGACTGGCTAGTTCGTGGTGACTGCACTAACCAAGCGGCCTTAATGCTTCAGGCTCAAAGACCCCTCTGCCATACACCGCAAGGTACTATATTGGCAGTAAATGACAGTGACAGGTACACTCACTGCAGCTGTGTGGTTATCATGATTTAGGTACACTCACTGTGACTGTGTGGTTATCATGTCTTAGCTACACTCACTGTGACTGTGTGGTTATCACGACTTAGCTACACTCACTGTAACTGTGTGGTTATCATGACTTGGCTACACTCACTGTAACTGTGTGGTTATCATGACTTAGCTACACTCACTGTAACTGTGTGGTTATCATGAATTAGGTACACTCACTGTAACTGTGTGTTTATCATGACTTAGCTACACTCACTGTAACTGTGTGGTTATCATGACTTAGCTACACTCACTGTAACTGTGTGGTTATCATGATTTAGCTACACTCACTGTAACTGTGTGGTTATCATGATTTAGGTACACTCACTGTAACTGTGTGGTTATCACGACTTAGCTACACTCACTGTAACTGTGTGGTTATCACGACTTAGCTACACTCACTGTAACTGTGTGGTTATCATGACTTAGCTACACTCACTGTAACTGTGTGGTTATCATGATTTAGCTACACTCACTGTAACTGTGTGGTTATCATGACTTAGCTACACTCACTGTAACTGTGTGGTTATCACGACTTAGCTACACTCACTGTAACTGTGTGGTTATCATGACTTAGCTACACTCTCTGTAACTGTGTGGTTATCATGACTTAGCTACACTCACTGCAGCTGTGTGGTTATCATGGTTTAGGTACACTCACTGTAACTGTGTGGTTATCTTGACTTAGCTACACTCACTGTAACTGTGTGGTTATCACGACTTAGCTACACTCACTGTAACTGTGTGGTTATCATGATTTAGCTACACTCACTGTAACTGTGTGGTTATCATGACTTAGCTACACTCACTGTAACTGTGTGGTTATCACGACTTAGCTACACTCACTGTAACTGTGTGGTTATCATGACTTAGCTACACTCACTGTAACTGTGTGGTTATCATGACTTAGCTACACTCACTGCAGCTGTGTGGTTATCATGACTTAGGTACACTCACTGCAACTGTGTGGTTATCATGACTTAGGTACACTCACTGCAACTGTGTGGTTATCATGATTTAGGTACACTCACTGTAACTGTGTGGTTATCATGACTTAGCTACACTCACTGTAACTGTGTGGTTATCATGACTTAGCTACACTCACTGTAACTGTGTGGTTATCATGATTTAGGTACACTCACTGTAACTGTGTGGTTATCATGTCTTAGCTACACTCACTGTAACTGTGTGGTTATCACGACTTAGCTACACTCACTGTAACTGTGTGGTTATCATGACTTGGCTACACTCACTGTAACTGTGTGGTTATCATGACTTAGCTACACTCACTGTAACTGTGTGGTTATCATGAATTAGGTACACTCACTGTAACTGTGTGGTTATCATGACTTAGCTACACTCACTGTAACTGTGTGGTTATCATGACTTAGCTACACTCACTGTAACTGTGTGGTTATCATGATTTAGGTACACTCACTGTAACTGTGTAATTATCATGGCTTAGGTACACTCACTGCAACTGTGTGGTTATCACGACTTAGCTACACTCACTGCAACTGTGTGGTTATCATGACTTAGCTACACTCACTGTAACTGTGTGGTTATCATGACTTAGCTACACTCACTGTAACTGTGTGGTTATCATGACTTAGCTACACTCACTGTAACTGTGTGGTTATCATGACTTAGCTACATTCACTGTAACTGTGTGGTTATCATGAATTAGCTACACTCACTGTAACTGTGTGGTTATCATGACTTAGCTACACTCACTGTAACTGTGTTGTTATCATGATTTAGGTACACTCACTGTAACTGTGTGGTTATCGTGACTTAGGTACACTCACTGTAACTGTGTGATTATCATGACTTAGGTACACTCACTGCAGCTGTGTGCTTATCATGACTTGGGTACACTAACTGTAACTGTGTGGTTATCATGACTTAGGTACACTCACTGTAACTGTGTGGTTATCATGACTTAGGTACACTCACTGTAACTGTGTGGTTATCATTACTTAGCTACACTCACTGTAACTGTGTGGTTATCATGACTTAGGTACACTCATTGCAGCTGTGTGGTTTTGATTGATTGATTGATTGATTTAGGAATTGACATCACAGCATTCGGGGCATTCCCATAAGTGCTTCGTCCCCATCCTCAGCAGCCAGCTAATAGTTCCAACACCAATAGGTCCAGTAGCAATCTAATTATATGTCCGTCTCGCCTTTCCTTTGAGCGTCGGCCAGATCCCCTCATCACACCTCGCTGTCACATTCTTGCCAGACCATGGTAATCCATTTGCTCCACCGAGGTGTACACGTGCTCCCACAAGGCTGCAACCACGTCTGCCTTGTCATGTATCAATACTTCACCAAGTTCTGCAGAGCCAGCCAATCTGTCCACCTGTTCATTTCCCAGCACACCGGCATGCCATCTGTGTGGTTATCATGACTTAGGTACACTCACTGAAGCTGTGTGGTTATAATTCAACTGTGAAATAATATTAAAACAAAATGCAGACCTATTGCATATATACTGGTGTTTGGGTGTGAAGTGCTGGTGTTTGGGTGTGAAGTGTTGGTGTTTGGGTGTGAAGTGCTGGTGTTTGGGTGTGAAGTGCTGGTGTTTGGGTATGAAGTGCTGGTGTTTGGGTGTGAAGTGTTGGTGTTTGGGTGTGAAGTGATGGTGTTTAGGTGTGAAGTGATGGTGTTTAGGTGTGAAGTGTTGGTGTTTGGGTATGAAGTGCTGGTGTTTGGGTGTGAAGTGTTGGTGTTTGGGTGTGAAGTGTTGGTGTTTGGGTGTGAAGTCTTGGTGTTTGGGTGTGAAGTGTTGGTGTTTGGGTGTGAAGTGCTGGTGTTTGGGTGTGAAGTGCTGGTGTTTAGGTATGAAGTGCTGGTGTTTGGGTGTGAAGTGTTGGTGTTTGGGTGTGAAGTGCTGGTTTTTGGGTGTGAAGTGTTGGTGTTTGGGTGTGAAGTGTTGGTGTTTGGGTGTGAAGTGCTGGTGTTTGGGTGTGAAGTGCTGGTGTTTGGGTGTGAAGTGCTGGTGTTTGGGTGGGAGGTGCTGGTGTTTGGGTGTGACGTGTTGGTGTTTGGGTGTGAAGTGCTGGTGTTTGGGTGTGAAGTGTTGGTGTTTGGGTGTGAGGTGCTGGTGTTTGGGTGTGAAGTGCTGGTGTTTGGGTGTGAGGTGCTGGTGTTTGGGTGTGAGGTGCTGATGCTTGGGTGTGAAGTGCTGGTGTTTGGGTGTGAAGTGCTGGTGTTTGGGTGTGAGATGCTGGTGTTTGGGTGTGAAGTGCTGGTGTTTTGATGTGAAGTGCTGGTGTTTGGGTGTGAAGTGTTGGTGGTTGGGTGTGAAGTGCTGGTGTTTGGGTGTGAAGTGCTGGTGTTTGGGTGTGAAGTGCTGGTGTTTGGGTGTGAAGTGCTGGTGTTTGGGTTTGAAGTGCTGGTGTTTGGGTTTGAAGTGCTGGTGTTTGGATGTGAAGTTTGGGTGTGAAGTGCTGGTGTTTGGGTGTGAAGTGCTGGTGTTTGGGTGTGAAGTGTTGGTGTTTGGGTGTGAAGTGCTGGTGTTTGGGTGTGAAATGCCGGTGTTTGGGTGCGAAGTGCTGGTGTTTGGGTGTGAAGTGCTGGTGCTTGGGTGCGAAGTGTTGTTGTTTGGGTGCGAAGTGCTGGTGTTTGGGTGTGAAGTGCTGGTGTTTGGGTGTGAAGTGCTGGTGTTTGGGTGTGAAGTGCTGGTGTTTGGGTGTGAAGTCCTGGTGTTTGGGTGTGAAGTCTTGGTGGTTGGGTGTGAAGTGCTGGTGTTTGGGTGTGAAGTGTTGGTGTTAGACTTATTCACATTCTAGGCCATGGGTTATGAGATGAGGGTCTCCAGTTCCCTTCCTCACCACCTTTATTGTGTGTGTGTGTGTGTGTGTGTAAAGAGGTGTGTGTGTGTGTGACAGTGTGGGTGTATGGCTGTTTATTTGCTTGTGGGAAAGTGTGTATCTGTCGATTCTGTGTGAATGAGAAGGAGTTATGTGTGTGCCTTGCTGTATGTATGAATGATGATATATGGATGTGAGAGAGAGAGAGAGAGAGAGAGAGAGAGAGAGAGAGAAAATGAGTTTGTATGTATGTAAAAGTAAACTTTTGTTTGTGATTGTGAGTACATGTGTATGCGAGGGAGTGTATATTTGTGTGTTATTGAGTGGGTGCATTACTATGAGAGTTTGTGTAAATGATGTAAGTATTATGCAGGTATGTATTTATGTGTTGATGCATGTGGTGTTTACATGTGTCTGCCTGCCTGCCTTTCTCATAACAGGGTAATATGCATTGTTTATGTTTACAACATTCAACAAAACATTTGACAATGTTTTCTCCTATGTGAATGTAACATGCACAATTGATTAAACGAAAGATGGGTGATTGGAAAGGCCGAATGTAAGACAGACCTGGTCGCCCAATTTGTGACCCTTAAAAATAAAGTTTGTCCGTTCCTTCCCAGACAACTCCCAGAAAACTATGAACATTGTCTGGTAATTTCTGAGGCTGGTTTTACCCCAGAGTCCGTAAGTATGTGAATTCGAACCCAAGACCACCGGACAAGCAGGTGACCCAGTAGCTGTACTGGTTGGGAAAAGTCATCCTGCTTCTGCTGTGCTGAGGGTTGAACCTGGTCCACTGTCTTGACAGGCAAGCATACTAATCACTAGGCCATGGAGGATCCTTTCAAATATAATTCTGATCCCCACAGCCACCTGCTCCTCAATTCTGCCTGTACCATAGTTTTGTTATGGTAACTCTTTTAGGTCAAAATATTGATTATTGAGAGCTGCTTAATTTAGGGCAAGTGTAGGCAGACGTTTGAGTATCTAGACACATGGCTAACAGCAGATGAAAACACAGAATAGGACAAGCAGAAACTGCATTTCATAAAATGAAGATCTTTTGCAATAAATCCTTGTATTTGGAGGTTAGGAAAACAATTCTTGCATGTTGAGTTGAGCTAAGAAAATAACATAACTTCAGTCAGGACATCCCCATGCATGCTCCGTCCCCTCATTCAACAGCCAGCGAAGAGTCATACTGTTTAAGGTTCCAACTGCCATCGGATTGGAGAGTTCTCCTGGTCTTCCCTCTGTTTTGTGATTCATGCAGAGCCACTACTTATCCCCCGCCATATCATTCTCTCCACATACAGGTGCTCAGTCTGTTCCACAGCTTTCTCCACCTGGTCCCTACAAGCGGCGCTCGACCACCTCTCCTTTGCCCATAAGTGCATTCCCTGCCAGTCTATCAGCCTGTTCATTCCCCCGCACTCCCGCATTGCCAGGGCAAAAAATCCATACAATTCTCACAATCTGTGACCTCTGTATGGCAAAAACTGAGGCAAACCATTCTACACGAAACATTCTTTTCTCCACCTTACTAAGCATACTCTGTGAGTCTGTAGTGAATACATACTTTTGAATTTAAAAAAAAATTCTTTTCAGAGACAAGACAGAGCATTTGTTTGAGGTCTTCTTGGAGATCGCAAAGCCAAATGGCAAAGATGAAGGTATGCTAATTATTTTTAGAATTGTATTGACCATTGTTAATTCTTTCTCATGCATTTTAACATTGTACTACTACACATGGGAGGGGGTGAGGGGGAGACCAACAAGAGGAAACCATCTCATTAATTTCACAAGAACAAGTTATATAGACAGTCGTAAAGCTAGATTTGTGGCGGAGTGGGAAGACTGAGAAGTAAATACCTGGATGGCTTGGCCACATGGCATGGATGAGACAGGAACACTGAGCTGATCCACGACTCTGGTGATCAAGTGAAATGGCGAGTCATGACCGCCCACACTTTCCGGCATGACGCATGATTGATTGATTGATTGACATATTTTAAAAAAATGTATGTGCAGTTTTCTATTGGTTCTATTTGACCATCATCATGCACTTGCCGGGTGGCGAAGGCATTCTTGTGGCTCCACAGATCTTGGTCCTGTGGTGTGCTGGATCATTGCTGTTGATAACTTTCCTCTCTGCCATTATCTAAGACTGTCCAGCATCATTTCTGTTGTGCTGCTGCCGCCTTTTCTTCTGTTATTTCTTCTAGTTGCCACGATGTTCTCCATTAGCTTGCTTCTAATTATATGACCAATGAACAGTATCTCTCTATTATAGTTGTGTATATTGTTATACTTTCATTAACCTCTTCCAGACACCTTTGGCCATCCAAAATATTTTCTGTCCTCATCATCCAGTGCCTTGTTGCCTGGCATAGACGATCCATATAGCAGCATAAGTTTAACATTTAGTTAGTTGCATATCCTTTACAGGACATTGCAGTCAACCCTAGCATTTTTTTGCTGTTTGTGATCTCTTGGCAAGTTTATGTTCAGTAGTTTGCCATTGCTTTCTGAACAACCGGCACCCATACCATTTTATAAAGAACCCAACGCAATGTGGTATGCTGCCAAATCATCCGCAGCTGTGTTTCGAACGTGGGTATGTGAGATTACAAACTGCGTTCGTAACCCCTCTGCCACGGAGCCGGCAGTTTAACATTAGAGTTCAATATTCAAAGTTTAGTTTTAAGTTTAATTTCTTTTAACATCCCGTATCTTTGTCCATATTGCTACCAAAATAGGGTATGATTGCACCTCTATATTGGTCCTTGACTTAAGATTTTCAAAACAATCCCTACCTGTGCACTTCTTCTTCTTTTGTTCGCTTGGAATTTGTCTATACTTGCAGTGTGATCTCTTGTTTAAACTTCACTGTCTTTGTTTTAGTTTAGTCAGTTCCAAATTGCTCTCATAGCCAGGGACACAGAGTTGAGCACTAAATCTTGCAAAATACCCTCATGGCATGTGCAGTCATCACCTCTGACAGTAAAAGTCCTAACTCCTGGCCTTCACTTAGTGGAACTGTGTTAACCAACAGTAGAACGAGTGATGGCAAGTCTCTGGTGCCATAAAATCAGATAGCTTTAGATACGTATGTATATACATACATATGTAGATACATGTGAACATACATACATATCTAAACCTTGAGTAGTCTTCCCTAAAAAAAGAAAGGTGCTGAAGTCGGAGGCAACCAATCAGGAGGCACACCACAGCAGTGACGATGTCACACACAAATACAATGGAAATATGTCTGTGCACCATCTGGCGACTATTTGGCCAAACAGTTTTTATTCTTCAGCCTCCCAACAATCTCTCTCCTGGCAGACACCAGCAGTGGTAGAGGTGGCACAATGAAAATAAACAAAATATGATAATTGTTAACTATACCATGTGTCCTGTTCCATTGTGTGTCACTCATATTTTACTGTTGTGTTTCAGCTCCCATCATTCTACATCAGTACCCTGAAGATTATGATGATAAGGTATGTATGACTACACATGTAGTTGCTGTGTACATAATTGTGATATCTCAGTGAAGCATGGACAATCAGGAGATTAGTGAGGAGTTTTTGTGGAAGTTTTAGAGATGTGGTTTTATAGAAAAATGATGAAAACATTCATCATCCAGTGCCTTGCTTTGTGGCGTGGGTGATCATGCCTCTCCACAAATTACTATCTCCGACATCACGGATCAGTTCGTGTGTTGACTCTCTTCCGTGCCATGACACAAGACTGTTAAGAATCTTCTCACGCTGCCTTCATCCATCTCTCTTTCCGCAAATGTTTCAAGTTGTTACAACATATTCCAGATTTTGTCTTCTCATAACGTGGCCAAAACTTATAACTGCCTCTTTTGTGACGTTTGTGATAAGTTGCCTTTGTGACTTAGCTTCCCTTAAAATATCTTGACTGCTTCTGTTGGCTGTCCAATTAATTTTCAGAATTCTTCTATAAAACCACATCTCCAAGGCTTCCAGGGATGTTTTCACCTGTTTACTAATTGTCCATGATTTGCAGCCGTATGAAAACATGGACAGATACAATGCATACTGAAGAGATCTCAAAAGAAGTTAACACACAAAAAGAACTCATTTCCTGCATCAGAAGAAGACAGTCCACATTCTTTAGGTACATCATGAGAAGGGAAAAGCTGGAGTATATCGCAACATCTGGGAAAGTTGGACAAGAAGAGAGGCAGGTGGAAACCAAGAGACAAGATGCTGGAGAGTTTGGCATCATGACATGGAGGAACTTCAGTATCAGAAATGATTGGCAGCATGCGAGATAGACTGTGGGTAGATATGATAACCAAGGTTACGTGCCTGGACTGTAAGGAGTAGGTCACAGTGGTGAACTCAATGGAACAAAATAGGGGTTCATAGTTCATTCTCCAGTCAAAGGTCAGGATAGTCCTGTCACAGGTAAAACAGTATGAAGGACCTACGGCACAATGTTGATGATTGTCCATCAAGAATGATGATGATCATTCATTTTATCCAGTGGGGTTGTTTGTCCATCAAGAATGATGATGATCATTCATTTCATCCAGTGGGGTTGTTTGTCCATCAAGAATGATGATGATCATTCATTTCATCCAGTGGGGTTGTTTGTCCATCAAGAATGATGATGATCATTCATTTCATCCAGTGGGGTTGTTTGTCCATCAAGAATGATGATGATCATTCATTTCATCCAGTGGGGTTGAAAGTATGGAGCCGTGAGTTCTATGATGGCTGATAAGGCCTATTTTGGCTCAAAATATTCTTTGACAATGTAGGCAGAGAATGCTTGACATTCAAGGAGGAGGATCTCCTGCAAAGGTCATTCTGCCCAACCTTTTCTTCACAGCTCTTGCAGTCCTGGTTGCTGCACAAGTGACTGAACCCTTGTGTAATGATGTACACCACAAATTTTGGTCTTTGGCAGCAGTCTCCTAAGTGTCGTGATGAATTCCAAAAGCTTTTAGTGAGATCTTCAGAGTGTCTTTAAAGCATTTCCTCTGGCCACCCTGGGACAGCAGTCATCATCATCAGTCATGAAGTGCCCTGCCAGCTGGTGTAGACGTTCATGGCTCTCCACAGATCATGCCTTTCCACAAATTATGATCTCCTACATCATGTATCAATTCATATGTTGACTCCCTTCCGTGCCATGACACAAGATTGTCATGAATCTTCTCATGCTGTCTTCCTCGATCTCTCTTTCCACAGGTGCATGTTCTAAAAAATGTTACATGCCTGCTGGTTGTAACATTTTTTAATACATGCATCTTTCCTATGGCAACATTCATATGTGAAGCATGGCCATTTTGCATTCACTAAAGAAGAAAATTGCTGTTTGCGAGTGAAAATGTGACAGAAAAATGTTAGTATATCGTAGATAAAGAAAAAGGATGAATACTGACACACTTTATTATGTGAACATCAAAGAGAATTATCTCATAAACAATAACATGTGTTGGATACTAAAATACGAGGGGGAATTCAAGTGAAAACTTTAAAAGTGTGATAGACATTGTAGTAACCATGCCATTGTCTTGTAACCTGTCAATATTGTTGTTAAGGATGTCAGGCAAGTTAAGTATGTGAATCACAGTGGAGATGGCCACGGTGATGTCATAAGGACAGTTTAAAAATTGCTGCCCCACTTTTGACATGCACCAAAGAGGAGCAGCATTCTGTTATGTTTTTTTATCAGTGGAGGGGTAAACCCTATAGAAATTCATTGGCAAATGAAGGTCCAGTATGGTGATGCATGCCTGTCAGTCCAGCAAATGTATGAGTGGAGTAGGAATGTTTCAAAACGGCAGTGACTTCTGTGACAGACTGTTCATGACCGGGTCAGGCACACTAAGTAGTTGCCCCAGAGTCAATTTTTCTACAGGAATCTAAGCACTTTATCGGTGCTGGAGGACTTGTATTGAACGCAATTGTGACTACATCGAAAAATGATACATTTGTTCTTTACTTTTTCAGAATATATTCTCTCTCTCTCTCTCTCTCTCTCTCTCTCTCTCTCTCTCTCTCTCTCTCTCTCTCTCTCTCTCTCTCTCTCTCTCTCTCACTCACTCACTCACTCACTCACTCACTCACTCACACCACTCACGCCACTCACGCACTCACTCACTCACTCACACCACTCTCACTCACACCACTCACTCACTCACACCACTCACTCACTCACTCACACCACTCACTCACTCACTCACACCACTCACTCACTCACTCACTCACACCACTCTCACTCACACCACTCACTCACTCACTCACTCACACCACTCACTCACTCACACCACTCACTCACTCACTCACACCACTCACTCACTCACTCACACCACTCACTCACTCACTCACTCACACCACTCACTCACTCACTCACTTCCCCCCCCCCAATTAAAAAAAAAAATTAAGGTAGGTTTCATTTGAAACCCCTCATACAGTATAATGTCACAAGGTTGTGAAGCTTTTGTTGATACGTTTATAGAATCTATTACAAATTTCATAAAGTATTATGGTGAAGCTATTATCTGAATCTACTGAAATAATGCAATGTATATTATTGTCACACATTTATTAAACTTTTATGATTACAGTTTGAGAATCTGTTACAAATTTCAGAAATTTTTAAAGTGAAGGTTCGTAGAATTTCTCACAAGTTTCTGAAGTTATCTAAATGTCATAAAATCACATCACAAATTTCTTCAGATTGATTGTTGATGTTTTATAAAATTGTCGCACAATGTTCATGTTTTATCAAATCTTCACACAATGTTGATGGTTTATATGTGACAGGAAACCTTGATGATGATTCCTCGCTTTGCCTACCCGTGTGCAGCCGAATTGTAAGTCTCTCTATGTTGTTGCTATTTACTTAAGATGGCCTGTATTTACTTTTTGTCATTTATTTTTATTGTTATTTAGTTGTTTAAGGTGCACTTTTTTATGTACACTGTAACTGTGTTATGAAGTGCAGATTCAGAAAATGGTGGGTAGCTAGTTGCTGGCACTCTCAGGCAGCTGCCTTATTGCCATAATGTGTGTGCGGCTGCTACTGTTTCTTTGGACTTCTTTTTCCTTTGACAATGACCTAACTTTTTGTTCAAGTGAAGGACGGCTTCTTGTTGGTGTTATTGTTATTTAATCTTGTCAAAATTACTGTTTCCTTCATGAGTTCACGTGGGGCAATGATGATGATTTCTTGTGATTTTCAATGTCACAGGAATGGAGCAATTATGGGTGACCCATTTCTATAAAGCTGGAACCGTATGACTACCACATAATTATGTTCTATATTTAGATTCCCTGTTTTACTTACTCAGCTGGTTCTGTAGCAAAGAGGTTATGGACACAATTCACAATCCTGCACACCGTGCTTAAAACATAACTGCGGGTGATTTGGAAGCAGACTGCCTTGCATTGGTTTTCTTACAATGGTATGAGTGCCGGTCATTCAACTTGCTCAGGAATCACAAACAGCCAAATAAGGCTGGAGTTTACTGCTATGTCCTGTAAAGGATATGCAGCTAACTGAAAATTTACTTCTGTTGTTCTCTGTATTGTTGCTGACATTTACATGTGATGTTCTCTGAATTGTCCTCATTTTGTTGTAATATTCTTTGTATAGTTGTCATATTTTCTTGTGCTCTATGTATAGGTGCAGACATGAGCTTCATGATGGAGATACAAGGGTCACAGTAATGGGTGTATTAGACAGGGACTTTGAATAATGTTATAAACATTCGATATTGTTAGTGTGATAGTCAACATGATGATTTACTTAAGATGTTCTTGCTGCTTTATTGTTCCTGGTAACCCAGATTTACACCTCATCCAGACTGTTGTCATCTGAAGCTGTAGATGTGCCTGTTGAGACTAGTGATGGCTGTGATTTGACAGTCCTCCACTGTCAGTCCACGGTTTTCCTGTATGAGGCCTTCAAGTTTGCGGTCGACTGTATTGGTCACTACCCGGTGTGCCTGACCCGTTTGAGAACAGTCTGTCACAGAAATCATGCCGTTTTCAAACTTCCAACTCCACTCATACACTTGCTGGACTGACAGGCATACATCACCATGCTGGATCTTCATTTCCTGATGAATGTCTATAGGTTTCACACCTTCACTGATCACACAACGGATAACAGAATGCTGTTTTTCTTTGGTGCATGTCAAAAGTGAGGTAGCCATCTTTAAACTGACCTTATGACATCACCATGTTCGTCTGCACCATAATGTTATGTGCTTAACACTCTTGACATCCTTAACAACAATATTGACAGGTTACAATAATGGTATGGTTATTTGTAAATTCTATCACACTTTTAAGATTTTCATTTGAAAGCCTCTCGTATAATGTAGATCTCAGCTGTTACATTTTTATGACAGGACACAGGTGGATCATTTTACATTTGTGCTCACTGACCTGGACAGCATGTTCAGGTTTGGGTACTGTCGGCACACACCTGGCAATCAAGGCTGTCTGTGTATTCTCAGGTAAAGTGGGTTTCATTCATTCTTTACCACACATTGTGCCATTCTCCTGTAACACTTTTGTGCAATAATTGGGTTACATATTGTTTCTTATTTCTGGGGTGTGGGATAGGGGTATCATTTATCAATAGAGAAGTTAGGCACTTACATTAGCATATTGATCAACCTTGGACAAAGTGAGTACCTTATCCCCCCCCCCCCCCCCCCCATTTTTGTGTGTTCTTAATAGCTCCAATAGCTATGCAGCTATGCAGACAGTAATAAACTACTAGTAGGGTCTTCCATTTTGGACAGGTTGACCCTTTACTGGGCAGACATTTGTCTGTTTTGTAGCCCTGAATGGGCAAGAAGAATTTTGAGGTTCGGTAAAATTTTGGGTTACGTTAGTAAAAATATTACATATAAGTTGTTAGTCGACAGATTTTAGTCAAATAAACAGCAGAATGAAGGGAAAAGCATGCAGAATATTTTACTCACGTGAATGATGCCGCTATTCCATACATGAACACAAATATTTACAAAATACAACATATTGTTTGTGATTGTCAGTCATCTATACGGCAATTTACAAACACATTTTCCGAATCATAATCACTTTCTTTAAAGTCCGACTCACAACTGCTAACGCAAATTAGTGCTTATCACTGATATCTAGCTCCGATTAATAGTCAACTTCGTGCCTTTCAATGTCACTTAAATTGAACCCAGCGAAATATCCGCTATCACTTGAAGAATCGTCAAAATCCATTTTGAAATACAAAGCGTAAAACCCACAAAAACTATTTTAAAAATCCATTCATATTCAAAGTACACGCTTACGAATGGCGGCCATGTTGTCAAGCTATTGGCAAAACCGAAAGTAGACAATCGGAAGTCTCAGAAAGCAGAGAGATCGCATTTTTACAATGCACAATTGTCACGGATGTTTTCGTACAGTTTGCCCATTCCGAGTTAGTGTAAGGGGTAGGACCATACAAAGAGAGACACAAACCTGCTGTCTTGTAGGTAGACGGGGCAGTCAAAGGCTAGGGACCATACTAAGTGAGACACAAACCTATTGCCTTGTAGGTAGACTGGGAAGTCAAGGGCTAAAGACCATACTGAGACACAAACCTGCTGCTTTGTAGGTAGACATGGGACAGCCAAAGACTAGGGACCAGATGAAAAGCGACACAAACCTGCTGCCATGTAGGTAGACTGGGATAACTCAAAGGCTAGAGACCATATGAAATGAGGCACAAAACTATTGCCTTGTAGGTAGACTGGGGACAGCCAAAGGCTAAAGACCATACTGAGACACAAACCTGCTGCCTTGTGGGTAGACTGGGATAAGTCAAAAATGAGAGATCATTCTAAACGAGACACAAAACTGCTGCTTTGTGGCTAGACTGGGATAAGTCAAAAGCAATGACAAGCAAACATGAACAAAAGCTTCTCATAACTGGATGTACTCACTCATAGGCTTGATGGGAGGCCAGCATGGCCGAATAGATAAGGCCGCTTGCTCTTAAACTTCCTGTATGTTGATGCCGAAGTAGCAGGTTCAACCCCTACACTAGCCAGTTGCACTAAAATGTTGACTTCTCGTCCTTGACTTGGATACATAAATTACAAGTACCTTAGAAGTCAGAGTGGGTTCACCTGATGTCGAAGGACACTGGTAAACTGAGAAAGCTGATCGATATGCAAAAGTCAGTCAGTGTATTAGAAGTAGAGCACATATTTGGACTATGCTTGAGCTCAAAGCAAGTGAGTGCAAATCACGCGCACGTGCGCGCGTGCACGCACACACCCACACACCCCCCCCCCCCCCCAAACAATAAGCCTGACACAGCAGTGCAAGTAAATGGCTTTATAGTTACTTCACGAATGTAAAAACCAAAAACCAGAACCATGCTATTCTCATGAAGTGCCACTTTACAGTGTGTTGCCGGGGCCCATACGGGAAGTGAAGAATAGTAACACTTTTGCCGTCCATGCATGTCGTAAGAGGCGACTAAGGAGGCTTCGGCGGAGACTTGGTCTATAGTCTATTGGGACTTCTGGTCACCAACATGGCGGATAGGCATTTAAACCGTTAAGGCCTCTGGAGTGTTTACGCTTGTGGCTATGGTTTGCAGTCGCATTTTCCTCATGCTGGACTGGTAGTGCATGGTTCCGTTGACCTGCTACTGAGTGAGTGCGTGGTGTGACACTGTGAGCTGTGAATTTTGCATGGAATGCTTTTACATCTGTCCACGGTTGTTTGTAGCGTGAACTGCATATTCGGAACGATGGCGGCCGACTGTTGCTAGATTCACTGGTTTGCCTTTTCAGTTGAGTGCATTTTTCAGGAGACTCCTGGGAGTCGTTGCTGGAGCTACGGAGTTCATGCTTTGTGCAGCGCTTTTGGCGGGTCGCCCTGCGGAAAGAGGCTGAGCCATATGGGATAAAACCCGGGTCAATGAAGTCTTTATGGTGACTGCCAATTCCATCGGCAATGAGCTGTATTTTTCGTGGAGGAGTTTTGTGTTGGCATTCTGGCGAAGGCATTATGCACACTGTACCTGTGCGGGATGTTCCATTGTTCACATAGGGCAGTGAGGAGCGTTTTGTGTGATATTCACTGACATAGGAACAGAGCATAATGGGGATGACCCATTGCTGTGAAGTTGGAACCGCGACTATCTATCTACAGTGATAGTGCCAGGTCCACTGCCTTGCATAACTCAGTACAGCTGGTGGTCACCTTCCCCTGTACTGTGGAGTCCAGGCACAGAGGGATAGAGTCAAAGCTATTGGTGTGAGGTCAGTCAGTCAAGTTAAGCATCTTTTTCCACGCCTGACAGTGCTTTGGGCATACAGACCAATCAGCCCGCAGTGGGGGTGTGGCCAGTATCACTATCACGCCAGCCATCTTTATGTCCCACATATTTCCTGGTGTTCCAATGGTATGAGTGCCAGTCGTTCAGAAAGCAATGGCAAACTACTGAACATAAAGTTGTTCAGGAATCACAAACAGACATTATATTCTGGAGTTAATTGCTACGTCCTGTAAAGGATATGCAACTAACTTAAATTTTCCCGAGAGCTCAGCTAAATTTTAAAAATCACCTCAGTGCAGATTTGAACCCATGACTTCCAGGCTGGCATGTAAGCATACATCTACTATGCTACCACAGCTCCGAGCATTTTCATAATCATTGATCAGTGTGTAGTGTGGTATGTTTACTTCACTGTCATACACATGTTGTATAGCCATGCTGTTTAATTTCCCTGCTGCAGCTGGCTGCCCTGGTGTGAGGTGTTCTACAAAATGCTGGATCTTCTTGCCGAGATCATCAATCGATCAGAGAACAATCAAGTGACCACCTTCTTACACACTGCCTACGCCCAAGAGGTGCCCTTGCCGAAGATACCAGTAACAATTATTGCGAACCAGGATGTGAGTTCTGCAGATACCAGCTGTTTGTTCTTGTCATGTCTTTGTTCTGCTTGTTGATCTCCAAATGTTCTGTAGTTTGTTCTGACCTTAAAGGATAAACTAGGAAGAGCATACATGCAGCAGAGATGTGGTTTCTGAGATGAATGTTGTGAGTACCTTGGACAGATATGGTAACTAACAACAATTGCCTGTACAAGGCTAACACAAGTAGAACACTACACAATTATAAGAAAGATAAAGAACGTTTTGTGCAATAAGTCCTTGTCCTTGAAAGTTAGGAAAATAGTTCTTGCATGTTACGTAGAACCAGTTTTAACATATGGCTATGAATCCTGGACAATTGGTAAACAGGTGAAAAAATCCCTGGAAGCTTGGAGATGTGGTTTGATAGAAGAATACTGAAAATTAATTGCACAGCCAAAATGAGCAGTCTGGACATTTTGAGGGAGCTAAGTCGCAAAGACAACTTATCACAAACATCCGAAAGAAGCAGTCATCGTATTTTGACCAGAAAGAGAGAGAAATTAAGAATTTGTGAGAAGATTCTTGACAGTCTTGTATCATGTCATGGAAGGGAGCTGGCAAGGCACTGGATGATGATGATAAGCCAGAGGCAAACCATGTTTGTAGCTCCTATAATGAGAAGAGAGGCATTGAGGAACATCGTGACAGTTGGGAAGGATAGCAACTGAAGAGGCAGATGTAGACCAAGAGAAATACTCAATGTCTGATGATGGCATCGGATGAATGCCTTCAGTAGAATTGATGCAATCACCCAGGACTAAGATCTGTGGAGAGACATGAATGCATACACATCTTAGCAAGAGTACATACTGGCCTGTTACATTGTGTAGTGTTGGTTTGTGTTTGTTTATTCTGTGCTGATGTTGGTTTGTGTTTGTTTATTCCGTGCTGATGTTGGTTTGTGTTTGTTTATTCCGTGCTGATGTTGGTTTGTGTTTGTTTATTCTGTGCTGATGTCGGTTTGTGTTTGTTTATTCTGTGCTGATGTCGGTTTGTGTTTGTTTATTCTGTGCTGATGTTGGTTTGTGTTTGTTTATTCTGTGCTGATGTTGGTTTGTGTTTGTTTATTCTGTGCTGATGTTGGTTTGTGTTTGTTTATTCTGTGCTGATGTTGGTTTGTGTTTGTTTATTCTGTGCTGATGTTGGTTTGTGTTTGTTTATTCTGTGCTGATGTTGGTTGTGTTTGTTTATTCTGTGCTGATGTTGGTTTGTGTTTGTTTATTCTGTGCTGATGTTGGTTTGTGTTTGTTTATTCTGTGCTGATGTCGGTTTGTGTTTGTTTATTCTGTGCTGATGTCGGTTTGTGTTTGTTTATTCTGTGCTGATGTCGGTTTGTGTTTGTTTATTCTGTGCTGATGTCGGTTTGTGTTTGTTTATTCTGTGCTGATGTTGGTTTGTGTTTGTTTATTCTGTGCTGTCGGTTTGTGTTTGTTTATTCTGTGCTGATGTCAGTTTGTGTTTGTTTATTCTGTGCTGATGTCGGTTTGTGTTTGTTTATTCTGTGCTGATGTTGGTTTGTGTTTGTTTATTCTGTGCTGATGAAGGTTTTAGCTGCAACATCCATTTTATTACTTGCAACTACTTAGGGGGTAGCCTGTCCATGTTATGAATCCTGGACATTTTTCTCCTGTCATGCATATTCACCTTCCAGATGTTAGTTATGTGTTTCCGATGTCGACATCGCTAAGTGTGTCTGCCAAGAAGCCATCCCACCCTCAGAGGGTGAACACTTGGCACCCGGTGCATCTACTAGCGTTGACACTGTACTGCAACTGACAACAGGAAAGCTAGCTTCTTCACAGTTGGCCTCAGTCTTTCCCTCCACCTTGGTGGCTAGCTATGACCCAGTTAGTAAACATCATTGCTGCCATGTTGCAGTCTTCATACCCCATTCACAGCTTACAGGACCACCCTCCTGCGTGCTCCCAGGGGAAGCCAGCTTTTCCACTGGGCTAATTCTATTAAGAATTTACCTGGCTGTAAGAGCAGTCAGTTCATCATCTCAATACTGACTGGCACCTTGCTTCTTGACAGATGATAGTTTATTACATTGTGCTTCAAGAAAGGCATAATAACTACAACTCATGGCAGAGACCAGGGATGAAGTTACACCTCTCAAAGCCTGGGCTGAACAGTAGAGACCATGTGTTGCCCATGTAGCATGATTCCTCTCTCGGCCTGCCTAGTTTACTCCATAAGACTGGTATCATCAATACATCTGGAACAACACAAGCTGTCGAATCAGCACAGCAATGTTCTACCTGCATGCAATATTAGCAAACAAAATCATGTGAATTATCAATTAATTGTTATTATTAATCCAATTTCTTCAACAGATGTTTAGTTTCACAGCTCCAGATCCGAATGTTTTACCCAGAATTCCCAGCAATGTAAGTAGCTTCTAATTCTGTAGTTTTTCTTGTTAGATTTAGCAGCATCATCATCATCATGTGCCATGCCAATAAGCATGGGCGGTTATGGTTCACCATCTCACACGATCACCAGAGTTTTAGACCAGGTCTGTGTCCTTGTCCTGAATATGTCATGTAGCCAAGCCATCCAGGTATTTATCTCTTTGTCTCCCCCCCCTTGATTTGCTTCCATAAATTACAAGGGCTATTCCAGAATCAACTGCCTATTGGCTGATTAAAAATAAACCCGTTGCCATAGCGACACTGTTCATTGCTTGCATCATTCAGTAGTCTTTTAGCTTACTACACATCAACCTAGTCACATTTGTTGAGTGGTTCACGAATCGTGAACAAATAAACATGGATACTGTTATTGCCTTTTCCACCAGTTGTGAAATTTGTGGTGTGATTCGTTTTCTTCAAGCAGAAGGTCAAAATGTGACCAAGATTCATTGTCGATTATGTCATGTGTCGGGTGGTAGCGTTATGAGTGACAGTTCTGTTAGGTCGATCCAAAACAAAAAGTGCAGAATGCTAACCAGTGGCGTCATTATCCTGCATGACAACTTGCAGCCCTATACTGCTGCTCGCACAAAGCTTCACTTGAGCAGTTTAAGTGGGGCATTTTTCATTGTGGCTTCTATGTTTAAATTCACTAAGGGAATACAATGTTTTGACAAATGTTATGTTAAAATGCCAGATTGGCATGCACATTTTAAGAAGAATAAGTTAATGTACAATTATTCCCTGTGTGCTAGAGTGTAAATTTTGTGCTGTTTTCATTTGACAGAGAAATCTGACAGAGTATTACAATGCTGTGGATCCTAATAATATGATGCTTATTTTTGCCAGGTATGTTTTTTTTTCTAGTTTAAAAAAAAAAAAATATATATACATGGGTACATAGATACTGACTTGCCTGTTTGCCTGGTGTTTGAATCCACATCAAGGCAGATTTCTTCAAAATTGGCCTGGGCTGCCAGTTTGTTCCAGCCTAAACCAGGTACTAGGAAATGTTCAGAGAAGTAAACTCAGATGTGACCCACATCACTCATCCAGTGCCGATTGGTCTGCAAAAGTCTGAGGCTAGCCCCATGCGCCTGATATGCCTCCAGGTGTCTACAAGAGTCTTTTACTCGCCAAATTCATACAATATCAACTGGCAAAGAGGGTGAGAGAGCTGTGATCACCAGTGTCCACTCCAGCTCAGGTTCCTGAAACATATTTATGTCAAGTAATTGTGAAATACAGCTGCGGGCGATTTGGCAGCAGAATGACTGCCTTACTGTGGTTTTTTTTATAAAATGGTATGGGTGCCAGTCATTCAGAAAGCAATTGTAAACTATTAAACGTAAACTTGCTAAGAAATCACAAACAACCAACTGCGACGTCCTGTAAAGGATATGCAACTAACAAAATGTGAATGAACCAGGAAATCAAATAACCCTGAATGTGACCTTGACCTGAGATAGAGGTTGTCCTGTGGCAGGTACTGTCACCGTGTGAAGTGTTAGGCCTTCACACATTCTAAACATTGGCACAAGGAGGTGTGGTGGACAGTTCCATTCCTCACTTCATTTATGTAGTTTTCTGTGATTATTTAAACCACTGTCTCATACACTGACGAGGTCATCCTCTGTTTAGTTATTTACATTGCCTGCTTTAAGTCAGTGTCTGTGAATGCATCGCCACAATCCCAATATACTGGGTAGAAACCAAGCAAGACCATTTGGTAGCAAATCACTTTGCGCTGATTTTACCATCATATGAGCATTGGCAGTTCAGAAGACAATGGTAAACTACTGAGCATTAAAGGGCTTTGAAAATCACAAACAGTCAATAAGTGCTGGCATTGATTGTGACATCCTGCAAAGAATATGCAACTAGCTTTTAGCTATCTGTTGTAAACTTTTTGCTATTCATTAAAACCCAAATTAAAGTTAGGTCTTAGTCAGATATGACTGAGCTATTGTATGACAGTAGACGGTACTACCTACTTTCTGTTAATGCCGAATGTTGGGTTGCGCTCACCAAACCCGACACCCCACATTGTGACAACAGCTTCGCGCGGAGGAGCAGAATTAGGAGCGTGCAAGCCTTACCCTACTGCGAGGAAATGCCACCTAGAGACTAAATATCATGGCAGAGCAGACCAGGCCCTAATTCTTAGTTGACAATTTGTCTAGGATGGAAGCTCCAACAGGTGGGCAGTTAGTGTATTGCTTTGCTGAGCAGGCAGCTTCTGCAGTTTGTCTTGTTCCAGACGTATTGGTGTTACTTTTCATCTGGAGTAAACTAGACTGGCCAAGAGAGGGATCATGCTGCATGGGCAACACGTGGTCTCTAAATTCAGCCCAGGCTTTGTGCTATGGAGAGGTATAACTCCATTTTACAAACTATCATCTGTCAAGATGGCCAGGTGCCACTCAGTCAAAACCCAAATAAAAAATTGGTAGTGGCATGTCCAGCTTGACATTAGTTTTTAAATTAAAAAAAAAAAAATAAGATTTTCCACTTCTGTTTTCAGTATGCTTCACGAGCGCCGCATTTACATGACTTCAAAAAAGCTGAGCAGGTTAACTTCTTGTATCCATGCTGCGGAGGCACTGTTGTATCCCATGCATTGGTAAGTTTTCATTTTGTTTTATGTCTTTGTTATTCTTAGCCATGAGTACATCAACAAAAACAGAAAGTGGAATTTGTCAGTTTAACAAGAACGCATTTACAGGTGGCTTAATGTATGTTCAGGCTAGAAAGCCTTCTTCAGCACTTAACAATGAAAAGACACTGATAAAACTACATCAAAACACTACAAATACGTCTCTTGACAGAAGTCTTGTAGATACTGAATTCAAGGGAACATGGATAACTGAATTCAAGGGAACATGGATAACTGAATTCAAGGGAACATGGATAACTGAATGAAAGGGAACATGGATAACTGAATTCAATGGGACATGGATAACTGAGAATTCAAAGGAACATGAGTAGCTGAATTTAAGGGACTGTGGATAACTGAATTCAAGGGAACATGGATAGCTGAATTCAAGGGAACATGAATAACTGAATTCAAGGGAACATGGATAGCTGATTTCAAGGGAACATGGATAGCTGATTTCAAGGGAACATGGATAACTGAATTCAAGGGAACATGAATAACTGAATTCAAGGGAACATGGATAGCTGATTTCAAGGGAACATGGATAACTGAATTCAAGGGAACATGAATAACTGAATTCAATGGGACATGGATAGCTGATTTCAAGGGAACATGGATAACTGAATTCAAGGGAACATGAATAACTGAATTCAATGGGACATGGATAACTGAGAATTCAAAGGAACATGAGTAACTGAATTTAAGGGACTGTGGATAACTGAATTCAAGGGAACATGGATAACTGAATTCAAGGGAACATGGATAGCTGAATTAAAGGAGATGTGGATAACTTAATTTAAGGAAACATAGATTACTGAATTCAGGGGAACAAAAATCAAACTGCCATTTCATTTATTCTTAGCCGAAACTAACATTTAAATTCAAAACAATATTTTCCCGTTCGGAATTTCAATAATGAAGACAGATTTTTTACCTGGCATGTTTCACTGCATCTCATTTATTGCATTTTGCAGGAGATGGTCAACGTAAAAACTGAAGCAAACAATAAATCCTTGAATCTGAAATACACAACACACATTGTTCACAATGTTCATTTCAAAGTGATTATTGGCAGACAATATGACTTTGTTTGTGTTTCCTTTATTCAGGCAACATTTCACTTTGTTTCTGTTTCCTTTATTCAGGCAACATTTGTACATTCCAGTATTACCGGAACATCTGATTGACTATATCAGGTATGATCGTTTTCTTTCAAAGGTGATGTGTATCATTTACATAAATGCTTCTATGGTACAGGACACAGAGCTCTTGGGCTTCCACAGCAAAGATTGTGAGCATTCGCTGGATCTTTTCTCCTGGACACTGGTGTGGTTGGAAATGAACAGGCAGAGAGATAATTAAGGGGTGACTTGATGCATGATAAGGCAGATGTGGTGAAGACCTTCTGGGAGAATGTCATTAATGCAGAAGAACAGATAGGCTATCATGGTCTAGAGAGACTGCAGCAGCAAGGGGTGGTCAGAGGATCTGATCGACAGTCGTCATTCAGAGGTAAAGCAAGATGTAAATATAATCAGATTGCAATGGGCACCGTTAGTATTGGAACTCTATGCTGGCTATTGAAGATGAGGACTGAGAACAAATAGGAATGCCCCGAGTGCAGTGATGTTGGTTCTTGACTCAACTCAGCAAAGGTTGGAGGTTTGCTTGGAGGTTGTTCAGGAAAGCTGCGGAGCTTCTACTGTGACTGCAAGTAGTTTCAGCATGGAGGTCGTGGCAGCAACAAAGACAGTGTGGCTGGAGAGACACATTCACCAAGGAATGTTTGCATAGAGATTCAAAGAGTATTCTTAGGAAGACTGAGGTGGGATGGGTTGGAAAGCAGTAGCTTGAGTCTCTGAATGGGTCAAGACTGATAACTGTTTCATTTTAGTGCAAAGACACCGTGGTGGCAGAGGAAAATAACAGGCAAATGGGCTTGTGGGTTTTGCTGCTGTGGGAAATGGAAAAGCAGTGGACCAGATCAACCCCCTGAATGCCTTCAGGAAAGCAGGATGAATACATAAACGACTCAGATCAGGGATGTGAGTGCAGTTGTAATCAGACTAAGAACATCAAGTCACATGGGGTGAAGCTAGACAAGAGTGCCCTGTGGGAAGCCAAAGAAGAACAACTGGTGTTGTCTGTCGCTGTGCGAGTTACTGAAGAGGGGATCTGAACACTTATGGGCTGAATGTTTTGATGTTCATTTATGTATACTAACTTCACAAAAAAATGTCCTTCTGTTTCTAATCTTCCATTGCTCTTTTCTTTCTTTCTTTCTTTCTTTCTTTCTTTCTTTCTTTCTTTCTTTCTTTCTTTCTTTCTTTCTTTCTTTCTTTCTTTCTTTCTTTCTTTCTTTCTTTCTTTCTTTCTTTCTTTCTTTCTGTCTTTCTGTCTTTCTGTCTGTCTGTCTGTCTGTCCTGTCCTGTCCTGTCCTGTCCTGTCCTGTCTGTCCTGTCTGTCCTGTCTGGCCTGTCTGGCCTGTCTGGCCTGTCTGGCCTGTCTGGTCTGGTCTGGTCTGGTCTGTCTGGTCTGTCTGTCTGTCTGTCTGTCTGTCTGTCGGTCGGTCGGTCGGTCCGGAGAGGGAGCGGGAAAGAAAGAGATATCTTCATTTACCAAACGAATGCTAGCAAAACACCTGCCACGCTAGTGTTCTTCACAACGAGCTACCTTCTGTCAGTGTGCAAGCTGCTGTGACTGTACATGTGACCTGTTCTTACAACTCGTGTACATGCCTCATTTCTTGTGTGTATTACAGTGCCCCCATGCCCTATTTGATCGGTATCCATAGCACATTGGTAGAGGTAAGTTATTTTCAAGCTGTCTTTTGTGCCAGGCAATTAACTTGTTCATCATCATCATCATTATCATCTAGTGCTTTGCCGGCTGGCGTGGACGATCATGCCTCTCCACAAATTATGATCTCCGACATCATGGATCAGTTTGTATCTTGACTCCCTTCCGTGCCATATTTACTTTGCATACAGTTGCTTGATGACGATCGGGCATCACCTGTAGCACATGATGCCCCCCACCAGACGAACAGACTCCACTGGAATCCCCATTAACGTCGTTTTCTTGATCAATTTTATTTTGAAGCATGATTATCTTTGTAAAATACAGTAGTGGTTTCCCCTTGGTTTCCGCCAGTTTACATATGGTTAACTCCACTAGCTTTTGTCTAAAAAGACAGACCCTGCAAGGCAGCAGGGGGAATTAACTTGTTAAAATATTAATACTCTGGGTTATGAAAGTGAAAGAAATAATTATATAAGACTGAATGAAGTAAAGTTGTAACTAGGACATAAATAGTCTTTAGGACAGAAACAGTCACATCTAGGACTATCCTGGGGTGCAGTCTGTGGTGAGTGGGAGGCTCAATATATGGAAGTGAGGCTAAGCACCCATGTGTAGGGCGTGATGATTCCTTGGGTCAGCCCAGTACCAGAGCATCATGTGTCAGCTCTGCACTTATGAAAGCCTCCTTAGATGGTGGAGCATTCCTACAGTCTGCCCCTGCCTTGCTTTGAGGGCCGACCAACATAAGCATGCTGTTTTGGGGGATTTCATCTGTAGATTGGAGGGACAAAGATGACATTAAAACTCTTTTGAGACCATGAAATGTCCTGCAAAACACCAGGGACAGCTAACCTGGTCAACAAATGCCTGAAGAACAAGGATGTTTCAGGTTAAAATGTCAGTTTTGCTGTAAATGAGCACAAAACATACAGGATGAATGATGAACAAATTCACTTTATTTTCAAAGAGTCATAAATTGGACACACAAGCCAGTCTTACATTCGACTCTTCCAACCACTCATCTTTGGTACATCAATTATCATTTGTGCATGTTTCATTCACGTAGAAAAAACATTGTCGAATGAATGTTGTGAACATAAACAGTGCATGTTACCATATGAGACAAGTAGGCATAGACACATGTGTAAACACCTACATACATATACACATTCATACATATGTACATCATTTACAAAACTCAGTAACTCACAAATACACACTCCCTTGCATGCACATATACCACATCACAATCACAAACACACAAACAAATGTTTACTCATATATTATCTCTGCCTGCCTGCCTGTCTGTCTGTCTCTCTCTCTCTCTCTCTCTCTCTCTCTCTCTCTCTCTCTCTCTCTCTCTCTCTCTCTCTCTCTCTCTCTCTCTCTCTCTCTCTCTCTCTCTCTCTCTCTCTCACTCTCACTCTCACTCTCACTCACTCTCACTCACTCACTCACTCACTCACTCACTCACTCACTCACTCACTCACTCACTCACTCACTCACTCTCTCTCTCTATCTATCTCAATGAAGAAGAAGAAATCTAGACAGAAATGGTTTGGCTTCAGTTTGATTTGTATGCCCTTGGAATCATAGGACCTCATGCAGCTAAATAATTTTTAAACATTTTTAAAGTGATTATATCAGTGTTGTGTTGTAGTTTTTATATTGTTTGTTTGCTGATGGAGTCTTATTGATCAGAACACCCATTCTATTATTTCTGGTTTTCTTGTAATGCTGGCCAATTCCACATTCTGGTTTGTTTTCATTGTCTAGTGACATGTTAAACTATTGATATTTTGCCTAGTGCAGTCTTTCTCTGTCAGGTATAACTGAGCTACTGTATGATAGTAGATGGTACTACCTGCTTTCTGTTAGCACCAAATGTTGGGCAGCAGTCACCAAACCTGACACCCCTACATTGTGCCGCAGCTTTAGGCAGGAGGAGTGCAAGTTAGTAGGGTACTAGCCTTACCCTAGTGTGAGGAAATTCAACCTAAAGATTAAATGTCATGGCAGGGCAGATCAGGCCCTAAGCCTTGGTCAGCAACTGGTCTAGGATAGAAGCTCCATCAGGCAGACAGAGTATTGCTTTACTGATCCAGCCACTTTCACAACGTGTCTTGTTCCAGACGTATTGGTGTTACCTTTCCTCAGGAGTAAACTAGGCAGGTTGAGAAGAGGGATCATGCTGCATGGGTCAACACATAGTCTCAACAATTCAGTTTCAGGCTTTGCATTATGAAGAGGTTTAACTCCAGTCCATCGGGTGTAGTTATTATGCCTTTTTTTTCCTTCTTGAAGTACAATGTCACAAACTATTGTCTGTCAAGACGGCCAGGTGCCAGTCAGTGCAGTATTTACACATTCAGACCCTAAGTAAAGAGACCCATTTACAAGCCTTTAGTTACATTGGACATATGGTGCTGAAGCCATGATTTATAGACCAGTCGGCACTCGGTAGTCGGCACTCGTTAGTCAGCACTCGGTAGATTAGAGGTCTAGCTGCAAGTGCCCAGTGTGGCTTAGACATGTGACAGGGACCTTCACTCACCATGTATCAGGTGTCCTGAGCCATGCCACGCTCATGTGAGCAGATAAACCCTTCCAGTCAAACAAGTGTCACAGCATTCATATTTAGTCTAGTCAAGTAATGCAGTAGTCTAGTAAAGTACTGCTGTAGTCTAGTAAAATACTACAATAGTATAGTAAAGTACTGCAGTAGTCTAGTAAAGTACTGCAGTAGTCTAGTAAAATACTACAATAGTCTAGTAAATTACTGCAGTAGTCTAGTAAAATACTGCAATAGTCTAGTAAAGTACTACAATAGTCTAATAAAGTACTACAATAGTCTAATAAAGTGCTACAATAGTCTAGTAAAGTGCTACAATAGTCTAGTAAAGTGCTACAATAGTCTAATAAAGTGCTGCAATAGTCTAGTAAAGTGCTACAATAGTCTAGTAAAGTGCCACAATAGTCTAGTAAAGTGCTATAATAGTCTAGTAAAGTCATGCAATAGTCTAGTGAAGTGTTACAATAGTCTAGTAAAGTTATATAATAGTCTAGTGAAGTACCACACTAGTCTAGTGAAGTGCTACAATAGTCTAGTAAAGTCATGCAATAGTCTAGTGAAGTGCTACAATAGTCTAGTAAAGTTATGCAATAGTCTAGTGAAGTGCTACAGTATTCGAATCATGTCTATAATAGTTGTCTAACATCTGATTCCTCCACCCAGAAGTTGATACAGAACAGAGTGGATGTTGGAGATGCCGTGGTGGTTGACCTGGATGCTAACACTGTGACCACGGATTACGATGACCTGGGAGACTTGCCTGAAGATGTGGTAACTGAGGGACTGTTGCTTGTTTTAAATATCATCATCATCATATGGCAGGATGCTTGCAGAATTCCGTTCTCGTCACAGCAAGCTGAAGGGTTTCTTGCAGAGTGTCGCTTTCGTCACAGCGAGCTGAAAGGTTTCTTGATCTTTGCCATTCTCGTCACAGCGAAGCGGAAGGTTTCTTGATCATTGCCATTCTCATCACAGCAAGCTGAAGGTGTCTTGATCTTTGCCATTCTCATCACAGTGAGCTGAAAGGTTCTTGATCTTTGCCATTCTTGTCACAGCAAGCTGAAAATTTCTTGATCTTTGCCATTCTTGTCACAGCAAGCTGAAGGTTTCTTGATCTGTGCCATGTCTTGTGCCTCATGCCCGAGGTGTCTGCAGTGTTCTGTGTCCAGCTTTGTCCTGATTTACCTAGCCTCTTCTTCCAGGGACCTTACCTGTCAGCATTGTTGTGTTGCAGCCACTGTGATGTTTAATACGGCCAAAGTACTTCACTTTCCGAGACTTGATACTGTTCATATGCCAGTTTTAAATATATACTGATTAAATTATATCTGATAATATTCTGTGTCTGGTGCATGGTGAAGGGGTTATGGACGCAATTTGTAATCCTGCATGCCATATTTAAAACACAAATATAAGTATCTGGATAGCTTGGTCATGTGGCATGGTCAAGACAAGAACACGGAGCTGATCCATGAACCATGTCACAACACCACATCATATGATCATGATCCAGTATGTGTGCTTATAGGTTCTAGAGTTGACCCAGCATTATAAAAGTTTCTACCAGGCAATTATCTGATTTTTCCTGGAATCTTCTGGGCTGGAAAGGTGAAGAGGCAAAGAATTGGCAATTTCACCTCATATGCCATGGCATATTAAATGTGAAAGCTTAACACTTCACACAATATTGCCAGTATCCGTTATAGGAGTACCTTTACTTTTAGTATGTATGGAACATTTCACACCTAGTTTAGTCGATGGATCAACATCACGGCACACGGGTGTAACGCATAAGTGCTCCGTTTTCCTCCTAACTCAAAATTGAGTCTGGAGAAACTCAACTCAGTGCACGAACTCCGTAGCACCGGCGAGGATCCTGAAATACTTTGGGTAGATTTTTAACTCTAAATTTTGCCCGGGCAGCGCCGTTAGGCTATTCTTTTTCGATTTCCAACTGCCAAGGAATTTTTTACATGTGCAACAATACACACGGGCGTCCGATCTCACTACCCAGAGACCAGGGGGAATTTTATTACTAAAAGTCTATGTGAAAAAATCCCGGTCCTCACCGGGGCTTGAGCCCGGGACCTCCAGCACTCGAGGTGAACACCATACCTCGAGATCACACACTGACAGATATGTCAGTACCTCCTGTGTGATCACTTACACCTGTTATCTTTTTCAGTCGAGCTACCTGAAGAGAAATCTGAAGACTGATGTCATCAAGAGTTCGGTCATGAAGACAGGTGATGCAATTTCCATGGCATTTCTGAATGCTCTAGTCAGGCTCATAGGTATGTCTCCTTTTTTCTTTGTTTTCTCAGACTTTTTATGTTCTCTGCGTTCATCTTTCCAGGGGAGTGTGTGATGCCTAGATACAGGGTTCCCAGAGTATGTCTGACTTAACATGCATTTATGGATGTTAGGACCAAATGGATAAGAACTCTCATTTTCAAACATCCGGTGTGCTGATGTCCGAGGTGACGGGCTTCAACCCCTACACGCATTCATTTATTCTTTCATTAGCATGTCCCTTGCAGAACCTCGCTCCCATAACAACCGTCCGGAAAACTTCTCGTTCATAAGCAAGATGTCCCGCATCTGATACACCCATCTGGAGATCATCCGCCACATCCTGCACCCATCTTCTCTTTGGCCTTCCCTGTTCCTCTCTTCCCAGGCATGTACCTCTCCATGGTTGTTCTCTCCAAACTTTCATGACATTTCAAATGACTAAAATATTTCAATTTTCTTTGTGCTTATCGTCTTTAGTAGCCAACTTTCTTTAATATTCAGCTCTTGAAGTATGGATGCATTTGTTCTTTTCTTTACCCAAGATATTCTTAGAACTCGTCTATAACATTTATATTCAAAGGCATTTATGGGCTGTTCAGCTGGTTTAATAAGTGTCCAGCTCTCAGAGGCGTATGTTGCAATGGGAAACATGACCGATTAGGTGGACTAAATTGTTGACTTCTCATCCTTGACATAGGGACGTAAATTACAAGTACCTCAGAAATCAGAGTGGGTTCGCCTGATGGTGAGGGACACTGGTAATAGGAAAAGCTAATCGACACGCAAAAATCAGTCTAGTGCACTAGATGAACTAGAACATGTATGGACTACGCTTGAGTTCAAAGCTGACCACAGCACCTGCCAGGTTCAGGCGGCTATAAATACATGGGTCAAGTGCCATATGGCAAGTGCACCATAGACTTGTAAAAGGGTCTGTTAACTTATTTACAGTGTGTGAATCAACGACATGAGTCTGAAGAGTTTGGTCTGTGCATCACTGCCCAGCTGAGAATAGTTGTGAAGGAACATCATCTTGAATTATTCCAGAACACCCGTGACCAAGATCCGTGGAGATCCATGAATGCCCACATTAGTGGGCGGGCACATGATGTCCTTCAGCCTTGTATCTCCCTGTGGAGCTGAAGCTGTCAGTCAATTCATGCCCTTTGTAAACTTGTTCTTGATTGGTCAGATTTTGCAGCTACTGTTTCCTACTTAAAAGTTGAAAGGATTGACTTCATGGCACCAGGTTTTCTCCCATATGGCTCGGTCTCTTTCCACATGGTGGCCTGTCGAAAGCGTTGCACAAAGCACAAATTCTGTACTCAAGGTGATGACCCCCAGGAGTCTCCGAGAAAAATGCACTCGTGAATCGAAAGACGTAGCCCAGAATCGAACCCACAACATTCAGAGCGCGAGGCAGACGGCTTGACCACTTTGCCACAGAGTATAAGATGGGGTAGCTGGTCTCATGCCAACCCTCATTGGTTGTCCTTGTGACATGCGCGGTAGGTTATAGTATTACTACTCTTTGCTTCCCTTATGGGTGTCTGCAACACATGGATGATCAATTTTGTACGGCGAACTGCACTGTGGTAAACGCTCCCAGGGCGGTCAGAGGAAACGCTTTAAAGACATTCTGAATATCTCGCTAAAAGTTTTTGGAATTCATCACGGCACTTGGGAGACTGCTGCCAAAGACCAAAATTAAGGGCGTACATCATTACACAAGGGTGCAGTCACTTGTGAAGCAATCAGTGACTGCAAGAGCTATGAAAAATAGGCTGGAGGAAAACCATTGCAGGAGATCCTCCTCCTGGAACATCAAGCATTCTTTTCCCACATTGTCAAAGAAGATTTCGAAGCCAAAAAAGGCCTTACCAGCCATCTTAGAACTCATGGCTCCGATCTTTCAACGCCACTGGATGAAATGAATGGTCATCATCATTCTTGATGGACAAACACCACCACATGGGTCAGGACAAATGATGATGGTATGGTGAGGATTAATTGTGGAACTGTTGTATTATCTTGTTATTAGAATGTTACAGATGTTATATACAACCTTTCAAGAAGTTGCCAGCCAGTTAACATAATATTGATTCTTTTAAGGTGGTTACAGAGATGCTCTCAAATTTCGATCCAGTGAACCAATTACCTTTGACCCGGAAGCGTTTGTTCGCTCTCGTCCTTCACAATCAACACAAGCTTTTTTAGAGGGAATGTTAACACTGCAGATATTTCAGCAGGTGAATTTCTGTTGATAGTTTGGTTTGTATTTTTGTTTGCTGGTTTTTGTTGTTGTTGTTGTTGTTGCCAGAATGTTTCTCCTTCTTTAAAGTTAATTATGATTATATAGTTGATTATATAGTTTCAACTGCACGGCAAAGGGTCACCCTTTGTGCATGTCTTGTGGATGTCAATTATAAGTTCCTCTGAAGTCAGAGTGGGTTTGCTTGATGGTGAGAGACATTGGTAAAGGTAGGGTTGCCAGATATGTGGGCACCTAAAGGAGGACATAATAAGACAAAAAAGAGGACACAGGAGGACATATTGAATGTTTCATTTGAATCGTTCCAGATTAAACCCACAATCAGTACAATTTTATTACAATAGCTGCCAATAAGTGTATCTTACTGTTAGTGAATCGACCAAGAAACAATCATTTTAGAAAATAAGTGTAAATTCAATGGTGGGTCCTTTTTCAAAATGCCAAAAAAAAACCATTATTTAAACAGCAGATTGTACAATTATTACCTTATAATCTTTATTAATTACTCATAAAATATACAAAAAACATAAAATACAAGAAAAGCCGGACATTTTAAAGGATTTTAGCTGTGCCTGCCAGACTTAGGCTAAAGAGGAGGACATGTCCTCTTTATGATGGACGTCTGGCAACCCTAGGTAAAGGGGAAAGCTAATCCAGACACAAAAATCAGTCCAGTGCACTCCCCATTAGTTGCACGCTTATGAACTACACTTGAGTTCAAAGGAAACGAATAAAAAAAATAAATGAATGAAATCCATGAAATGAAATAGTTGAAGCCACCAAACACTCCAAGACCTGGACAAGATCATTCAGGCTGAAATCACAGCAATGGAGCTTGAAACACACAAGAGTGTCAGGAGGGAACACCTTAGAATGATCATGTTTCTGCACTGGAGCCTGAAACACTCACAGTGTCAGGGAGCACCTTAGAATGATTATTTTTCTGCACTGAAGCCTGAAACACTCACAGGGTCAGGGAGCACCTTAGAATGATCATGTTTCTGCACTGGAGCTTGAAACACTCAGAGTGTCAGGGAGCACCTTAGAATGATTATGTTTCTGCACTGGAGCCTGAAACACTCACAGTGTCAGGGAGCACCTTAGAATGATTATGTTTCTGCACTGAAGCCTGAAACACTCACAGTGTCAGGGAGCACCTTAGAATGATCATGTTTCTGCACTGGAGCTTGAAACACTCAGAGTGTCAGGGAGCACCTTAGAATGATTATGTTTCTGCACTGAAGCCTGAAACACTCACAGTGTCAGGGAGCACCTTAGAATGATTATGTTTTTGCACTGAAGCCTGAAACACTCACAGTGTCAGGGAGCACCTTAGAGTGATCATGTTTCTGCACTGGAGCTTGAAACACACAAGAGTGTCAGGGACCACCTTAGAATGATCATGTTTCTGCACTGGAGCTTGAAACACACAAGAGTGTCAGGGAACACCTTAGAATGATCATGTTTCTGCACTGGAGCCTGAAACAGTGTCAGGGAACTCCTTAGAATGGCCATGTTTCTGCACAGAAGACAACACCAGTTATGATATTTGCATTTTCACACCTGGTGTCAATTAAAAAGTTAGTTGCGTATCCTTTACAGGACGTGGCAGTCAACCTCAGCATTTTTTGGCTGTATGTGATTTCTTGGCATGTTTAAGTTCAGTAGTTTGCCATTGCTTTCTAAATGACCAGCACTCATATCTTTTTACGGAAACCAGCGCAATGTGGTCTGCTGCCAAATTGCTGGCAGCTGTGTTTCGTATGCGGAATTATGAATTGCATTTGTAGCCCCTTTGCCAGAGAGCCGACTGTAAATTACCTTCCTATATTAACTGTCCTGTTGTAGTGGGTTGAGTGTCTAGTCTCCTCAGATAAGAACGAACAACTCAGAGATGCTGTGTGTATGCTGTACACCTTATAAATTCCTCAACAGTTGGAAATCAAAAAGAGCAAGACAGTCAGGCCACCGCCTTGGCAAAATTTCTAAATTAGAAAAGCTACTCACGAGAAAGAGTGTGAAGCAGGTGTGATTCTACCACACACGTTTGGATCCCAGCTGATGCTACAGAGTTTGTGCACTGTGCTGAAGCTCTTTTCGTGTGATCTATGGGAGACTAGAACTCAAGGTGATATCTGTGTGCAATGAAAGTGATTGTTTACGAACCAAATCAAATCAAGTTGTGTATGATACTTTTGAATTGTAAACTTGAAATGAAACATAACATTCTTTTTAAATATTGAAACCAATTCATGTTTTATTGCCTACCTTATACTTGTTTGTTCTCATGTTGCTCATAAAATCCAGACAGACATTTTTGTTTGTGATGTCTTTCTCTTTCTGTTTCATGTCTACTTGAAGTTGCTTTTTCATTTTGTTGTTTGCATTTTTCAGTTTGTGTTCGGCCGACTGGAAATGCTCAATGCAGGCGATGGCTTCCGTGACATCTTTGAACAGCAAGCAAGTCTTTTTGCTGATAAACTCAACTCCCAGTCCACATACAAGGAGTGGCTAAAGTCTGTCAAGGTAAGGCTCCTGGGGCACCTAGTCAAGTACCATGTCTGTACATATCCTGTGTTATATTCTCTAATTGCTCTTAGGATGTCTGTCAAGGTAGGACAGTGATTCTCCTGGGGCACCTAGCCACGTACCATGTTTGTACATATAGGAAGCTGTCAAGGTAGGACAGTGATTCTCCTGGGGCACCTAGCCAAGTACCATGTCTGTACATATAGGAAGTCTGTCAAGGTAGGACTCCTGGGGCACCTAGCCACGTACCATGTCTGTACACATAGGAAGTCTGTCAAGGTAGGACTCCTGGGGCACCTAGCCAAGTACCATGTCTGTACACATAGGAAGTCTGTCAAGGTAGGACGGTGATTCTCCTGGGGCACCTAGCCACGTACCATGTCTGTACGTATAGGAAGTCTGTCAAGGTAGGACTCCTGGGGCACCTAGCCACGTACCATGTCTGTACATATAGGAAATCTGTCAAGGTAGGACAGTGATTCTCCTGGGGCACCTAGCCAAGTACCATGTCTGTACATATAGGAAGTCTGTCAAGGTAGGACAGTGATTCTCCTGGGGCACCTAGCCACGTACCATGTCTGTACATATAGGAAGTCTGTCAAGGTAGGACAGTGATTCTCCTGGGGCACCTAGCCACGTACCATGTCTGTACATATCCTGTGTTATATTCTCTAATTGCTCTTAGGATGTCTGTCAAGGTAGGACAGTGATTCTCCTGGGGCACCTAGCCACGTACCATGTTTGTACATATAGGAAGATGACAAGGTAGGACTCCTGGGGCACCTAGCCACGTACCATGTCTGTACACATAGGAAGTCTATCAAGGTAGGACAGTGATTCTCCTGGGGCACCTAGCCACGTACCATGTCTGTACTCATAGGAAGTCTGTCAAGGTAGGACTCCTGGGGCACCTAGCCACGTACCATGTCTGTACACATAGGAAGTCTATCAAGGTAGGACAGTGATTCTCCTAGGGCACCTAGCCAAGTACCATGTCTGTACATATAGGAAGTCTGTCAAGGTAGGACTCCTGGTGCACCTAGCCACGTACCATGTCTGTACACATAGGAAGTCTGTCAAGGTAGGACAGTGATTCTCCTGGGGCACCTAGCCAAGTACCATGTCTGTACATATAGGAAGTCTGTCAAGGTAGGACTCCTGGGGCACCTAGCCACGTACCATGTCTGTACACATAGGAAGTCTGTCAAGGTAGGACAGTGATTCTCCTGGGGCACCTAGCCAAGTACCATGTCTGTACATATAGGAAGTCTGTCAAGGTAGGACTCCTGGGGTACCTAGCCAAGTACCATGTCTGTACACATAGGAAGTCTGTCAAGGTAGGACTCCTGGGGCACCTAGCCAAGTACCATGTCTGTACATATAGGAAGTCTGTCAAGGTAGGACTCCTGGGGCACCTAGCCAAGTACCATGTCTGTACACATAGGAAGTCTGTCAAGGTAGGACAGTGATTCTCCTGGGGCACCTAGCCACGTACCATGTCTGTACATATAGGAAGTCTGTCAAGGTAGGACTACTGGGGTACCTAGCCAAGTACCATGTCTGTACACATAGGAAGTCTGTCAAGGTAGGACTCCTGGGGCACCTAGCCAAGTACCATGTCTGTACACATAGGAAGTCTGTCAAGGTAGGACAGTGATTCTCCTGGGGCACCTAGCCACGTACCATGTCTGTACATATAGGAAATCTGTCAAGGTAGGACTCCTGGGGCACCTAGCCACGTACCATGTCTGTACATATAGGAAGTCTGTCAAGGTAGGACAGTGATTCTCCTGGGGCACCTAGCCACGTACCATGTCTGTACATATAGGAAGTCTGTCAAGGTAGACTCCTGGGGCACCTAGCCAAGTACCATGTCTGTACACATAGGAAGTCTGTCAAGGTAGGACTCCTGGGGCACCTAGCCAAGTACCATGTCTGTACATATAGGAAGTCTGTCAAGGTAGGACAGTGATTCTCCTGGGGCACCTAGCCAAGTACCATGTCTGTACATATAGGAAGTCTGTCAAGGTAGGACTCCTGGTGCACCTAGCCAAGTACCATGTCTGTACATATAGGAAGTCTGTCAAGGTAGGACTCCTGGGGCACCTAGCCAAGTACCATGTCTGTACATATAGGAAGTCTGTCAAGGTAGGACAGTGATTCTCCTGGTGCACCTAGCCAAGTACCATGTCTGTACATATAGGAAGTCTGTCAAGGTAGGACTCCTGGTGCACCTAGCCACGTACCATGTCTGTACAAATAGGAAGTCTGTCAAGGTAGGACAGTGATTCTCCTGGGGCACCTAGCCACGTACCATGTCTGTACATATAGGAAGTCTGTCAAGGTAGGACAGTGATTCTCCTGGGGCACCTAGCCACGTACCATGTCTGTACATATCCTGTGTTATATTCTCTAATTGCTCTTAGGATGTCTGTCAAGGTAGGACAGTGATTCTCCTGGGGCACCTAGCCAAGTACCATGTCTGTACACATAGGAAGTCTGTCAAGGTAGGACAGTGATTCTCCTGGGGCACCTAGCCAAGTACCATGTCTGTACATATAGGAAGTCTGTCAAGGTAGGACTCCTGGGGTACCTAGCCAAGTACCATGTCTGTACACATAGGAAGTCTGTCAAGGTAGGACTCCTGGGGCACCTAGCCAAGTACCATGTCTGTACATATAGGAAGTCTGTCAAGGTAGGACTCCTGGGGCACCTAGCCAAGTACCATGTCTGTACACATAGGAAGTCTGTCAAGGTAGGACAGTGATTCTCCTGGGGCACCTAGCCACGTACCATGTCTGTACATATAGGAAGTCTGTCAAGGTAGGACTCCTGGGGCACCTAGCCAAGTACCATGTCTGTACATATAGGAAGTCTGTCAAGGTAGGACAGTGATTCTCCTGGTGCACCTAGCCAAGTACCATGTCTGTACATATAGGAAGTCTGTCAAGGTAGGACTCCTGGTGCACCTAGCCACGTACCATGTCTGTACATATAGGAAGTCTGTCAAGGTAGGACAGTGATTCTCCTGGGGCACCTAGCCACGTACCATGTCTGTACATATAGGAAGTCTGTCAAGGTAGGACAGTGATTCTCCTGGGGCACCTAGCCACGTACCATGTCTGTACATATCCTGTGTTATATTCTCTAATTGCTCTTAGGATGTCTGTCAAGGTAGGACAGTGATTCTCCTGGGGCACCTAGCCACGTACCATGTTTGTACATATAGGAAGCTGTCAAGGTAGGACTCCTGGGGCACCTAGCCACGTACCATGTCTGTACACATAGGAAGTCTATCAAGGTAGGACAGTGATTCTCCTAGGGCACCTAGCTAAGTACAATGGTCAGACTGTGATAACAGCAAGTTAAAAGAGGTGTGGCCAGACAAGAACACTACGCAGGAAGCCAAAGAAGATTAACAAACCAACACAGAACTGGTGGCATGAGCCGCTACACGCTGCGGGATTTGCTAAGGAGGGGATGCGAGCACTTATGGACTGAATGGTTTAATGTACAATGAGGATGATCTGTTGACTGACTAACATACATTACATTAACGAGCCTGCTGTTGTGTGACAGACATCTCGTATATTTTATTTCAGAAAAGTGGAAAGAAAGGTTGGAATGGGCTTAAAGTCAAGGTGAGATAGAGTGTCTGACCATTTGTGTTCTGGTGTCTGTTTCATGTATGTCATCACTTCATTCACATATTTGTGGTCAAACATTTAATATCTGTGGATGGAGTAACTCTGGGTAGATATTGTGAATTATTGTATGCACTGGATGTTTTTCTTGGCTGCTACTACAGACACTAGATGAGTATTATGTTATGTTGGTCATCATTTTATTTCAGTTTTGATTTTAAAATGTGAAACAAGTGGGGATCTATGTTCTGCCATAGTATACGGGAAATTAAATAAATAACAAATTATGTATCTAAGCTTGGAAGAGAGACAGAAATAAACAGGGCTGCTACCCTTCATATTTAATGTTCATTTGTTTTTGAATTAGCTAGGTGTATTTTCATCATGTGCCCTGCCAGCAGGCATAGGCATTCATGACTCTCCACAGATCTCGGTCCTTGGTGTTAATGAATCAACTCTGTTGATGATATTCCTCCATGCCACTGTCTGAAGTCCATCCACTATTATTTCACTCTGTATGCCTGTCTCTTCTCCCACTGATCTTTCCAGTTGTCACAATGTTTTCCAATGCCTCTCTTATTATTATGTGACCAAAGAATACCATTTGTCTCTTTCTTGAAGTTGTATATAATGTTCTAGTTTCATTATCCTCTTTCAGGCAATCGTTGTTAGTTACTCTGACAGTCCAAGGTATTCACAACATTCGTCATAGGAACATCTCTGTTGCTTCCAAGTTCTTCCTAAGTTGTTCATTTACATTCCAGATTCATTGCCATACAGCAAACCAGGTTCTACATAGCACTTCAGCACTCTCTTTCCTACATTCTTACGTTAGGGGATGTATGTGTGGGTGAGGATGTGTGTATATGGATGGGGTGTGAATGGGTGGGGGGATGTGTGGTTAAGGGATGGGTGATTGGAGGTGGGTGGAGGATGTGTGGGTGGGTGAGTGTGTGTAGATTGGGAGATCTGTGTATGGGTGGGTGCAGGGTAGGTGGGTGGGTGTGGGAAGTGTGTGTGGGCAGGTGGGGAGATGTTTGTGTGGGTGGAAGGATGTGTGGTTGGGAGATGTGTGTTTGGCTGGGTGGTTGGGAGTGTGTGGATGGGTGGTGGAGGATATGTGGGTGGGTGAGTGTATGTGGGTTATCGGATGGGTGGGGGGATGTGTCTGTTGTTGGGGAGATATGTGTGGGTGGGGGATGGGTGGGTGGGTGCATGTATGTGTGCCTGGGTGTGGGTGGGGGATGTGTCTCATAACATGGTAATACGCATTGTTTATATTTACAAAATCCATTTGACAATGTTTTTTTCCTATGTGAATGTATCATGCACTATTGATGAACGAAAGATGAGTAATTGGAAGGGCCGAATGTAAGGCGGGCTTGCATGCCCAGTTTGTTACCCTTGAACATAAAGTTTGTTTGTTCGTTCATTCGTTCTGTTTATGCACCTGTCGAGATACAGCGCAATTTGCCAGTCAATAACTTGTGCAATCTGTCGTCGTGTCTTCTTTGCTCAAATTTTTTTTTCCAAAGTTGGTATTAGTGAACAAAACACAGGAAACAAAACTATAAGAACACATCACAAAATAACTAAGTCTATGCAAGATCTGATTGATGGCAAGACAAAACAGGAAGTGCGAACTTCATTTGATTCACTGATAAAAATTTGGAAATATGACATGTTGTATGTGTCACTCTATCAGCACAGTTTACATTAGTTTATTTTCCCATTGTGACCCACTACAGGTCAACCCCATTTGTCTATTCTATTGTATTTCTTACACAGTACTACCAGCTTTCTGTTAGCTCTGAATGTTGGGTAGTGCTGACCAAACCCAACACCCCACATTGTGCCAGCAGCTTCAGGCAAGGGACTGCAGCTGGGAGGGTACAAGCCTGACCGTTGTTTGAGGAAAGGCAGCCTGAAGACTAAATGTCATGGCAAGGCCCTAACTGTGATCGGCAACTGGTCTAGGATGGAAGCTCTGACAGATGGACAGTTAGAGCATTGCTTTGCTGATCCGGCAGCTTCTGCAGCTTGTCTTGTTCCAGATGTATTGGTGTTACCTTTCTTCTGGAGTAAACTAGGCAGGCAGAGAGTGGGATCATGCTGCATGGGCAACACATGGTCTCTAAATTCAGCCCAGACCTTGTGCTATGGAGAGGTATAACTATTTTGTAAACTATCGTCTTTCAAGACGGCAAGGTGCCAGTCTGTATCTGTTACAAATTGTGGGAAATGAAATAAGATAACTGATAACTATTAGGTAATAATGTGGATGTTGTCAACAGTAAAAAGATGTGCACTTTGGTATTTCATCAAGCTCATAAATATTTGTCGTTGATTCTCACGTTGTCTAATGATCTTCGTTCACGTTGCCTCCAGGCAGCTCCAATGATGTCCACTGCTGTCCACTCAGTAAGTGTTTGACCCCAGAGCATGATAAAGACTTCAAAAGACACACCCTCCCCCACACCCCCTTCCACAATCCACTGTTGCACTATTGTGTTTCGCTTATTGTTTCAGCTAGTTACTGCTTGTTGAATGTCGTCTGTGAATTATATTAGCTTCCTCGTTGTGTCAGTACATGTTTGCTTATCCCCACCCAGCTGTTGAATCCACAGATCTCAGCTGTTGAATCCACACATCTCAGCTGTTGAATCCACAGATCCTAGCAGTTGAATCCACAGATACCAACTGTTAAATCTACAGATTGCAGCTGTTGAATCCACAGATACCAACTGTTAAATCTACAGATTGCAGCAGTTGAATCCACAGATACCAACTGTTAAATCTACAGATTGCAGCAGTTGAATCCACAGATATCAACTGTTAAATCTACAGATTGCAGCTGTTGAATCCACAGATACCAACTGTTAAATCTACAGATTGCAGCTGTTGAATCCACAGATACCAACTGTTAAATCTACAGATTGCAGCTGTTGAATCCACAGATCGCAGCTGTTGAATCCACAGATCTCAGCTGTTGAATCCACAGATTTCAGCTATGAATCCACAGATCCTAGCTGTTGAATCCACAGATCACAGCTGTTGAATCCACAGAACCCAGCTGTTGAACCTACAGATCTCAGCTGTTGAATCTACAGATCTCAGCTGTTGAATCCACATATCCCATCTGTTGAATCCACAGATCCCAGCTGTTGAATCCACAGATCCCTGCTGTTGAATCCAGATCCCTGCTGTTCAATCCACAGATTCCTGTTGTTCAATCCACAAATCCCTGCTAAAGATAGGTTCTACTTGGGGATTAGTGTGGATCTTCATCATCACACTCCGGACAGATCCATAGCTGCTCCGATCTACTGCTCAACATCCTCCGCCAGCATACAGCGACTGGTTGCACCAGTTCTGTGTTGATGAATCAGATATCTTGTGCCCTTGACAAAATGTTCATGTCTGGAGGCTGCCCACTTCACTCTCATCTCTCTGACTCTGGACAAGGAAGCAGATTACCAAGTGTCCTTAAAGTCATTTGCTCATCTTGTATCTCTTATGGCATTGATGATATGTGTCTGTGACTTCTTAAGAACAGCTCAACTGCCTATCCTCCATGTTGGGAACCAGAAGTCTAAGGCTTTATTTACATTGAAGGAACCTGACAAATCACACATTTGATTTACACACAAAAATAAGTTGCATCACATATTTCACTGATTTGGTTTGGTAAAAACAATTTCAAGAGTAAGTCGTGTACCATATTTTATTTACTCAGTTTAGTAAATACCTTCAGAGAATAAGTCCTGTCTCGTATTTAATTTACTTGGTGGATAAAACATAGTTTCCAGAAAGCACTGCTGCTCGTAGTCATCATGTGTCCAGCAACTTAGTGCAGGCATTCATCAACCCCTGATTTTCTGGATCACTTCTACTGTTTTTCTTCCTCCATGCCACCATCTGAAGCCATTCAGCATCAGTTCTCTTAGTCTGCCTTGGTTAATGCTGATCCTTCCAGTCATCAAGATATCTCCCGATGCCGCTAGGATGCTTGAGTTTCATGCTACAATGATGTATGTGAAACAAGACGATGTCGCATGGATGCACAGTGTTGTACATGGATGAAACAAGACGATGTCGCATGGATGCACAGTGTTGTACATGGATTACTTGGCTTTGATCCTGTGTCGGAGAGAAAATGGCAGAAATAAAAGGGGGTTTGCCACCTCACATCACACGGCCAGGATCTAGACTATAGGACATTTCTCTGACAGCATCAGTCTTAGGATTATCTTTAAACTCTTACTTATCACAAGGTAGCTAAACACAGGTCTGTGGACTTTAATCAAATAGAATTTACAAGCTGGTGACCAAGAATTCCAAGGCTGAAATATTCTTGGTAAATAACCCAAAGTATCTCTTGTTATATATTCAGTCACAGCAGTGAAATCTGATGGCGCAAGAAGCAACAGGACTACATGTGGTAAATTTGAACAGATTGCTCCGCAACTAGTGCGACACACACATGCATGTTAGATTTCCTACACTGTAGTATTTTGGTCTCACTTACAATTGACAATTTTGCCTGCTGATGATCTAGAACATATTAAGCATTTGAAAGACATCTGTATTTGCACTTGTTTAGAAACATTGATGATGATTGTCAGGGATCTCCTGTGGGGGTAGCATATACTTGTGGATAATGGATGCATCCTTCTTGTATTCACATGGTTTCATCCGGCTGTTAACTGACACTGTCTTTCAGCTAATGTTCTAATTATCATGGTTCTTCACTAAGACACACTAGAGCTGTCCCTGATCCGTATATCTTCACATGCAACATTGATACAAAGAGAAAAGTTCAATCACAGTTCCATCAACAATGCTTATAATGTGAATAGAGATGGAGGCAGTCACTGCAGCAATCTGCTGGCTGGAGGACAACAGCATGTCTTGATTATAACGGACTCACAAAGCATGCTGGGAAAGGTGAAGACAGGCATGCTTCATGCAGAGTGGCATGACTCAATTAAAAAATCAAAAGATAGGGTACATCTGTTGGATCTTTTCCCCAGGATATGCTGGTGTGATGAGAAACGAGCAGGCGGATAGATTGGCTGGGTCTGCTCTGTTGGGTGGGTTATTGTTGACGATAAGGCGAATGTGGTAGAGATCTTTAGGATCATGTGTATAGTGTTGAAGAACATCATTGCCTGAAGAGAATGCTTCAGCTAGAAGTGACTACAGGATCTGATCGACATCAGAGCAAAGGTCAGAAAGAAACATAATCAGACTGCAACTTGTAACATTAGTATTGGGACTCTTTTCTGGCTGTTGAAGATGAGGACAGCACGTACGGGAATGTTCTGAGTTCTTGACTCAATGCAACACTTATACAAGCACAAAAGATCAGCTGAGATCTTGACTGAATGCAACACAACACTTGCACAAGCACCAAAAAAAAACAGCAGTACATTTTCATATCTACCCAATGGTTATGTTTTTTTTAATGATAGTGAACAATGTATTTTACAAGTTAACTTCAATTACTCTGTCCTGTTTTTTTTCCTTCGCATATCCTTTACAGGACATTGCAGTCAACAGCAGTATTTGTCAACTGCTGTTGTCTTGGCAAGATTTACGTTCAGTAGTTTGCCATTGCTTTCTGAACGACCGGCTCACATACCTCCATCAGTAACCAACGTGACGTGATCCGTTGCCGAATCTCGCACACCTGCTTTTCATATGAGAGTGTGGGGGATTACGAAGAATGTCCTTAACCCCTATGCCAGGGAGACTGACCTGTCCTACTATACTAACTATATTATCTGTCTCGCTAACACTGGATCTTCACTCTAGTGGGTCTCCCACATGTACAAAGCGGGGCCCGGTTGTTGAGAGGTGTTTGTATAAACCTCAAGCCGCCAAATGAACCTCTTTGTTTTCGCTGATCTGACTCAACACCAGAGATGGTCACATATCTCACATGACCATTGTGATTCATGTTTTAGACGTTTTCAGCTCAGTCACTTTTGTCCACCAATGTGGATCACGACCACTGAGGCGGATCACAACCATTAACGTGGATCACGACATCGCACCCTATCCTTCGGTTAATCTAATGACCGTGATCCTTGTTTGCTGTCATGACTATGATAATTCTGAGGAAACTGATAGTGGTTAATGAAGAAGTAACATCATAGTACTTTGGACAAACTCACACATGCTCAGCGTCTTTCAGCAGTTGTCCCAGATGTTGATTCTAATTATTTCGGTAACACGTTGGTTATAAGTTAGTTGCATATCCTTTACAGGACGTCGCAGTCAACCCCTGATTCTGATTGTTGCAGTAATACACTGGTTATAACTTAATTGCTTGTCCTTTACAGGACGTTGCAGTTAATCCCAGCATTTTTTGGCTGTTTGTGATTTCTTAGCAAATTTATGTCCAGTAGCTTGCCATTGCTTTCTGAACGACCGGTACGCATACCATTGAATGAAAATCTGCTTTCAAATCACTTGCAGCTTTGTTTCGATCACAATATTTGGAATTACAAATTGTTTTCGTAAGCCTTTTGCCAGAGCTCCGGTGCTGTTATAAAACGTCTGATTCCCTCCCTGATAGAGTTTGTATTTACTAGAGCACTAGTTCAGAACCATCTTAAATGATTCACTGTCAAACAAAAATTGGATCAAACAGAAATTGATGGAAGAAAATTGGAAGTAGGGGTGTGTCACAATAATGATGTTAAAACGGTTACCATGGTAGCTATGTTGTACTATATATCATATTAAAGGAGATTGCACACAGAATATGTCAGTATTGCTAGAGGTTAGAAATATCATAATAATAATGTTAGATTTTGTTTTATAAAATTTTAAAGACGGGTGATAATTATTACAAATTTCCACTTAACAACAGCGCTTCTTCTCCATCTTTGATGATAATCTAATTAAATTTACTGAATAATGATAAATACATGACTTTTCTTCACCAATATCACATGAACTTCCCCTTATCACCATCAGAACACAATTATAACATCATATTTTGAAGCACATCATTTTCACACAAAATGGAAAATGTCAGGAAAACATGAAGCAGATTTGTAATCATTAGAACAAGAACCCATATATACACTATTTCTATTTAGTTATTATTATTATTTTTAATTATTTAAATACTGCTCAGCTACATGTGATAAGCAAAGCAAACTTAGGGGCACAGGTATGGCCCATTAGAGCAAGCCTAATTTGACATGTGCTATCTTATGATGACGAACTTTCACTGTTAGTGTTGTTTTCTATTATGATCACCCGCAAAATAATTTAACTGAATAACCACATTACTGCACAGGCTATCAGTTTTATAATCTTTCACAGAGTCCTTTAAATCAGAATTACTATAATATAAAATTGTTTAAAACGATAATCTGATGTAAATTAACGAGGGCGAGAACCAGTGGGCCATTTTAAAATCGGACAACTAACCACAATTTAACAATAATTTGTGTGTAAGTTTTCATTTACCGGGCGCTTACAATTTTGGAAGATACGGGAAATGAAACAAATAACGCACTGTCAACATTGAGCCAATTAATCAGCTCTTGGTGTTTAGAGTGGTTTATTGAGCCAATTAATCAGCTCTTGGCAATTTAGGGTAGTTCAATTGGGCCGATAAAGGGGCCCACAGCAGTGAATCACTTAAATGTTTGTAAACAACCATGTATGTTCATGGCAGGAGCACTAGCGAAGTTTATAGGGAACTGCATTGGTAATGTCATGGCCATGGTCAGATGCAAGGTCGACACCTGGGCTCATCGCTTGCCAGAGTGAAGGATAAGATTGGCGACCTATTCCTCCTTGCTCTCCGACGTATAAAATATGATGGCCACAGACTCAGTGCAGGAACTGCTTCGTGACAAATTATTATTTTTATTGATGTGCATTCATCAGTAGTGATTTATATCATTTGTTGCTATTGTTGTGTTCTCTGTTGTAAGTCTCACTTACCTGTTTGTTACATGTAGAGCCACCACTTTGTATTATTTTGCCATTTTCTTGAATTGTGCACTTGTCTAAAAGTAGTGGTGTGAATTCACAAATGACTTGGATAAATCTGCGACATTAAATGTTTACAAAATCAATGCAGGCATAATGGTTGATAGATTAAATAAAACTGTACATGGATATATGTGCTCACTCTCCACATGGTTGATAGATTAAATAAAACTGTACATGGATATATGCGCTCACTCTCCAGAAATGTTTTGTGTGGCTCAGCCGCTTTGACCTCAAGCTTAGTCCGTACATGTGCTGCAACTACTTCTAGTCCACTGCATTGAATTGTTTGTGTATGTACTAGTTTTCCTTATTACCAGTGTCCCTCGCCATCAGGCGAACCCACTCTGACTTCTGACATACTTGTAATTTACATCCCCAAGTCGAGGACGAGAAGTCAACATTTTAGTCCAACAGAGTTGTAGGGGTTGAACCCACAACCTCACTCTCAGCATACCGGAAGTTTAAGAGCATACACTCTGATCCATTCGACGTGCTGATCTCCGCCTCCTGCCTTCATTTCTTAAGACATCTTGTGGTACTCATGCAAGGCTGGGTCAGTTGGGGAGATCGTGTCAGTTTTTAAAATCTGCCTGAATAAAAAATCGCTTAAAAGTCAACGAGGTTGACTTCATTGCACCGGGTGTTTATTCCATATGGCTCAGTCTCTTTTCACAGCGAACTACCGGAAGTGTCGCACAAAGCACAAACTCCGTAGCTCCAGCGAAAACCCTCAGGAGTCTCCGAAAAAAATGCACTCATGAACCGAAGGACACAGCCTGGAATCGAACCTACAACCTTTGGAGCCTGAGTCAGACGGCTTGGTAGATTCAAACCCAGAGCCACTAGGCAACAAATGCTGTCACTTAACCATCCCATAATAACCCTTTATAATTATAAGAATACCTCTTTAATGACTATTACCTAAGTACCTTTTATGGAGCTTACACTGCGGGAGCTATGGTAGCTTAGTGATTATTGGGCGTGGTTCCATCACCAACTATAGTGGGAGTTTGTTCCCCCATCAAGTTCAACAATCACAGGAGAAGTTATGTCCCCCCTTCCCTTCACTAGTCTACAGGAGACACTTGGGCAATGTGGAGCACCATTTATCCCCCATTCAGAACCAGCTCCGTGACGTAGGAGTTACAGACACAATTCATAATCCCGCATACTGCGTTCAAAACACTGCTGCAGGCGATTTGACATGAGTGCTGGTTGTTCAGAAAGCAGTGGCAAACTACTAAACTTGACACCTTGCCAAGAAATCCTTGCAGGCACAAAGCATGAACTGTGTAGGTTCAGTGATAACTTCGAGTCTTCTAGAAAATTGCACTTGTGAACCAAATCTGGCAGAGCCGGATTTGAATCCTCGGTAAGATGATGCAGAAAGAAAAACCCTAACCTGCTCAGTTCACAGTTACTGCCCAAGCCAGGCGGCCTTAATTCCTCAGGCTCAATTCCCCTCCTGTCCTACACCTCAAGGTACTATAGGCTGTAATGACAGATAATGAACCGAATAAATGAGTTCATGAATGAGCCCACACCCATTGAAACATGAGGCAGGCATTTAAACCTACGCCACAGAGACTTCCTCTGCCTGACGGCACAAACTTGAGACAACCAACCACTGCCTATCACATGCTCACACTCATTCTATCACATACAGGGGGCTTGTATATACTTATATACATTGTTTTTTCAACCCAATTTCTTTAGTGTGAAACCACAGCTTTGGTTTTTATTACTCCCATGAAAATGACAAACTTTTCTCTTTCTTTAAATATCAATACTTGTCTTTTTAATCGATGGTGCATTCATTTAAAGCAGTCGTATTATACGGTGCATCTTTTCAGTGTATATTTTTTTCTAATGCAAAATGTAATTTGAAATTATTTTACCCAAGAGCTAAACTAGATATGCTATGCAAGATGTTCTCCACCAGCCATGTACTGTGTTTGAAGACGCGACCTTTGGGCTAATGTTGGATATTTTATTTAATTGTAGGTGTTCAACAATATAGAGATTGTGTTTATTCTGTTGTGTTGATTTATTGCGGGAGTATTTTGGTGCAGTGTATAGTGATGAGCCATGTTTTTCTTTGAATTATTTTGTAGCTAATATGCATTGTTTTAGTCATTAGTGTTTTTGATTGTCACATTATTTCAGTGATCTGGTATTTATACATTAATATTTTAGTGATCTGTCATTTAAATATTAACATTGTTTAGTGCTCAATCATTTAAAAATTAACATTGTTTAGTGGTGTCTTGTAAATGTTAACATGGTTTAGTGTTCAATCATTTAAATATTAACAGTGTGTAGTGATCATTCATGTAAATGTTAACATTGTTTAGTGATCATGTATTTTAAAAATGAATATGGTTTAGCGATCTGTGATTTAAATATTAACAATGTTTAATTATCAATATTTGTTATAATATTGTTTAGTGCACTGCCATTTCAATCTTAATATTTCAATTTTAATATTGTTTAGTGATCAGTCCGATAAATATTAACCGTGTTTAGTGATCATTCATTTCAATATTAACCGTGTTTAGTGATCATTCAATTAAATATTAACAATTAAAGTTAAATTCTATTATGGTGAAGGTTTATCCATGCAATAATTTATCGGCAAGGGGATATATATGTTACAACTGTGTAAGCACAACAAACTTAACTGCACCAGGAATTAGTAATTCATTATTTTGCTGCTGATCCTTGCGAACCCATGTTTGAATTTACCTTTTGAACTCCATTGCACATTCGTGTTTCCTTTAATTTTTATTTTTTAAATAAACTATTATAAATGTTATTAAAATAATTTCATTAATGAAATAATATTTCTGTAGCTTCTTGTACAAATTAACGAGTGGTTTGTTTGTATATTTTTAGGTAAAAGAACAAGGGAAGAAAGCAATGGCAGACTTCAAGACTAAGTTTTCAGGAGTAAGTATGTAATTTAGAGTTGATATTATGTAGAGTAGTAATGTGGGAGGGAGTCTCCGTGGTGAAGTGGTCAAGCCGTTTGACTCTGGCTCTGAAAGTTGTGGCTTCGATTCCAGGCCGTGACTTTCGGTTCAGTAGTGCATTTTTTTTTTCGGAGACGAGGGTCATCACTGGATCTATAGAGTTCACGCTTTGTGCGACGTTTTCCGCGCTGTGGAAAGACTGAGCCATATGGGATAAAACCCGGTGCAATGAAGTCACCCCTGTCGACTTTTAAGAGTAGTAATGCTTTCAGCTTCTAGCCAGTTGCATTTTCAGGTTGTTCACCTTCTAGCCAGTTGGCTGTCTAAAAATTTCACCTTCTAGCCAGTTGGCTGTCTCAAGATTTCACCTTCTAGCCAGTTGGCTGTCTCAAGATTTCACCTTCTAACCAGTTGGCTGTCTAAAAATTTCACCTTCTAACCAGTTGGCTGTCTCAAGATTTCACCTTCTAGCCAGTTGGCTGTCTCAAGATTTCACCTTCTAACCAGTTGGCTGTCCCAAGATTTCACCTTCTAGGCAGTTGGCTGTCCCAAGATTTCACCTTCTAGCCAGTTGGCTGTCCCAAGATTTCACCTGTCGTCGTCATTCGCACTGCGAGCGCTAACAAGTCAAGTCGCATTATTCTGTCAAGAAGCCTGATTCGCGGGAAAAATGCCATGAGGAAAATCCAACAGGAAACACGCTGTTGCCAAGATGAGCAGCGTGGGAGCCGACAACAAGAAGAAGAACGTTGAGAGCCCACCTGCTAGCTGCATCAAAGAGCCTGATACTACAGCTATTTCTGAAGTTACTACGAGGGAGAAGATTGACAGCCCAACACAGTCAAGAATCAAGACAGCAGAGAAGAAGGAGGAGAAAGACACTAGAGTCGGATACACCGACTCAAAAACAGTCCGATGGGTTGTCAAGCGGATTCCTGTGGAGCTGACAGATGACGAAATCCTGAAGCAGCTACGTGAAGAGAATCTTCACATCCGAGTCTTGAAGGCGGAGCGGCTTCTCACTTACTCCAAGATACCTACAACCCTGGCAGTGGTGACATCGGAGGGCAGCGAAATGCCGACCACAGCATCACTCAACAAGAGACTGCAGCAACCAGAGAGATTCATACCAAGAATCACGCAATGTTCAAAATGCCAGAGGGCCGGCCACAGCAGAGCAACGTGTCGCAGTAAGACGGAAATCTGTCGATACTGCGCTGATCACCACGCCTTCAAGGAGTGTCCGCTGGCCAAGATGGACACGGACTTCCGAGCACCCAACAACAAAAGAAAGTGTGCCAACTGCCTGGGCAAACATGGAGCAAGATACCTGGGCTGTCCGTACCTGCAGAGACAGAGAGACGTCTTAAAAATCGCCATCATCACAAAGACACCATTCAAGAAAGCAATGCGGAGGGGCGAGACAGCCACGGGCATAGCACAAGCTGAAAGAGAACATTTTCAAAAGCAGATAGACGAGTTGAAGAAACAAGTCAAGGCACTGCTGACGACGAATCCGACCAACGATAATGAGAAGCTGCTGGCCGACATGAAAGAAATCCAGCTCAACATCAAACAAGAGATCCAGTGCATGGCTGAGATGAAGAAGGAAAACGAGGAAATCCTACAAAAGATCAAGACCGAAAGAGAACTACTGAGAGCCGAAAGGATGCAGCATCAACCCAAACCAACAGAAGAGAGGAAGCAAGATGAAGCACCACAAAAAAACGTCGAAAAACTGATGAAAACAATGCACAAAAAAGGAAGCAAAAAGACGCACGAAGGAGCCAAGCCACAGACCAATCAGAAGCAGCAATCAGTAGCCAGTAGTCCAGCCACGATATCTAAGCAACCCGAGATGAAATCAGCATCCTGCCAGGTAGAGGAGTGGTTCGTACAACAGGCCGACGAAGACGAATGGAAAGAGTACGAAGAGGAGTGCGCCGCATACGATGCCTTATGCCGAGAAAAGGCGAGTCAAGCTAAACAACGACGCCTGGAGTGGGAAAACAATAAGTCCCTTTAAGGACTGCACACAAAAGATACGGGCAATGCACAGAACAGGAGACTAAAAAACCCAATAAAAAGTCCTTATAAGGACTGCAGCCAGGAGCCTACACCAACAAAGAAAACCATAACAACAGAAGAGCACAAAGGATAGCCGCCGACCACTGCTGACGTCACAGACACAAACGCTACATAACCAGTCCGAGATAGGACTCACAAGACAAGAATTAGGGTGAATACACCCACAAAAACCACGATCCTCAATTATAACCACAGCTGATGAAGCAAGTTAGACGAGGACGAATTTGGAATTTTTGTTTTTGAAATTTGGAATTGGAATTGGAAGATTTCACCTTCTAGGCGGCTGTCTCAAGATTTCACCTTCTAGCCGGTTGGCAGTCTCAAGATTTCACCTTCTAGCCGGTTGGCTGTCTAAAAATTTCACCTTCTAGCCAGTTGGCTGTCTAAAAATTTCACCTTCTAGCCAGTTGGCTGTCTCAAGATTTCACCTTCTAGCCAGTTGGCTGCCTCAAGATTTCACCTTCTAACCAGTTGGCTGTCCCAAGATTTCACCTTCTAGGCAGTTGGCTGTCCCAAGATTTCACCTTCTAGGCAGTTGGCTGTCCCAAGATTTCACCTTCTAGGCAGTTGGCTGTCTCAAGATTTCACCTTCTAGCCGGTTGGCTGTCTAAAAATTTCACCTTCTAGCCAGTTGGCTGTCTAAACATTTCACCTTCTAGCCGGTTGGCTGTCTCAAGATTTCACCTTCTAGCCAGTTGGCTGTCTCGAGATTTCACCTTCTAACCAGTTGGCTGTCCCAAGATTTCACCTTCTAGGCAGTTGGCTGTCCCAAGATTTCACCTTCTAGCCAGTTGGCTGTCTCAAGATTTCACCTTCTAGCCAGTTGGCTGTCCCAAGATTTCACCTTCTAGCCAGTTGGCTGTCTAAAAATTTCACCTTCTAGCCGGTTGGCTGTCTCAAGATTTCACCTTCTAGCCAGTTGGCTGTCTCAAGATTTCACCTTCTAGCTAGTTGGCTGTCCCAAGATTTCACCTTCTAGGTAGTTGGCTGTCCCAAGATTTCACCTTCTAGGTAGTTGGCTGTATTAAGATTTCACCTTCTAGCCGGTTGGCTGTCCCAAGATTTCACCTTCCAGCCAGTCAAATGTTCCCAAGATTTCACCTTCTAGCCAGTTGGCTGTCCCAAGATTTCACCTTCTAGGTAGTTGGCTGTCCCAAGATTTCACCTTCTAGGTAGTTGGCTGTATTAAGATTTCACCTTCTAGCCGGTTGGCTGTCCCAAGATTTCACCTTCCAGCCAGTCAAATGTTCCCAAGATTTCACCTTCCAGCCAGTTGGCTGTCTCAAGATTTCACCTTCTAGCCAGTTGGCTGTCCCAAGATTTCACCATCTAGGTAGTTGGCTGTCCCAAGATTTCACCATCTAGGTAGTTGGCTGTATTAAGATTATCACCATCTAGCCAGTTGGCTGTCCCAAGATTTCACCTTCTAGCCAGTTGGCTGTCCCAAGATTGATAGCCTATGCCTCTCTCAGATTTTCACTTTCTAGCCAGTTGGTTGTTTAAAGTTTTCATCTGCTAGCCAGTTTACTGTTTCTTACCTGCTGGTAATTTATTAACTCTTACATTGCAACTAGTCATCATGCTCCAAGAGTGCTTTTGTTAAATGAACTGTTTATATATATTTGACAAATTCAGTATTCAACATTTCCAAATGCCAAATACATGCAGTAAGATATTGACATTTGAGAGTTAGCCTATGAAGTCAGCATTAAGATGCAGAACCATGTACTTAAAGGATGAGTTTTCTGATGATCATAAAGTGTATATTAATGATATATCTACATAATTTACTATTGGATAGTTAAGTTACTTTGGCCATATAAATCTTATATTAACGATGTATCAACATAATTTACTATCAGACAGTTAAGTTACTTTGGCCATATGAAGCTTATATTAACAATGTATTAACATAATGTACTATTGGACAGTTAAGTTACTTCAGCCTTTTAAAGCTTATATTAAAGATGTATTAACATAATTTACAACCAGACAATTAAGTTACTTCGGCCATATAAAAAGACAGCTTGTGACACTATGAGTGGAGGGGGAACATGCCAAAGGAAGACAATACTACAAATGGGTGGTAAAGCATCCAGGTGTAGACTGGAAGAAGTCTGTTCAAATGTACCACGAAGACAATGACTGGGGGTGTTGGACACTCAATACACCCGTCCTTCAATGTGAAGATGGCACTTCATTTATTGAATTAAGTATAATGCAAGAGGGAATCTGCGGTAGTAGTAGTGCCAGGTGCTCGCTTGCTGGCCTGAAGGTCATAGGTTCAAATTCACGTCAAGGCAGATTGGTGATATTGACCTTGGCTTTCAGGTCAACCCAGTCTAGAATGAGTACCAGGACATGTCCTGGGAAATGAAGACGGCCGGTGGAGGTCTGCATGGCTGAATGGATTAGAGCATACACACTTAAACTTCAGGCGTACTGATGTTGAGGTAGCGGGTTCAACCCCTACATTGGTCAGTTGGACTAAAATGTTGACTTTGTGTCCTTGGCTTGGTGACAAATTACAAGTACCTCAAAAGCCGGAGTGGGTTTCACCTGATGGCGAGGGACACTGGTAATAGACAAAAGCTAATCCACACGCAAAAATCATGTCCAGTGCACTAGAAGTAGTAGCAAGTGTATGTACTATGATTGAGTTCAAAGCAAGCAAACGAAAACAAAAGGTAAACAAAGGCACCCGGCGTGGTAAACAAAGGCACCCGGTGTGGTAAACAAAGGCACCCGGTGTGGTAAACAAAGGCACCCGGCGTGGTAAACAAAGGCACCCGGTGTGGTAAACAAAGGCACCCGCACCCAGCATGGTATTGACCACATCACCCTTCAAGGACCTGTGGGCTGTAGCACCATTTAATCCAGTACATCTGAAGGTGTATGAACAGGGATCTTTATTTGTTTGGTAATGCAATAGTCGGAGTAGTTTCATAATCACATCCTTATCTCCAGCATTTCATGTGTATTTCTGCTTCTGTGTTGTCTAGCTGACAGAGAATGACGAGAAGAAGTACGCCAGCATTCAAGTGTCTGGTGGTGTTGTCCACTCAAAGTCCAACAAGACAAGGCCAGTTACAATGTCTGCTTCAACTCTGCCTAGGGTGAGGGGTTTATCTTTCATGGAGTGCAAACAGAGTGAGGAGGTTTGTGTGGTTTGGTAGGGTACCCTTCTAGAGTGAGGAGGTTTATCTTTCATAGAGTGCAACCAGAGTGCTGAGATTTGAGTGGTTTAGTAGAGTCACTTCCTTGGCAACTGGTCTAGGATCGAAGCTCTGACAGGCGGACAGTTAGAGCATTGCTTTGCTGATCTGGCAGCTTCTGCAGCTTGTCTTGTTCTAGACGTATTGGTGTTACTTTTCTTGTGGAGTACACTAGACAGGCCAAGAGAGGGATCATGTCGCATGGGCAACACATGGTCTCTAAATTCAGTCCAGGCTTTGTGCTATGGAGAGGTATAACTCCATTTTACAAACTATCGCCTGTCAAGACGGCAAGGTGCCAGTCAGGTAGAGCACCTCATAAAGTGAGAAGGCTTATCTTTCTTAGAGTGCAAACAGAGTGATGAGGTTTGTGTGGTTTGGTAGAGCACCTCCTAAAGTGAGAAGGTTTATCTTCCATAGCGTGATGCCAGTGATGAGGTTTGTGTGGTTTGGTAGAGTACCTCCTATTTTGACGAGGTTTATCTTTCATGGAGCACTTTCAGAGTGATGAGGTTCATACGTTTTGGGAAGATATCTCCTAGGGTGAGGAGGTTTGTGTTTTACAGAGCACTTTCAGAGATGTGGTTGTGTGGATTTGTATGGACCTAGTTAGGTCGAGCACTTCCTAGTGTCAAGAGTGACAGAGAACTTCGTAGAGTGGTAGGACTCTTTCTAGAGTGGTACAACACTTCCTAGAGTGTTACAACACTTCCTAGAGTGTTACAACATTTCCTAGAGTGGCAGACTGCTTCCTAGAGTGGTACAACACTTCCTAGAGTGATACAACACTTCCTAGAGTGGTACAACTCTTCCTAGAGTGGTAGAACTCTTCCTAGAGTGGTACAACCATTCCTAGAGTGGTATAACTCTTCCTAGTGTGGTAGAACACTTCCTAGAGTGGTAGAACACTTCTTAAACTGGTAGAACACTTTCTAGAGTGGTAGACCATTTCCTAGAGTGGTAGAACACTTCCTAGAGTGGTGCAACACTTCCTAGAGTGGTAGAACATTTCCTAGAGTAAGACTTTTAGAACTCTTCCTAGAGTGGTAGAACACTTCCTAGAGTGGTAGAACACTTCTTAGAGTGGGGTAGAACACTTCTTAGAGTGGTAGAACACTTCCTAGAGTGGTACAATACTTCCTAGAGTGGTAGAACACTTCTTAGAGTGGTAGACCACTTCCTAGAGTTGTACAACACTTCCTAGAGTGGTACAACACTTCCTAGAGTGGTACAACACTTCCTAGAGTGGTACAACACTTCCTAGAGTGGTACAACACTTCCTAGAGTGGTACAACACTTCCTAGAGTGGTACAACACTTCCTTGAGCGGTACAACACTTCCTAGAGTGGTAGACCACTTCCTAGAGTTGTACAACACTTCCTAGAGTGGTACAACACTTCCTAGAGTGGTACAACACTTCCTAGAGTGGTACAACACTTCCTAGAGTGGTACAACACTTCCTAGAGTGGTACAACACTTCCTAGAGTGGTACAACACTTCCTAGAGTGGTACAACACTTCCTAGAGTGGTAGACCACTTCCTAGAGTTGTACAACACTTCCTAGAGTGGTACAACACTTCCTAGAGTGGTACAACACTTCCTAGAGTGGTACAACACTTCCTAGAGTGGTACAACACTTCCTAGAGTGGTAGAACTCTTCCTTGAGCGGTACAACACTTCCTAGAGTGGTAGACCACTTCCTAGAGTTGTACAACACTTCCTAGAGTGGTACAACACTTCCTAGAGTGGTATAACACTTCCTAGAGTGGTACAACACTTCCTAGAGTGGTAGACCACTTCCTAGAGTTGTACAACACTTCCTAGAGTGGTACAACACTTCCTAGAGTGGTACAACACTTCCTAGAGTGGTACAACACTTCCTAGAGTGGTACAACACTTCCTAGAGTGGTAGAACTCTTCCTTGAGCGGTACAACACTTCCTAGAGTGGTAGACCACTTCCTAGAGTTGTACAACACTTCCTAGAGTGGTATAACACTTCCTAGAGTGGTACAACACTTCCTAGAGTGGTAGACCACTTCCTAGAGTTGTACAACACTTCCTAGAGTGGTACAACACTTCCTAGAGTGGTACAACACTTCCTAGAGTGGTACAACACTTCCTAGAGTGGTACAACACTTCCTAGAGTGGTAGAACTCTTCCTTGAGCGGTACAACACTTCCTAGAGTGGTAGACCACTTCCTAGAGTTGTACAACACTTCCTAGAGTGGTACAACACTTCCTAGAGTGGTATAACACTTCCTAGAGTGGTACAACACTTCCTAGAGTGGTACAACACTTCCTAGAGTGGTATAACACTTCCTAGAGTGGTACAACACTTCCTAGAGTGGTACAACACTTCCTAGAGTGGTACAACACTTCCTAGAGTGGTATAACACTTCCTAGAGTGGTACAACACTTCCTAGAGTGGTATAACACTTCCTAGAGTGGTACAACACTTCCTAGAGTGGTATAACACTTCCTAGAATGGTAGAACACTTTCTAGAGAGGTACAACACTTCCTAGAGTGGTACAACACTTCCTAGAGTGAAGAGTGATAGAACACTTCCTATAGTGGTAGAGCACTTCCTTGTGGTTTTGAAGGATTTGACCCTGGTCGGACACTTGCCTGTAGGCGGGTAACCTGTTCAACCAGTCTGCCATCACAGGAAATTGTAGATGCTGACTGCACAGTCTCAACTGTTGTCAGTAGGTGTTTGATTATTTTATCCAATGCGCCCACAGAAGCTTGACTGTCTGTGGCCAATGTCTCAATTCAATTCATAGTTTTCATTTCTTTCTTGAAGACTGTCTCATTTCGTTTTCTGTCCATCTGTGGTATTCTGTGCAAGTAGCAGACTAGCTTCGTTACTCAACTCACTGGTACCTTACTGTCTTGATGATAGTTTTATGTTACATTGTGCTTCTAACTAGGCACAACAACTACAACCCATGGCGGTAGCGAATGTTATACCTCTCCATAACATAAAGCCTGGCCTGAATTGTAAAAGGCCATGTGCTGCCCATGCAGCATGATCCCTCTCTCGGCCTGTCTAGTTTACTCCGGGGGAAAGTTCGAACAAATACGTCTGGAACAAGACAAGCTGCAGAAGCTACCGGATCAGCAAAGCAATGCTCTAACTGTCTGCCTGTCTGTGCTTTGATCATATTCCAGTTGCTGACCAAGGCTCAGGTCCCAACTTCTTTACAGATTCCTAGTAATTTATGGTGTAACATTGCTATTATCACTTTAATATGTTACTATTTGTTAAAGTTGCCAGTGTAACAGAGTAAGAGGGCTCAAAATAAAGTTTGTATTTAAATATTTGTGTGCAATAGTTAACTTTGAACTTCAGTTTAGTCCACACAATGTTACTGCTACTGCAACTACTAGCGAGTGTACTGGTTGTAGCTGTTCCTATTACCAGTGTCCCCTGCCTTCAGGAAACTCCTCTGTAAATTCTGACCTACTTGTAAATTACGTCCCCAAGGCAAGGATGAGAAGTCAAGTCCAATTGATTGGTGTGTGGGAAGCACCGACTATTGCGGCCACCAGAGAAAATTTCAGCTTAAATGTCTCAGCTGTACCAACCTCCTAAGAATAAAGGATAAGAAAAATGATCGACCCTACAACAGCTGATTGAAATAGAATGTATGGAAGGAGAAAAACTAAGTAATATTTTGGTTTGGCTTTTTTTTTGGGTCTTAATTAAATATAAGCTGTGGTCCAGGGGAAATGAGGCATGCAGTTTCGTAAATCATGATTCTGCTTCATACCGAGTCAGCATTTGAAATTAACAGCAGGTGATTTTGAAGCTGATCACTTTTGGTGGTGTGAGGTGGCAGGAAAGGTGGCAAACTACTGAACTAAAATTTACCAGTAAATCACAAACAGCCAATAAATGCTTGGGTTGACTGTGTTGTCCTGTAGAGAATACACAATTAATTTTTTTAAAGTCGAATCTAATCTCTCCAAACAGGCACAGCGTCCACCGTCACAGAGTGGCTCCAGCTCAGATTTTGACAGAAGGTAATATCTCAGATATGTTGTACTGATGACTGATTGGCTGGAAGATTCTAGTTGTCATCATTTGTTGTATTTTTGTTGGTAGTAGCTTTGTGGTCACAATTGCTGCTTACTGCCATGGAGTGTTTGTGCTGATGTCAAGATTAATGTTTGTGTTCTGCCAGTATCATGTAGGCGGGTCCTATAAGAACACTGCTCTCATAATGACCTCATTATTTATCAGGTCCTGATAGAGAACCCTGCTCTCATCATGACCTCATGTAGCGGGTCACATACAGAACCATGCTCTCATCATGACCTCATGTAGCGGGTCAAATACAGAACCCTGCTCTCATCATGACCTCATATTGTAGGTCCTATACAGAACCCTGCTCTCATCATGAGACGCTAGACATGACCATAAAAGTCATAAGTTGCACTCCTGGCGCAATTTTGTTGACAAATTTGAGATAGCTCAAAACAGAAATTTCAACATGGTCACACATGACCATAATCTGGATCACTAGGAAATTAGCCTAAACCAATGTGCTGACACCACATATGACCATAAAAGTAATAATTTGCACTCCTGGGACAATTTTGTTGACAAAATTCAGATAGCTCAAAACTGAGAAATTTCGTAAGGCGGCCGGTCAAGGATTTTTCCCAAAATATACAAGTTTCTAGATCACTAGGAAATTAGTCTAAAACAATGTGCTGACACCACACATGACCATAAAAGTAATAATTTGCACTACTGGGGCAGTTTAGTTGACAAAATTCAGATAGCTCAAAACTGAGAAATTTCGTAAGGCGGCCGGTCAAGGATTTTTCCCAAAATATACAAGTTTCTAGATCACTAGGAAATTAGTCTAAAACAATGTGCTGACACCACACATGACCATAAAAGTAATAATTTGCACTACTGGGGCAGTTTAGTTGACAAAATTCAGATAGCTCAAAACTGAGAAATTTCGTAAGGCGGCCGGTCAAGGATTTTTCCCAAAATATACAAGTTTCTAGATCACTAGGAAATTAGTCTAAAACAATGTGCTGACACCACACATGACCATAAAAGTAATAA
>JACEFZ010009321.1:0-60793 GCA_014155875.1 Cepaea nemoralis
GGAACGATTCCACAATGGACAGAGGAACGATTCCACAATGGACAGAAGAGTTGGTGGGCAGCCAATCTTCTTTAGTGCTTTGAACAGACCCTCACGACTGACCAAATCGAATGCCTTTGTGAGGTCGATGAAGGCAATAAACAGTGGCTGATTTTGTTCCCGGCATTTTTTCTTGCATCTGTCGCAATGAGAATATCATATCAATGGTAGACCGGTTCTGACGGAAGCCACACTGTGATTCGGGGTAGACTTGATCTCCCAGGACTTGAAGTCTGTGCAGGACAATTCTGGCAAATACTTTCCCAACAATACACAGAAGTGAGATACCCGTATAGTTGTTACAGTCGCTCCTATCTCCCTTGTTCTTGTACAGCGTTATGATGTTTGAATCTTACAACTACAGCAATAATAATAACAACAATAACAACATAACAACACCATGCATATAATAAACCTAGCAATAACAGCTACAACAAAAACAGTCCACAATGGACCCACGTGTCAACTTTCGCGTCTGTCATTATGTCGTAGTATAATTATTTGTATTTTTAAATTATATTCCAACCCACCCCCACCCCCTTTTTAATGTTTCTCCTTAAAATCTAATTATGTTCATCATTGTCGAGTTCGTTGTAAGGTATGTACACTGTGTCCGTGTTTAGTATATCTGACTGTTTGGTTGGAGTTATACATACCTAGTTGTATTTATTTCCTGTTGTTATATCATGCAGCAGCCGTTACTTTTCTTCTGAATATTGCATCTCGTTTCACTCATTGTAATGTTTTATAAGTAAAAGTGTGTATAATAGGAATTTACAGTTTCAAGGGAAATAAATTTAAATACATTTTTAAGGTACAAGGGAGACAAGAGAAGATAATTTATTGGAGTATAAATTAAGGCTGTTTAATGCAAATATATTTAATTTGAAGAGAGTATCGCATGCGATTTAATTAGAGATATTTCCACTCTGATTAAAGCTACTAAAATACTTTAAAGTAATTGCGATATCGTAGATGCCCATATGTGACCTAATGTAGTGGATATAATATCTCAAATGAAGGGCAGTCTTCCTACGGCTTATTATATGTCTATTCAATATACGTTTATTCTCTACATATTGGATGAACTTATAATGAATATTTTTGGCAGGCACATGTGTACGTGCCTTATAATGATAGCAAATATGGTCGTAGATACTCTAATGGCGTGAAGAAACAGATGATATGAATTTTCGTCTTTGATAAACGAGTGGATTACGACAGTCGCTGATGTTTGCCTAACGCTAGAGTTATACTTGATCCTAGCAAAGACAAGTCGCCGTTTCTGGTGTTCAGCTGCAATGACTCTCAGACGTCGAACATACAAAATGGTTTACCTTAATTTGCTTTCTAATACAAGAATGTGATGACAACAAACTTCCGTGTCTTACCCCTTACATGATCTGTTCATCACTGTCTCGGCATTAAATCATAACTGTGACACAACCTCCCTACTTATCATTTTCAGCTATTTTTGTTATGTCTAAACCTACTTTTTGTTTGGAACCGAATCTGTGTAAAGGAACAAGGATCGACTTATTTGCACCGGGTTTATTCCATATGGCTGAGTATCTTTCCGCAGGTCGGCATGCCGAATGCGTAGCACAAACAACGAACTACGCAACTCCAGCGACAAGCCCCAGGGTCTCTGAGAGAAAACTGCACTCGTGACCCAAACGACGTACGCCGGAATCGAATCCACAACGTTCGGATCGCGAGGCAGGTGGCGTAACTAGTTCGCTTGTCCTGTCTTTAGCTTTACTCCCATAACAGTCTATTGAAATGTCTCTCAATTGAATGTCTTTCTTGCTGTCATGTGTAAACTATTTATCACATCAAGAATCCATCTACGTTGTGGTCTTCCTCTTTTCCGACTTCTTTGTACTCTATATGAGAGGAATCATCATTGGGGGACGTAACATCAATAACATTAGATATGAGCGGAAACATTGGGGGACGTAACATCAATAACATTAGGTATGATAGAAATCATCGTTGAGGGACGTGACATCAATAACATTAGATATGTGAGGAATCACCATTGGGGGACGTGACATAAATAACATTAGATATGTGAGGAATCACAATTAGGGGACGTAACATCAATAACATTAGATATGAGAGGAATCGCAATTGTGGGGCGTAACATTAATTACATTAGATATGCGAATGATGCAGTTTTGATTTGAGAACATTAGCAGGATCTGCAACACTGAGTATATGCCGTTGCCGCACACAGTGAACAACTTGGGTAAGATACACATTGTAAGAAGACACAGATTATGGCCGTCACTAGGAAGAAGGAAACATCTCAATGTAATGTACAATTAAATGGGAATATTCTTAAACAAGTGAATCGGAACAATTATCTCGGAACAGTCATAACATCCGATGGGAGATGCCGTGAATAGAACAAGAATCGCCATGGCGAAGGCAGCCTTTTACAAGATAAAAATCATACTGACCAATAAAAAGATGTCATTTACAACGAGAAAAAGAGTGTTGAGGTGCTACATAGAACCTGTGCTTTTGTATGGATGTGAAGCGTGGATAATTAGCAGACAACCTGAACAACATCTAATGGCCGTGGAAATATGTTTCGTGCGGAAAATGCAACGAATACCATGGAGGGACAGAAAAACCAATGACCAAGTCATAAAAGAAACAAATCAAAACTGTAAACTGATTAGAGAAATTAGACGTAGACAGTCACACTTTTGTGGACATGTTATAAGAATAAATAAATGGGAGAACAGGGTGACAACTGGCAAGATAGAGGGGGAAAGAATAATAGGAAATCATTGAATATAAGCCTGGATGGCTTGACCAAGTGACATGACCGAGACAAGAACACAGAGCTGATCTACGACACTGGTGATCGTGTGAGATGGTGAAACATGAACGCTACTCTTACCGGCATGGCATATGATGATGATGATGGTTATGATAATGATGATGTTACACTTTCCTCCATAGTTACCTTTTCGAAAACTTCATGTTTTAAAAGAAAATGTTATATGGCTTTTGCAGGACGTTGCGTTAAACCCCAACCCCATGTTGCGTTTGTATACAAGTTTACATTCAGTAGCTTGCCATTGTTTTCTGAACGGGAAGTCAATGTTGAAGCCCGACCAGCCCGTGATCTGAACAATTCCCCGACCTCGAATATGACGCACTGGAAGTTCAAGCGGAAGCGTTTTATTCCCCACGATCACACAGACTGCCCTTGTCTTTATACACCTCCAAAACACTTCATTTTCTTTAAACACAGAAGCCACAAACAATATGTGACACGATTTCTTACCTGGTATATTTCCCTCATCAAGCCTCGTCACCTGCCGCAATGCAGCGAAACATACCAGGCAATCAATCGTGCAACATATTGTTTGTGGCCTCTGTGTTTAAATTCACTAAGGAATACGTTGTTTTGAATTTCATTTTCTCATGTTTGTTTATCTTAAAAGCAGTTTTTTTATAATCAATTCTGAGTTTTTGTTGGATATACTTGTTTGTTCATTATTCCATCCAATTAAATTATAATATGCACTTTTCATGTGTCTTCTTCTTCCTGTAGTCCATGCCATATGCCGTTGATGACCATGTCTGTCTACAGCCTTCTGTCTAGTGATGTCAAACTGTCCAGCATCTACTCTCTTGTTCTCCCCCTGGCTTTCCTCCCCTCCAGCTTTCCCGTTGTGACAACATGCCCTAGTTTTCCACTTCTCATGACATGCCCAAAGAATGTGAACTGTCCTCTTCTGATGCGAGTTGCTAGTTCTCTTTGTGAGTCTGTCTGAACAACACCTAGAGTAGTACAATGGTTGGGGTATCATGCAGTTTGTGCTATACAATAACTGTGTGAAACTAGTTATAGATGATGATCATCATAACGACGATAACAAATGCGACGACGATAACACCAACAATAACAACAGCACAAATCAACAATAACAATAATTATAACAACAACAATAACAAGGGCACAAAACAACAATAACAAAAACAGCAAAATAACAAAAGAAATAATAACAAAATAAAAACACAAATAATAACAACCACAATAACAATTGGAATATAATAACAACAATAACAAGAATAATAATAACATCAGCAACATCAACAGCAACAATAAAACAACATTCGCAACAATAATAATAATAACAAAAATAACAATAACAATAATAATGGCATTATATAATAATATTAATAATAATATTATTAATAATAACAGTCACAACAGCAGCTAGTTAGTTTAGTTTAGTTTAGTCGATGGATCAACATCACGTCACACGGGTGTAACCCATAAGTGCTCCGTTCTCCTCCTAACTCAAACCGGAGTCTGGAGAAACTCAGCTCAGTGCACGAACTCCGTAGCACCGGCGAAGATCCTGAAATACTTTCGGAAGATTATTCACTCGATATTTTTCCCGAGCAGCTCTATTAGGCTACTCTATTTTAGATTTCCAACTGTCAAGGGATATTTTACGTGCGCAACAATACACACTGGCGACCGATCTCACTACACAGAGACCAGGAGAGATTTTATTACTAGAAGTCGACGTGAAAAAATCCCGGTCCTCACCGAGGATTGAACCCGGGAGCTCCAGCACTCGAGGCTGACACCATACCTCGAGACCAAGCTGTCCCATCACAACAACAGCAATACTAGTAACAACAATAACCACACCATGCATGGTCTCTTGGCAAGTTTACGTTCAGTAGTTTGCCATTGTTTTCTGAACGACCGGCACCGATACCAACGCTAAACCAACGCTTCGTGGTCTGCTGCTACATCGCGCGCAGCTGTGTTTAGAACGTTGGTATACGGGATTACGAACCTCGTCGGTAACTCATTCGCCACGGAGAGCAGCCATACTCACTACTAAACAATATAACATAACACAGAGTAAATGCAGTTTTACAGAACAGAATTACGAAAAAATAAAGGACATTGCTTCGACTAGCCTTCATCAGCAAATAAATATACAAATATACACACAATACAACGTATAATCACGAACAATACCCTCCAGAACCACATTAAGGCATAAGAACTAGATAAGAAATATCTAATACTGTAACAGTACAGCGAAGGGACGATGGACTATCAACAACTCCAAGACGGTTCCAGCTCCATGTTACTTTATTCAGAATCAAGCCAGATGTTGCTCAGTTAAATCATACGTCCATCTCTTCTCTAGTCCCCGATGTTAACTGATCCGTAACAACAAACTACGTCACAACTTGAGCATCTTTCTTCCCATTCTACCCTGATGCTCAAGCGTGCTGTAGTTTTGCCCACCCCATATACACTTACTGCTACACCTTCCTATGTTTTCTAAAGACTTTTTCCCTTAAAAAGTCTTTACTCCCAATCCCCCTACTCTATTCCCTCTCTTTCCTTACCTCCCACAGCTCGTCTAATCTTCCCCAAACCAACTTTATTTTAAGTAAAACAATCTATTCGTAACTCTTTCCCCTGCCATATAGTAATCCACTATATATTTCTTGTTCGTTCTTGGCTCCTCAAGGTTCCTATATAAAAAATATATATATCATAAGAACAGCTCGTATAAATCGTTATCGTATACTTGACATTATGAAATTCTTCACTCTTTCACAACACAGGATGGACAGCAACAATGTAGTTAGAAAAAGCAAAGAAGGGGTGCGCACCCAGTGAAAAGTATAAAGAATGAATAGTCAACATGATCACATTTACATAAAGTAATGAATAGTCAACACAATCACATTTACCTCCCTTGCCAATAAAAAAATTTTTTTGTAAAATAATTTTTTTAAAATACATCTTATGAAATAGATCTTTGTTCTCTATAAATCAAGTTGACATTAGTTTTCTCAACATTTATATATTCAACATTTATATTGCCATCCACAATCTTGTCTATATTTCGTTATCTCATCTTTAACCACGAGCCAATGTTCATATTCCATGAACATTTTTAATTTCAATTAACGCTGGTTTTTCACAGCTCCTATATCTTGCCCCCTCACATCCCATGATCTGCTTCTTTGTGTATATATACCCCCGCTTATATGCTGCCATTCACAGTCTTCCCCCCCTTTTTTTTCTATACCCAACCTTATATCTTCATATAATGCTGACTTTAATGCAGCTTCTATTTTACTTCCTAATACTTCATATCTATAAGAACCTCTTCATGCCGATTATCACAGCAACTTAATATTCACAAAGAGAATGTGTCTCTCTATTAGCCCTCAGTAGTTTTATTAACCCTTTTCTGAACGAAGGGTCTTAAATAAAGCCCCATGTATTTTCTCTATTCTAGCCAACACCATAACTATTTGAAAATTAAACTTACTTAATTAAATTTGTAACATATTTGCTAACAAAGTAACCTAATACACAAAACAACTTATTTAAATTATGAGTTAAGCGAAATAAAATCAAAACAGGACATCATACCCCCCAACTCATTCAAAGAAAAACACATTTTAAAATAATATAACATGCATCTTATTAAATCAGAAGAAAATATTCTATTATTACCTATCACTATTGGTCTCTTTTACGGACCAATAGTTTGTACGCAAAAGTCTAGGAACACAATAATCCTATTCAATTAACAACAACCATTTCACAGGACCAAATCAAGCAAAAAAAACATATTATATATGAGACATTAAAACTCAGACTCAATAAAACAATCAAATAATAACAATCATTTTACAGGACCAACTCAAGCAAAAAACATATTATATATGAGGTATTAAAACTCAGACTCAATAAAACAATTGTCTTCTCGCTAAAGAGAAGGTTTTCAAAAAAAATATAACTCCCTTAAAATTAACTACGTACAGTGGCCCATCAACATTGCCTCCTATACGAACTAATGTAACACATATCTATTCATACAAGTCATTCCACTATTTCTATAACCGAGAAAACAAAACACTTCACTGCCACGTATGTATATCTGTTAACTACAGACCAATTTCTTAACTTAGAACAATATCTGTTCTCTCTACACAAAAAAATCACTAATCAGCAATGACCGTACTATCATTGATTCTCTCCCCTCACAATTTTCTATCTTTTTCCAGCCTAACTCCTAACACATCACAATGTCTGGAATATCATCTTAAGCAAGCACTGTAACTACAGGTCAACTCATTTTATCTATTACTAATGTGGCGATTATCCCAATGTCATCTCAATGTACCAGCCGTCATCTATCTACTAATTAACCTGTGGCTCGGCACACCAATTGTTTCCCTTGGCTTTGTACCAAACATCACTACAACTTCTTAATCATTACCGTCAACCACAGCATTACTAGCACCAACAAAAACCTGTCTATCTACTATAGAGCACATCCACCTGCTGTACCATTATTCAACTTGTCTATCTACTAAAACTCAAGAAGTTGAAACATAAAATCAACCAGCAATTCCATCACAGAGAGGAAAAAATATATGCCTCACTCGAACCTACCTCTATATTAGTTATCTCAATGCTTAACTACTCCTCAAGACCATTTATGAAAAGTATCCATAGAAGCCTTTTCCATTTCCACCGTTTCATATACTTCATCAAGTATCTCTTTCCTTTTCACATCATGAAACTTATATCTTGCCATCTGCAGTATTTTCTAATCACTTACTTCTTACGTTTCCACTTCTTCAATAACTCCAAGTTTCTTTGAATAAGTGCTATCTCCACATCAATATCATTCTTCTTCGTATAACTTATTAGTCTCTTCCATACCTACTATTTGATTCTGACTTTTCATCCATTTCCTCTTCTTCACCTGTATGTATCTCGCTAGCAGCCGCTAATCTCTTCCGTTCAATATCCCATCTAATTTGTCTATCACTATTTCTTAAGGACCTTTCTAGTAGAGGCATATCTTCACCGCTTGTTGAATAATCTCTAATTCTCCTCTGTCTTTTCACCTCTCTTTCTCTTTGTCTATCCACTCTTCTTTTCGTTGCTTGTCTAGTATTCTTAAATGGAGCACCTGTTTCCTCTTCCATAGATTCTATACTATTATAATGACTCTCATTCACTTTTTCTTCTTCTATCGTTTTCGGTATTGTCTGTTCTTGAGTATCATCGTCAACTGGAGTTGTTATTGACTGATTTTGTGCTGGATCTTTTCTAAAACCTGGGGTTATTGTAGTTCCCCTGACGACTTGTTCATCTAAGTATCCGGTGTCTGAATAATAATTATTATTATAATTATCATTTCCCTTCTCATCATCATCTCTTCTTAAGTGTTCCACGTGTGCCCTTGCCACATGTCCCGTGATCTGGTTCTTGATACTATACGATACATTTCCTAGCTTTTCTAAAACGTAATAACCTGGGACCCAACGAGCATCAAACTTAGAGTTCCTTCTATGCTTCTTGTAATAAACTCTATCACCTACTTTAAACTCCTGCAATTTTGTATTCACGTTTTTGTACTTTTTCTGTCTTTCTCTAGCTTTAATTATATTACTCTTTAATCTTACGTGTGCTTTATGCATTTCTTGTATGATGGTCTCTTGAAAGTCTTCCCCCATATACTTCCGTCTTGGTTTTAACAGATTATCTATAGGTAGTACTGGTTCTCTCCCGTGTATTAAATAGAATGGTGAAAACCCCGTGCTCTCATTTTGATTTGTGCGTATAGCGCTAAGCGCTGGTCCCAAGAATAAATCCCAATCTTTTTCATGTTCATCGACGATCTTTGCTATAATATCATATAATGTCCTATGTTGACGTTCGTTCTTAGCATTTGAAGAAGGTCTATAGTATGAGGTCTTTATATGGTTTATATTCAAATCTTTTAATAACTTTTCGAATTTTTTATTTACAAATTCCCTACCATTATCCGTAAGTATACTTTGTGGGCAACTAAATCTTGGTACGAACTCTTGTAAAAAAATATTAATGACAGTATCTGCGCTCTTATCTGGGATTGCATAAACTTCTGGCCAAAGACTGTAGACGTCTACTATATGAATTAAATACACGTTTCCTGACAATGTTCTAGGGTGAGGACCCGATATATCTAAACTAATTTTTTGCATAGGAAACTGAGGAATATCTGTATCTTGTAAGGGACACTTAATTGTTTTCATATTCCTTAACCTGCATCTTTCACACGTATCTACATATTTGCAAGCAGATTTGAACAAGTTCGGCCAATAATATTTACTCGTAAGTGCTTTCACCAATTTATCACGACCGAGATGACCATTCTCATCATGATATGCTTTTAACACTTCATTTTCCAAATGTTTTGGAATATATTTCCTTAGCTGTTCGTTCCTTTCACACATATAATATAACTGTTCGTCCTCTTGTAAAACTAAATAATTCTTCTTATATTTGTTCTCCTCCGTTTCTTTTAATTTCTGTTTTATTTGTAAGACTTTTGGATCTAATTCTTGTTCTTCTTTCATATTAAACTGTGCTAAATGTGGGTCTTCTGCTCTAGGTTCAGACTCTTGATCCGATGGTAAACTCTCAAACTCTTCTCTATTTATTATGGCAGAATCTAATATATTTACTTGCCAGTTTCGGTCGTCGATCTCTGGTTCACCTTCATCTTCTGTGTCTCCTGATGACTGTGGATACGGGATCCTAGACAATAAATCAGCACATGTGTTAATCCTACCTGGAATGTATTCAATTTTCGTATTGTATCCCTGTAGATTCAATGCCCACGTCTGTATCTTCCTGTTCTGCACTGGAGCTTCTAACAGAGATTTTAAAGGCATATGGTCAGTTCTAATAACAAAATTTGCGTTATGTAAGTAGTAATTTAGTTTTTGGAGAGCATAGTGTATAGCATAAGCCTCTTTCTCGATAGTCGTCCATTTCCGTTGAGACCTGCTAAGTTTATGAGACAAGAAATAAATTGGTCGTTCATTTTTAACCCCTGGTATTCCAGATTCTTTTCCTTCATATGGTTGAACCAAACACGCTCCTATAGCATTGTCCGAAGCATCTGTATATAATATTAACTGTTTATTCAAGTCTGGATGCGTCAATAGTGGTACCAGTGTTAAACTGTTTTTTAAAAACTCGAACGCTTTTTGACACTCATCATCCCACTTAAATCTAGCGTATTTGCCCGTTAAATTAGTAATTGGTTCTGTTATTTTTGAAAACCCTGGGATAAAGCGCCTATAATACCCACAGGTTCCTATAAACGCACGCACTTCTTTTACGTTAGTTGGAGGAGGTAATTCTTTAATAACCTTTATCTTGTCTTGGTCTGGTTTAATTCCGTCTCTATTTATAATATACCCCAAATATTTTGTTTCTGTCTTTAAAAACTGGCATTTACTAAGCTTCAATTTAACGTCATGTACTCTTAATCTGTCGAATACTAATCTAATATGTTTTAAATGATCATCCACATCCCCTGCTGTAAATATCAGAATGTCGTCTATGTATGCTAATGCAAACTTTTGCATACCCTCTAATACCTCATTTATTAACAGCATGTAGTGAGACGGGGCCGTTCGAACCCCGAATGGCATTCGTAAGAATTCGTAAGAACCCATATGAGTACAGAAAGCACTTTTCTTTTGAGCGTCCTTCGACATCGGGATACACCAGAATCCTGATCTTGCGTCTAGTGTCGTGAAAAATGTAGAGCCATTAAGCAACCCCAAAATATCATCAATCACCGGCAGTGGGTACGCTACATTCTTAGTGATTTTGTTCAACGCCCTGTAGTCGCAACAGAATCGATGTGAACCATCAGGTTTGGTCACGATTACTATCGGAGATGACCATTCTGACTTCGATCTTGTTATTATCCCTGCTTTCAACATATCTTCTATTGCCTTTTCAACAACTTCTCTATTTCTTAATGGAGTTCTATATGGTTTTAAACTAATTGGTGGATGGTCTCCCGTATCTATTTCCATTGTAACTGTTTTTGTCTTTCCCAATTCTAAATCATTAATTGCAAATACATCCTGATTTTCTTTTATAAGTTGTTCTAATACTTCCTTATTTTCTGGTGGCGCTTTTAACTGTGCCAACAATTCTTGTTCCCTTGTCATTTTGTCTAGTGAATGTATTTGGGCTGTCTTTCTTCTGGATGGATGGATCAATTCATCCATTTGTACGTTCCCTCTTCTTCCGCGTCCGCGTCTGTTATTAACTCTTTCACTAGAAGTTTCTGAATAATTTGTTCCCGACATTTCTACTCTATCCGTTGCCAATATGTCACTAATGTTATGTTCTAGTTTGGCTATTACACATCCTCTGTATAATTTGATTTCTCTACCTGTGTTGTTAATAATCATCACTGGAAAGGTTAAGTGTTTGTCTAACGATATTATTCCATCCGGAACTTCAAGACCAGGCTCATCAATAACTTCCTTTTGCAATTCAGTGATTCTAACTGTGTGTCCTGCCACATAATATGGGTTTCTCTTTATCTTCGCTTGTATCAAATTAACCGACTGTGGTTTTAACGTCGTGGACATTTTAATTCTAACTAGTGCCGATATATGCATGTCTTCTTCCATATCTACATACACGTCCTTGAATTTTAATTTGTGTAAATCAAAGAGAAGTCTTACTCCGTTTTTTATTAAAAAATCTCTTCCTATAAGCATGTTTCTATTTAAATCTTTCACTACATGAAAAAGATGTCTTACGTTGATCCCCCCTAATTTAAAATTGATCATTGTCTGTCCAATTACTTGTAAATTCTGTCCTGTAACAGAGTGAAGATTATTATGACTCTTAAATATTCTACTATTTCTCATTATTTTATATAAAAAGCTTTCTTTAATTACACTAACCTGAGCTCCTGAATCAATTAATGTACGAACTCTATATTTTCCTATTTCTATTATACATGAGCTATGATCTGTTTTATTTTCTGTAAACTGTTTGATTTCATCTAGTTGAAAGTATTCTCTACTCGTCCTACTATGCCTGTTATTAACATACTCTTTAAACCTTGGGACCTTATTATTTTCCCTCCTACTACAGGTCCTATTTAATAGGTAGGGCGCCGGTTTTCCTGCGTTCTTGTACCTGTAAAATTCCTGTGTCTATCTTCAACATTCCTATTCAACCTGCTATTGCCATTTCTACTTTGTGTATTCGACTGGGCACGCCTGTTATCACAAAAACGAGAAACATGTCCGCGTTGACCACAAAACCAACAGACTATATTTGTGTTGTTCGTTCTACCTACTGTCTCACTTGTAGGATACCTCATTTGTCTTCTTTCATCATAAGCACTTCTATTACTACCTTGTAATGTCTGTATACCTCCTCTCCTATTCCATCCGAACCTCGTTTGTCCTATCTCCATAGGCTCCTCAATCCTGTCTTCTCGACTAGTTCCTATTTCTCGTCCTGTTCTCAATCTAAATCTACGTCTCAAATTTTCTTCTTGTACCGCAATATCTACAGCTTGTGATAACCTCTCAGGGTTTTCTCTCATTAGCTTAAACTTCAATCCATCGGATTTTATGCCATCTACAAAAATCCCGACTAACATCCTCTCCACCTCCTCTCCTCGTACATTCTGTCCTAAGAATGCTTCTTCAGCCAGGTTAATCAACCTATCACTGAACAATTGTACCGTCTCTCCAGTGTTTTGTTTAGACTGTCTCAACACCGAAAACGCATGTTGTGGATCCGTTATTTCCGCGTACTTATGTGCTAGGTCATCTTTGAACTGTTCCCATGTCTCATCTACTCTAGCCTCTAACTTTCTTCTGATATGATCCGAAACCGGTTCTGTTGCCGCCTGATAAGCAAGTCTCATTTTCTCTTCATCTGATGCAGACACCAAATATGCATATTTCTCTATGGAAGTTATCCATTTCTTAAACTCTCTGGCCTGTCCACTAAACTTAACAATTTCAGTTGCCATTCCCTGTTGTTTTATGACCGTATGAAGTCTACCTACCGCTGTTCCTACCCCCGTCAAAACTTGTGCCAATGAATCTTGTTCCGTCATGCTGAAATATTTACAGTTATTCAAGCAAAAAAAAAATCAATACTTATTAATATCCAGTCTTAAATTAACCAAAGGATGTTATCTTCCTCCTGAAACTCAATAATTTTCTATCTAATAGAAAAATTTAATTATATTACCCCTGTTCTTGTTGAACTTATTTTTCCAATCGCAATTGAAGTCCTTGACGTCTCTTCCCTTGTATGCCGAGACTGAGAAGCACGGTATCTGGTACTCGAGTATTGAACCAAGATCGACAAAGCGGCTTCAGTAAGGATCAAAATGCTCGACTGGGCTCGATAGGCTCGACTGGGCTCGATAGGCTCGACTGGGCTCGACTGGGCTCGATAAGACAGTGAAAAACGATTGAACGTATCAGCCACCCAGGGACGGGCTCTTAAAAAAGGGCAAGGAACGATAGAAGTATCAGCCACCCAGGGACGGGCTCTTGAAACAGGCAAGGAACGATAGAATGTATCAGCCACCCAGGGACGGGCTCTTGAAACAAAGCAAGGAACGATAGTGATCAGAGGACAGCACTGGCCAGCCCTCTGAAATCAGCAATGAACGATAGTCAGCCTCTCAAAGCAACCGACAGTGTAGAGCAGCGGCTGACTGATTTGACAAAGCGGCTCTCTCACACAACAGAGTCCGGAGATGACTTGTCAACGGCTCGATTGGCTCAACAACGATCTGAGAACGGCTTGGACTTCACCACCAGTAAAGCTCGAAAACAATCTGAGAACGGCCTGGACTTCACCACCAGTAACGCTCGAAAACAATCTGAGAGCGGACTTCACCACCGCATGAAGACATTAAAGGTTGATCTGTTCCAGTGCCAGTTTAGGTCGGGCATTTTGGAAAACCTCCTGAAGTCCGTTCAGCAACAATCTGATAACGTGCTAATGTTTCAAAGGCACCGCATTTTCCCCACAAACGCTGTATGAAGTAGTGGCTGCATCAAATATAGTGGGCCTAGTACGTCCGCTATGTACCGCGACAATTGAAGTTATTCGTCCTGGTCACTGGGCAACAATTCTGTACTAGTAACAGTACAGCGAAGGGACGATGGACTATCAACAACTCCAAGACGGTTCCAGCTTCATGTTACTTTATTCAGAATCAAGACAGATGTTGCTCAGTTAAATCATACGTCCATCTCTTCTCTAGTCCCCGATGTTAACTGATCCGTAACAACAAACTACGTCACGACTTGAGCATCTTTCTTCCCATTCTACCCTGATGCTCAAGCGTGCTGTAGTTTTGCCCACCCCATATACACTTACTGCTACAATACAAATGAAAATAATGAAGAGAAAAGGAAAATCTTTTTCTTTTTTTTTAAAGATTTGTTTGCTACTTATCTCAGAATCTCAGGCTGTGACACAAACATTAATTTCACCTTGATACTCTTATATATACAGCCATGGGAGTCTGTGAATCATGGGGACCGGGGTAGTGGATGGTAACAGTTATGTGAAGATCCCAGGTAAATTAATGGATGTGGTACGTGAACAAAGTGGGAGGAAGGCGGGAACCTGGAAGCAATAGAGATGTAATGGTGGTCCCAGAGTGAAAATTAAGAAGGAGTCCCGGTGGGTGTCCGTACTGCTAGACCGTTCTCGTTTGCTCTAGCCCTGAATTGTGTCTTGTGGTAGTTTCATGACCAGACCTGTCCCTATTTTGGATAATCCAAGATGACATTTCTTGTCTGATTTAGTGTTATTCTATTACGTTTCCATATTGCATAGGTTCTGGGAATTGAGAATCATGACGGAAAGAAAGCAAGAGAAGGCAGAAAGATAGATATTTGGATGGCTAGGCAAAATGGTATTGTGACGAAACGGCTACAGATCGGCATATCTCTGCATAATAGCCCTTTGAAGGGAGTGCGAGGCGGTGGTCTCCCTTGAAATTAATATCAATTAATAGGGGATTTCCCTAGAAACGTAGTGCGGGGCGGAGCTATTCTAGTTATTTATAGAACAATCTAGAATGTTCCCTCAAGTGCGTACGTGGGAAATAGCTCTAAGTTCACGAGTGCTTCAGGCAGCACGGGTTGGTGGAACTTATCGTGACTCTGGTTTTCTTCATGAATCATGAAAGTCACGCGGCCCGTGTAGGCGAGTGGAAGGCGCACTGACTTGGTCGTGGTCAGTCGCCCACCAACTCTCAGCGTGAACAGATCGCAGCCAACAGGCTGACGTAATTTTGATGTCTATATTCGCGGCCAGTGCGGACATCTGCAGTCAAGGTTGTGATTCTTCAATCACAGGTTAGTTGAATACTTATTCTATTATTTAATTGTTGTCGTGATGCCGTGCTGAGTTCCCGGAATGAATTAATTGCCGTCGCAAAATATCAGTGGTGGTGATTTTTCGAGGAATCAAGGTGAGATCAGCAGTGGTGTATTTGCTGTGTGCAGATAGCCGTGTTATTCCGCGTAAGCCGAATGGTGTTGCATCGGTAGGATAACAGTTGATATAGGAGGTATTCATGATACTATAGTTACGGCTTTGTCATGTCCGTCCGCTATGATGACCGTGCATGTTCCATCTTACGTTTGTCTAGGCAGCGGGAGGTAGGCCGGTACCCCCAACCCGATAGGTAATAGGTCCGACCCAATGCGATCGTGCAGATCCGAAGAGTGAACATACCCGATCGAGGGTGATGCGGCACTCCGTAATTCGAGGCCGTGGTGTCTAGATAGATCGAGGTTTGAACCTAACCGTTTCTGTCTCTAATATTCTACTCTTCTGGAACCCTGACTCGGTTCATGGAGTACTTGGAGTACTGCCGTGAAGTAGTAGTATATGAGAAGAATAATCCCCCCCAAAAGTTGGAGTCAAAGTTTGGTAGTGGAGTCTGGAGGTTTGCTACATTGGATGACGTGACTTAAGTCGTCACGGGACAAGGTACACGGGACCCACAGTAGCTGTGGGAAAGGGTAATGGTGGATGGCCACCACAGCTGTGCTCGACCGGCACAGGTATGACTGACCTGAAAGATAGTCAGTGAATACAAGGGCAACTCAGGATCTGGGGCAGGGATCCCAGACCTGACACTATGGCTGTGATATGATTTTGTTATTTAAATGTAACAAGTCATGAGTTTTACTTGGTTAATGCTATAGTAATGAATTATCAGGAGTATAATTCATTATGGGCATATAGTTGTTAATGTGTGTAATTGATCAGTCCATGGGTTAAGGGATTGATGAATTGATGAGTCTGTCAGGAAGGAGATGTCCGGCTGGACACCTTCTCGATACAGTAATCCCTACACTGAAAGGAAAGTAAGTGTATATGTTGATTGATGATGGAAGATGAAACCGGATTGGACTGGCACCAGGCGAAGGATGCTTGACAGAGTCATACAGTCGACTCTGGTGCTAGGGGTTATATGTAGCCCAGAAGTGTTACTTGACTGAACAAGGGTGTTATTGCTTTTTCTAATATCATTATGCCTATACATTATAGTGACTAAGTATATCTATGATGTGATGATTTCATACTCATGTTGGTAGACATGAGGAATGTCTGAGAGGCAGGTGACCTAGTGGAGATGCTGGTAGTCTTTGTTGTAGTTGAGTACTCACACCAACCTCTCCGTGTTTCAGGATCTGTTATTACTATACAGAAGAAGATTCAAGAGCTTCACCATGAGCTCTATGGGCCCACTCATTCCAGTGCCTATCCAGAAGTTGATTGAGGCCATACTGGGAGTGGTCGTCTGATTCTGCGAGATCAATGTTGGAAGGAGCTGAGTGCTGAATAAGTCGGTAGGTCTAGGTTAGGACCTCCGTCAAGAGTCCGACGAGTGTCATCCGATCCTGAGAGGATCCAACACTGAAACGTCTGGTGATTCAAGCCAGTGAAGCACTGGTGACATTCAACCTCAGTGTAAACCTTGGTGATTGCAAGGTCAGGAACTTTCAAGTTGAGTAACGTGATCATTGTTACCGGTCACCATGACCTGTGTAATATGCTTCTGACCCGGCTGGGTTGTCAGGGGACACCGTGTATAATATATGCTTAAATAGTGTTTCTACATTGGTTACCTTTCTGAAGCCAACATGTGGTCCAGTGAACTAGGACATTGATTACAACATTGGTGGGAACACCAGAGTGATATGTTTGTTAAGGTAGGGAGCTACCTCATGCCAACGTGATGAACTGTTGACAATGTTTGTGAAGGTAGGGAGCTACCTCATGCCATCGTGGTGAACTGTTGACAGTGTATGCTAGGTGGTGATTTATACCCCTTTGATCAGGGTAGTTACATGATACTGTGTGAAGATCTATTGTCCAGGGACATGAAATCAAGGTGAAGGGTTATAGTCACCTAATAGACTTTACCAGTGACATTGTGTGTTCGTGTGGAGCAACCGCTCATTGTGTAGGTGACATATCAGTGTGTGGGTCACTTATGAGATAGAAGAGTTACCTGGCTCTTGTGTATTTTGAGACGGTGCTACATGTACTTTTTCTGCAAGTGGGAGACCGCTAATATGCTAGGGTCGGCCCAGACTTCATCAGGAGGGTGACGAGTTAAATAGGACGACAGCAAGGAAGGAGCCTTGTTCATCGGTGCAGTGTCAGTCAGGCAGTGGTACTGCGCTTGATCAGCCCTTGCTTGGTTCTCTGTGTGAAGAGGGAACTTTGGAGAGGCAGCAGACCTTGGAGTTCCAGTCCACTGGAGGAGCCTGGGTGAGTCGCTACCACGACTGGACAACCGCACGAGCTATCGTCCGCCTCCATGATGAATACTCATCTGCGTCTTTGATCTTGTACATAGTTCTTCTAGTCTGGCTTTCAGCCATCCTTCTCTGTGTTGTCGGTGACGTAGTTCAGAATTAAATTTTTGTTCTCTTAGCTATGACTTGGTGCAGTGATATGACTGGTGTCTGGTCCGAGCCCCCTTGGGGTTTGGAACCCTAGGTGAGGGAGGGGAGGTTAAGCTGTCCCGGCTTGTGTGGGGCCTGGTAGATGTAGAGTGCTATTGAGGTGGTTGGAGCAAAGGCAGGGGATAGTATCTATCGTGGCAAACCAGACCAAGCCCCGGCGGTTTTGTCACAAGATAGAGTGGGGGCCCGTCCGGGATCTTCTCTTTGTTCTGACATCTCGTAGGAATAGGTTATAGTGTCATCTGTCCTATACCTATTGTCTACTTGACGAGTAGGGCTACTGATACCTTTCTCTTCGACGTGGACAGACATTTAGTTTAGTTAGTATAGATACATAGTTACAGTGTTGGTTGGAGAACCGTTAGCATTGTGATTGAGTATTGCATATCTATACTGATACTAAGTTACACTAAACATGGCTACTCGTACTTTAGATTTAGCTAAGGTGCGGGCATCTGCAACTGAGATGGGATTGGAAGGTGAGGAGTTCAAAGCCTATGTACTGGAAGTCGAGAGAGACTTCAGAGCAGAAGAGAGGGAGAGAAGAAAGTCAGAAATTGAGCTTGAAGCTCGAAAGGTAGCACTTGAAGAGCAAAAGTTGGTGGCAGACCAACAGGCACAAAAACTGGCAGCTGACCTAGAGTCTAAGAAATTAGATGCTAGGAAGTTGGAAATGGAACATGAGTTCCGTATGAAGCAACTTGAGGTAGAGGCTAAATCTGTTGGTGAGTCTGAGGGAGCAGTAGGTGGAGTAGCTTTACCTAGCTCATCAGCAGCCAGCAGACCAGCTTACCATGCTATGAAATGGCAGGTTCCACCATTTGAACCGGACCAAGAGAAGATAGATCAATTCTTAGAGAAGTTCGAGGCAATGTGTAAAGCGATAGGGTTTAGAGCCTGAGCGCTGGAATCTTAAGCTTTCACAGGGACTCCGTGGCACCGCGTACGAGGTGTATGCGCGTCTTCCCCCAGGGATGGAAAATGATTATCCAACCCTGAAATCGGCTCATTTGAAAAGATTCGAAATGACAGCCCATGCGTACAGGCGGAGGTTCAGAACTTCCAAGAGAGAACCAGGTGAGATGTTCTCGGCCTATAGTGTGAGGCTGAATTCCTACCTGTTGAAATGGATGGCCTTGGCCAATTTCAAAGAGGATTATGAGAGTCTGAGAGAGTTGATGGTGGTGGATCAAATGAAGATGCAGATGTCCAAGCCTTTAAGGAATTTCTTAGGGGAAAATGGGGCGGAAAGGCTAGACATAGTAAATAAGTTAGCTGAAAGGTATGTGGAAGTCTATGGTGAGACTGGGGATTCCAGTCAGACTGATTCACAGAAAAGGCAGAAGGGGCTTGATCAGAAGCCCAAGACCAAAGGTCCCAAAGAATCATCCAATGTAGCAGATCCTGTGGTAAAAGACTCTGGTAAGAAACCCGATAAGCAAAGCCCTCCCGCCTCCCCAAAACGAAGTGGAGTAAGAGGTGGTGTAAGCACTGTAAGTCTCCTTCCCATAATACTGTAGATTGTTTGAGGAAGCCAAAGGACTTGCACTTTGCATGTCTCGCCTCTAATAGAGGTAGACCTAGCGAGACCACACCTAAGGGTTGGGAGAAAAAAAGGCTGAGAAATCACCTGTGGTCGAAACGATAGAGGTGAATGGGAAGCAGGTGGAATGTCTATACGATACAGGATTGCAGTATGACGCTGTAATCTCATCCCACCTTGTGAGCCTAGGGCAGCTCACCGGCGAGACAAGAGAATTTCAGATGGTCATGAGGAGCTCCGTAGCTATGGACTTGCCGATTGCTCGGATTGACATTCGGTGCAGGTACGTTACGGGTAGCATCCAGGCCCCCCGGGGGGGAAAAAAAAAAAAGGGGAAAGGGTTTTTTTTGAAGGGGTTTTTTTTTTTCCCCCCAAAGGAAAAAATTTTCCGGCCTTTTGGGGGGAAAAAAATTTTTAAAAAAAGGGTTTTAAAAAGGGGGGGTTTGGGGGGGGGGGTTTAAAAAGAACCCGGTGGGCCCCCCAAAATTTTTTTTAAAAAAAAAAGGGGGGAATTTAAAGGGTTTTTTGGGGGGGGGGGGGTTTTAAATGAAAAAAACCCCCGGGGGGGGGAAAAAAAAAAAAAAAAAAAAAAAACCCCCCGGGGGGGTTTTTTTGGGGGGGCCCCCCCCCCCCCCCCAAAAAAAAGGGGGGGGGGAAAAAAATTTCCCCCAAAAAACCCCCTTGGGGGAAAAAAAAATTTTTTTCCCCCCCTTTTTAAAAAAAAAAAGGGGGGAAAACCAAAAACCCCCCCCCGGGCGGGGGGGAAAGGAAAAGGGGGGGTTTTTAAAGGGGGAAAACAAAATTTTGGGGGGCCCCCCCCCAAAAAAAAAAAAGGGGGGGGCCCCCGGGGGGGCTTCCCATTTTTTTGGGGGTTTTTCCCCCCCGGGGGGGGGGGGGCCCCCAAAAAATTTTTTTGGGGGGGTTTTCCCGGGGGCCCCCCCCGGTTTTCGGTTCCCCGGGGGGGGGGCGTGGGGTTTAAATTTTTTTTTTTGGGGGGGCCCTTTTTGGGGGCCCCGGGTTTCTTTGGGGGGGCCCCCCCGGGGGGGGGGGTTTTTTAAAAAAATTCTTTTCGGGGGGAAAGGGGAAAAAAATTTTGGGGCCTTTTTAAAAAATTCCCCCAAAAACCCCCCAAAAAAAAAAAGGGGCCCCGGGGGGGAAAAAAAAGGGGGAAGGGCCCCTTTTTAAACCCCGAAAAATTTTTTCCCCAAAAAAAAAAAAGGGGGCCGGAATTTTTTGGGCCCCCCCCCCCCCGGGGGGGGGTTTTCCCCCCCCCGGGGGGGGGAAAACCCAAAAAAGGAAAAAGGGGGGGCCCGGGGGGGAATTTTTTTTTCCCAAAGGGGGGGGGAATTTTCCCCCGGGTTTTCCCCCCGGGGGAATTCCCCCTTTTGGGGGGGGGGGGGGGGCCCCCCCAAAAACCCCCTTTTGGGGGGGGGGTTTGGGTTTTTAAAAGGGGGGCTCCCGGGGAAAAACCCCAACGGGGGGGGGGCCCCCCCAAAAAAAGGGGGGGGTTGGGGGCCCGAACCCCCCGGGGGCCCCCGGGGGGGGGGGGGGGGTTTTCCCCGGAAGGGTGGAAAATTTTCCCCCGGGGCCCCCCGGGGGGGGCCCCCCGGGGGGGTTTTTTTGGGGAAGGGGGGAAAAAACCCCAAAAAAAAAAAAGGGAAACCGGGCCAAGGGAAAAAGGGGCCCCGGCCCAAAAACCAAAGGGAAAAAAAAAGGGGGGGGGGGGATTAACCCCCGGGGGGGTTTTCCCCGGGAAAAAACCCCTTAAAAACCCCCGGGAAATTTCCCCCCCTTGGGGGTTGGTTTCCCCTTTTGGGAAGGGGGGTTTTTTTTGGGGGAAAAACGAAAAGGGTTTTTTTTTTTTAAAAAAAAAAAAAGGGGGGGGGTTTTTTAAAATTTTTTTTTTGGGGCCTAAGGGGGGGGGTAAAAAAACCCCCCCTTTGGTTTTAAAATGCGGGGGGTTCCCCCAAATTAAAATTTTTGGGGGGTTTTTTTTTCCCGGGGGGGGGTTTTCTTTTTTGGGAAAAAAAAGGGGGGGGGGGGGAAAATTTGGGGGCCCCGGGGGGAAAAAACCGGGTTTTAAAAAAAGGGGGGGTTTTTTGAAAAAAGGGGGGGGGGCCCGGGGGGGGGGTTTTTTTTGGGGGGGGAAATTTGGGGAAAAAAGCCCCCCAAAAAAAAATTTTTTTTTTTCCAAGGGGGTTTTTTGGGGGGGGGTTTTTTTAAATTTGGGAAAAATTTAAAAAAAAAAGGGGGGGGGGGGGCCCCCCCGGGTTGGGGGTTATTCCCCAAGGGGGTTTTAAAGGGGGTTTGTTGGGGGGGTGGAAAAAGGGGGGTTTTTTACCCCGGGGGGGAATTACCAAAAAGGGGGCCCCCAAACCCGGGATTTTCCCCCCGGGGGGGTTAAAACCCAAAAATTTTTAAAAGGGGGGAAAAAATTTTAAAAAAACATTTTCCGGGGACCGGCCTTTTTTTCCTTTGGGGGGGAAAAAAAATTTTTTTAAGGGGGGGAAAAAAGGGGGTTTTTTTTAAAAAAAAGGGGGGGGCCCCCCCTTTTTAAAAAGGTTTAAAAGGGGGGTTTTTTTTTAAAAAAAATGGAAATTTTTTGGGGTTTTTTAAGGGGGGGGGGTTTTTTTCCCGTTTTTTTTTGGGTTTTTTTAAAAAAGGGATTTTTGGGGGGTTTTTTTTTCCAAGGGGAAAAGGGAAAAGGGAAAGGGTTTTTAAATTTTTTTGTTTTTTTCCCGTGGGGAAAAAATTTTTTGGGGGGTTTTTTAAAAAAGGGGGAAAAATTGGGCCAAAGGGGGTTTTTTTTTGGGGGGGTTTTTTTCAAGGGGGGTTTTTTTCCCGGGGGGTTTTTAAAAGGGGGGGAGAAAAGGACCGGGGGAAACCCTTTAAGGGGGGGGGCCCCCCCCCCCGGGGGGGGGCCCCCCTTTGGCCCCTTTTAAGAAACCTTTGGGGCCCCCCTTTTTTCCCCCGGGGGCCCCTTTCCTTTGGGGGGGCCCTTTTTTTCCGGTTTTTTTTTGAAACCCCCCCTTTTGGGGGTTCCCCCCGGGGGGGGGTTAAGGTTCCGGTTTTTTTTTTAATTTTTTTTAGGGGTTTTTTTGGGGGGGGGGCCCCCCCGGGGGAAAAATTGGGGGGGGGTTTTTGGGGGGGGGGGGGGGTTTTTTTTTGAATTTGGGGGGAAAAGGGGGGGCCCCCAAAAACCCCCCCCCGGGGGGGGTTTTTAAAATTTTTGGGGGGGGTTTTTTTTTTTTTCCCAAAAAATTTTGGGAAATTTTAAAAATTGGTTTTTAATTTTTTAAAAAATTTTTAAAAAACCAAAATTTTTTTAAAAAAAAATTCAAAGGGGGGGGAAAAAGGGGGTTTTTTGAAAACCAAAAAAAAAAAGGGGGGGAAAAAAATTAAATTGGGGGGGGGTTGGGGGGGAAAAGGGGGGAAAAAGGACAAAAAAGGGGACCTTCCAAAAAAAGGGGGGAAAAAGGGGGTTTTTAAAAATTTTAAAAAAGCAATTAAAAAAATTTTTAAAAAAAAAAAACCCCCCCCCTTTTGGGGGGGGTTTAAAAAAAAAAAAGGGAAAAGGGTTTCCAAAAAAAGGTTGGGGGTTTTTAAAACTTTTCCCCCCACCCAAATTTTTTGGGGGGCCCCCCCCGGGGGGGGGGTTTTTCCCCGGGGGGGGGAAAAAAAAAGGGAAAAGGGTTTTTAAAAAATTGGAAAAAACCCTTTAAACCCCCGGGCCCCCCCAAAAAAACCCTTTTTGGGGGGGGTTTTAAAAAAAATTTTTAAAAAAAAAACCCAAAAAGGGGGTTAAAATTTGGGGGGGGAAAAAAAAACCCCAAAAATTTAAAAAAATTTTGGGGAAAAGGGGGGGGGAAAAAAAAAAAAATTTTTGGGGGAAAAGGGGGGTTTTGGGGGCGGGGGGGAAAAAAACCAAAAAAAAGGGGGGGGGGGGGGGAAAAAACCCAAATTAAAAAAACCCGGGGGTTTTAAAAAGGGGGGGCCCAAAAAACCCCCCCCAAAAAATTTTTCCCCCCAAAAAAACCCCCCTTTTTTTTTTTTTAAAAAAAAAAAAAAGGGGGCCCCCCCCCAAAAAAGGGGGGGGGGGGGGGAAAAATTTTAAAAAATTTTTTGGGGGGGGGGGGCCCCGGGGGGTTTTTCCCCCTTGGGGCCCGGGGCCCAAAACCCCCCCCCAAAAAAAAAAACCCCCGGGGGGAAAAAAAAAAAATGGGGAAGGGGGAATTTTAAAAAGGGGGGGGGGGAAAAAAAATTTTTTTCCCGGGGGGTTTGGGGGCCAAAATTTGTTCCCCGGGGGTAATTTTGGGGGCCCCCCGGGCCTTTTTGGGAGGAGGAGGGTAAAAGGGGGGGGGGTTTTTTAAAAAACCCTTTTTGGGGGGGGCCCGGGGGCCCCCCCCGGGGCCCCGGGGGGGGGGGGGAAAAACCCCCGGGGGGGTTTTTTTGAAAATTTTTTTTCCCCCCCTTTTGGGAAATTTGGGGCCCCCGGGGGGGCTTTCCCCAAACCCCTTTTTTTTTGGAAAAGGGTTTTTTTTAAAAACCGGGGGAAAACCATACCCGGGGGAATCCCCGGGGCCGGGGTTTTTGGGGAAATTTTTTAAAAAAAAAAAAAAAATTTTTCCCCCGGGAAACCCCCCTTTCCCCCGAGGGGGGGAAAAACCCTTTCCCCTTTTCCGGGAAAAAAAAAAAATTTGGGGGGGGAGAAGGGTTTCCCCCCCCCTTTTTGGGGGGGGCCCCCCCCCCCTTTTTTTTAAAATTTCCCCCTAAAGGGGGGGGGGGGGGAAAATTTTTTTTTCCTTTTTTGGGGGGGGGGGGGGTTTTTCCCCCAAAAAAAAGGGGGGGGGGGGGCCCGGGGGGTTGGGGCCCCTTTGGGGGGGGGCCCGGGTTTTGGGGCCCCGGGGGGCCCCTTTTTTGGGGGGGGGAAAACAAAAGGGGGGGGGGGGAAACCCCTTTTTCCCCGGGGGGGGAAAACCAAGGGGGGCCCGGGGTTTTTAAAAAAAAGGGGGGGGGGCCCCCCGGGGGGGGCCCCCGGGGGCCCCGGGCCCGTTAAAGGGGGGGGGGGAAAAAAAAAATTCCTTTTTTAAAAAAAATTTTGGGGGGCCCTGGGGGGGGAAAAAAAAATTTTGGGGGAAAAGGGGGAAAAAAAGGGGTTTTTCCCGGGGGGGAAAAAAAAAAAAAGGGGGGGTTTTCCCCCCCGGGGCCCCCAAAAAGGGGGGTTTAAAATTTTTTGGGCCCAAAAAAATTTTTTTTTTTTAAAAACCCATTTTTTTTAAAAAAATTTGGGGGGCCCCAAAAAGGGGGGGGGGGGCCTTTTTTTAAAACCCTTTAAATTTTTGGGGGGTTTTGGGGAAAAAATTTTAATTAAAGGGGTTTTAAAAAAGGGGGGGCACCTTTTTTTTAAAAACGAAAGTTCCCCCCGGGGGGAGGGGGGAAAAAACCCCGGGGGGGCCCCCAAAAAATTTGGGGGGGGAAAAAAAAAACCCCCCGGGGGCCCGGGGGGCCCCGGGGGGGCCCCCCAAATTTTGGGAAAAACCCAAAAAAAGGGGGTTTTTTGGGGGCCCCCCCTTTTTTCCCCCCCAAAAATTTTTTTAAAAAGGGGGGGGGGTTTTTTTCAAAAAATTTAAAAACCCTTTTTAGGGAATTTTTTCCCAAAGGGAGGGCCCTTTTTGGGTTCCCCAAAATTTTGGGGGGGGAAAAGGGGGTTTTAATTAGGGCCCCCCTTTTAAGGGGAAAAAAAGGGGGGAAAACCCCCGGGAAAAAAAAAAATTTTTTTTTTTTGTTAAGGGGTTTTGGGTTTTAAAAGGTTTTTTGGCCCCCATGGGTTTTTTTTTTTTGGGGGAACCCCCCTTTTTTTTTTGGGGGGAAAATTTTTCCTTTTTAAGGTTTTTTTTGGGAAGGGGCCCCTTTTTTTTGACATTTTTTAAAGGGGGGAAACCCCCCAAAGGGGGGTTTTTAAATGTTTTAAAAGGGGGGAAAAAAAGGGGGGGGGAATTTTGGGGTTTTTTAATCCCTTGGGGGTTTAAAATTTTTTTTTTTTTGGGTTTTGGGGGAAAAAAAAAAATTTTTCCGGGTTTTTTTTGAAGGGGGGGGGGGGGAAATTTTTGGGGGGCCCCCTTTTTGGGGGGGGGTTTGGGGAAAAAAGGGGGCCTTTTTCTTTTTGGGGGGGGAAAAAGGGGGGGGGGGCCCCCTTTTTTTTGGGGGGGGGGGAAAAAAAAAAAAGGGGGGGGGGGTTTTTTTTTTGGGGGGCCGGGGGTTCCCCCCCCGGCCCCCGGGGGGTTTTTTTGGGGGGGCCCCCCCGGGGGTCCCCGGGGGGGGTTTCCCCCCCCCGGGGGGGTTGTTCCCCAAAAAAAATTTTTTTTCCCCACTTCCCCTTTTTTGGGGGGGGTTTTTTTTTTTCCCCCCTTTTTGGGTTTTTTGAGGGGGGGGAGGTTAAATTTTTCCCCCTTTTTTTTTTGGGGGGGTTTTTTGGGGGTTTGGGGGGGGGGGAACCCTTGGGGGGGGGCCCCCCCCCTTTTGGGGGGGTGGGGGGGGTTTTTTTTTGGGAAAACCCGGGGAAAAAATTTTGGGAAAAAACCCCCCCCCCTTTTTTAAAAAGGGGGGCCTTTTTTTTTTTTCCCAATTTTTTGGGGGGAAAGGGAAATTTTTTTTTTTGGGGGGTATTTTTTTTCCCCAAAAAGGGAAACCTTTTTTTTTTAATTTTAAAGGGGGGGGCCCCCTTAAAGGGTTTTTTTTTTAAAGTTTTAAAAGGGGGTTTTAAAAAAGGGGGGGGGGGGGGGGGGTTGGAAAAAGGGGGGAAAAAATTTTGGGGGGGCCAAAGGAAAAAAAAAGGGGGAAAAGGAAAAAAAAAATTTTTAAAAAAGGAACAAGGGAAAAAAAAAGGGAAAAATTTTGGGTTTTGGGGGGGAAAAAAATTTTTAAAAAAAAAAAAGGGGCCCCAAAGCAAAAGGGGGAAAATTTTTTCCCAAAAGGGGGAAAAAAAAAACCCCGGAAAAGGAAAAGGGGGGCCCCCTTTAAAACCCCCCGGGGCCCCCCCCGGGGGGGGGTTTTTTTCCCCCCGGGGGAAAAAAAAAGGGGGGGGGTTTTAAAAACCCAAAAAACCCGGGGCGGAGGGAACCCCCCCCAGGGGGGGAAAAAAAGAAAGGGTTTTTTTAAAAAAAAGGCCCCCTTTTTTTGGGGGGGGGAAAAAAAAAAGGGGGGGGGGGGGGTTTTTTGGGGTTTTTTTTTTAAAAGGGGGGGCCAAAAAGAAAAAAATTTGGGGGGGGTGGGGAAAAAGAAGGGGTTTCCCCCCCAAAAAAAAAAAAAAAGGGGCAAAAGCCCAAAAAAAAAGGGGAAATTTGGGGGGAAATTTTGGGGGGATTTTGGGAAAAAAAAAGAAAAACCCCGGGGAAAAAAAAAAGGTTTAAAAACCCAAAAATTTTTTTAAAAAGGGGGAAAAAAAAAAAAACCCCCCCCCCCCCCAAAAAGGGGGGGGGGGAAAAAAGGGGGCCCCCCAAAAAAAATTTCCCCGGGGAAAAAAGGGTTTTTTGGGGGGTTTTTTTAAAAAAAAAAAAGGGGGGAAAACCCCGTTGGAAAAAGGGGGGGGGAAAAAAGGGGGGCCGGGGGGGTTTTTAAAAATTTTTTTTTGGGTTAATTTTTTGGGCCCGGGGCCCCCCGGGGGGGGTTTCCCTTTCCCTTTGGGCCCCCGGGGGGTTTTTTTTTGGGGGGGAAACCGGGGGGGGAGGGGGGGTTTTGGGGGTTTTTTTTTCCCTTTTTTGGGGGGTTTTGGGGGCCCCCGGGGGGGAAAAAAGGGGGGGCCCCCGGGGGGGAAAAAAAGGGGGGGGTTTTTTTTTAAAATTTTTAAAGGAAAAGGGGGGGGGAAAGGGCCCAAGGAGGGCCCCCCCGACCCCCCCCAAAAAATTCCCAAAAAATTTTTTTTGGGGGGGGGGGCAAAGGGAAAATTTTAAAAAGGGGGTTCCCCCTTTAAATAAATTTTTTTTTTAAAAAAAGGGGGGGAAAAAAAAATTTTCCCCCAAAAGGGGGGGGGGGGAAACCGGGGGGTTTTTTGGGGGGGGAAAAAAATTTTTTTGAAGGGGAAAGGGGGGGGGCCCTTTTAGGGGGGGGTTTTTTTTTGGGGGGGGGGGTTTTTTAAAAAAACCCCCAAAGGGGGGGTTCCCGGGGGAAAAAAACCTTTCCCCAAATTTGGGGGGAGGGTTTTTCCCCCGGGGGCAAAAAAGGGGGAAAGGTTCCCGGGGAAAAGGGGGGGAAAAAAGGGGGGGGGGGAAGGGGGCCCCCCCCGGGGCCCGGGGAAGGGGCCCCCCCTTTTTTCCCCCCCCCAAAAAAGGGGGGGGGGGAAAGGGGAAAAAGGGCCCTTTTTGGGGGCCCCAAAAAGGGGGGGCCCCCGGGGGGGAGAAAAAGGGGGGGGGAAAACCCCAAAAAAAAAACCCCCCAAATTGGGGAAAACCCCCGGGGGGGGGGAAAAAACCCCGGGGGGGGGGAAAAAAAACCCCCAAAAAAGGTTTGGGGGGGGGGCCCCCAAAAAAAAAAAAAAAACCCTTTGGGTTTTTGGGGAAAAAATTTGGGGGGGGGTTTGGGGGGGGAAAACCTTTCCCGGGGGGCCCCCGGGGGAAAAAAAAAGGGGGGGGGGTTTTTTTAAGGGAAATTTTTTTGGGGGGGGGGGGGGGTTTTCCCCGGGAAAAAATTTTTTTGGGGGGGGGTTTTAAAAGGGGGGGGAAATTTTTTTTTTTTAAAAAAAAAAAAAAAAACCCCCCCAAAAAAAAAAAAGGGAAAAAAGGGGGGGGGGTTTTTTTTTTCCTTTAAAATTTTAAAAGGGCCCCTGGGGAAAAAAAGGGCCCCCTTTTGGGGCCCGGGGGGAAAATTTTTCCCCTTTTCCCCCCAAAAAAAAAAACCCCCCCGGGGGGGGGGGACCCGGGCGGGGGGGCCCCCAAACCCTTTTTTAAAAAAAAAGGTTTAAATTTTTAATTTGGGGCCCCCCCTTTCCCCGGGGTTTTTTGGGGGGGCCCCCGGGGGGGGGGTTTTAGGCCCCCCCAACCGGGCCCCGGGGAAAGGGGAAAAGGGAGGGGGGCCCCCCCCGGGGGGTTTGGGGGGAAACCGGGGTTTTTAAACCCCGGGGGAAAGGGCAAATTTAAGGGGCCAAAAAATTTTGGGGAATTTCCGTGGAAATTTTCCCCCTTTTCCCTTTTTTTAAAAGGGGTTTTGGGTTTTAAAAGGTTTTTTGGCCCCCCCTTTTTTAAACCTTTTCCCGGGGGAAAGGGAAAATTTTGGGGGAAAAAAATGTTTTTTTTTTGGGGGGGGGGGTTGGGGTTTTTTAAAAAAAAGGGGGGAACCCGGGGTTTTTTTTAAAGGGGGGGTTTTTAAAAAAACTTTTTTTGGGGGGGAAAAAACCCGGGGAAGGAAAAAAGGGTTTTTTAAACCCTTTTGGGGGTTTTTTTTTGGGGGGGTTTTTTAAAGGGAAAAACCGGGGGGTTTTAAAAATTAAAAATTTCCGGGTTTTTTTTTTTGGGGGCCCCAATTTTTTGGGAAAAAATTTTTTTTTTTTGGGGGCCCCCAAAAAAAGGGGGGGAAAACCCGTTTTCCGGGAATTTTTTTAAAAATTTGGGGGGGGGTTTTTTGGGGAAAGGGGTTTTGGGGCCGGGAATTTTTTGGGGGGGGGGGGGGGGGGCCCCCCGGGAAAGGGGTTTGGGGGAAAATTTTGGGGGGGTTTTTTTTTTTTTTTTTTGGGGGCCCCCGGGTTTTCCGGTTTTTTAAAAAAAAATTTTCCTTTTTTTTTTTTCTTTTTTTTTTTTCCCGGGTTTTTGGGGGGTTTGGGTTTTTTTTTGGGGGGTTAAAATTTTTTTGGGGGGGGGGGGGGGGGGGTTTGGGGGGGGGGAAAAGGGGGTTTTTTGGGGGGGGGGGTTTGGGGGGGAAAAGGGGGGGGGGGGCCCCCCCCCCCCCCGGGGTTTTTGGAAAACCCCCCCGGGTTTTTTTTGGGGGCCCCTTTTTTTTGGGGGGTTTTTTTTTTTTAAAAGGGGGTTTTTTTTTAAGGGGGAATTTTTTAATTTTTTTAAAAAAAAAAAAAATTTTTTTTTAAAAGGGGGGGGCTTAAAATTTTTAAAAGGGGGTTGTTTTTTAATGGGGGGGAAAAAAAGGGGGGGGGGGGGGGAAAAAACCTTTTGGGGGGGGAAAAAAAAAGGGGGAGAAAAAAGGAAAAAAGGGGGCCCCAAATTTAAAAAAAAAGGGAAAAGGGGGGGGAAAAAAAAAAAAAAAAAGGGAAAAAAAAGGGGGGGGGGAAAGGAAAGGGGGTTCCTTTTCCCCCCAGGGGGCAAATTTTAAACTTGGGAAATTTTTTAATTTAAACCCCAAAAAAAAAAAAAGGGGGGGGGCCCCTTTTTTTTGGGAAAAGGGGGGTTTTTTTTAAGGGTTTTGGGAAAAGGTTTTTTCCCCCCCCGGGGGGAAAAAAAAACCCCCTTCCCCCCCGAAAAGGTTTTTCCCCCCCGGGTTAAAAGGGGGGTTTTAAAAATTAAAGGGGGAAAATTTTTAAAAATTTTTTCCCAAAAAAAGGGGGGGGGGTTTTTTTTTTGGGGGGGGGGGGAAAAAAAAAAAAAAGGGGGGGAAAAAAAAATTTTTTTGGGGGAAAAAAGGGGGGGGTAAAAAAAAATTCCCTTTTTGGGGTTTTTTTGGGGAAAAGGGGGGGAGACAATTAAAAAAGGGGAAAGGGGTTTAAAAAAGGGGGGCCCGGGGAAAAAAAAATTTAAAAAAAAAATTTTTTTTGGAAAAAAAAAAAACCCCCCCCCCCCCCGGGGGGGAAAGGGTTTTAAAAAATTTCCCCCCCCCTTTTTTGGGGGGAAAAAATTTTTTGCCCGGGGTCCTTTTTTAGGGCCCCCGGGGGGGAAAAAAAAAATTTTTTTTTTTAAAAAAAAGGGGGGGGGAAAAGGGGGGAAAAAAGGAAAAAAATTTTTGGGAAAAAAAAAAGGGGGGGGGCCCCCCGGGGAAAAAAATTTAAGGGAAAAACCCCCCCCGGAAGGGGGGTTCCCGGGGAAAAAATTTTTGGGAGGGAGCCCGGGGGGGTTTCCTTCCCCCCTTTTTTTTTTTTTTGGGGGGGGGGGGGGCCCCGGGGCCCCCTTTTTTTTCCCTTTGGGCCCGGGGGGGGGGGGGGAAAAAAAAATTTTCCCGGGGGGGGCGGGGAAAAAAAGGGGGGTTTTTTTAAAAAAAAGGGAACCCCCAAAAGGGGCCCTTTGGGGTTTTTTTGGGGGGGGGCCCCCCCCGGGGGGTTTTTTAAAAAGGTTCCCCGGGGGAAAAAAGGGGAACCTTTTTTAAGGGAAAATTTTTCCCCCCCTTTTTTTCCCCCCCTTTCCTTAATGGGGGTTTTGGGGGGAAAAAGGGGGCCCGGGGGCCCCCCCCAAAAAAAAAGGGGGTTTTTCCGGGGAAAAATTTTTGGGGCCCCCCAAAAAGGGGGGGAAAACGGTTTTTGGGGGAGGGGTTTTTTCCCCCTTTTCCCCCCCAAAAAAGGGGGGGCCCCCCTTTTTTTTTTCCCAAAAAAGGGGGAAAACCCAAAAAGGGGCCCCCCCCTTTTTTTTTGGGGGGGGGGAAAAAAAAACCCCCGGGGGGGGGGCCCCCCGGGGGGGAAAATTTCCCAAAATTTCCCGGGGGGGGGGCCCGGGGGGGTTTTTTTAAGGGGAAAGGGGCCCCGGGGGGGGGGGGGGGGGAACGGGCGGGGCCCTTTTTCCGGGGGAAAGGGGGGGGGGGTTGGCCCAAATTTTCCCCGGGGGGGGAAAAAAAAAAACCCAGGGGAAAGGGGTGGGGGAAAAAAAACCTTTTTTTGGGGGGAAAAACCCAAAAAAAAAAGGGGGGAAAGGGGAAAACCCCAAAAAGGGGAAGAACCCCAAAATAAACCCCTTTCCCGGGGTTTGGGGGGGGGGGGGGGGGTTTTTTTTTCCCCTTTTAAAAATTTTAAGGGTTTTGGGGTTTTGGGGTGGGGGGAAAAAAAAAACCCCTTTTTTTTTTTTTTCCCCCCCCGGGGGGGGGAATTAAACCCCCTTTTTTAAATTTTTTTCCCCCCCCTTTTTGGGGGGCCCGGGGGGCCCCCCAAATTTAAAAATTTTAAAACCCTTTAAAAAGGGGGGGGGGGCTTTTTTTTTAAAAAAAAAATTTTTTCCCCCAAAAAGGGGGGGGGAAAACTTTTTTAATTTTCCCCCAAAAGGGGTTTAATTTTGGGGGGTTTTTTTTTAAAATGGGCCCCCCGGGGGGGGAATTTGGGGCCCTGGTTTTTTGGGGGGCCCCCCCCAAAGGGGGGGGGCCCCCCCAAAAATTTTTTTTTGGGGCCCCCCCCCGGGGGGCCCCCCGGGGGGGTTTTTTTTAAACCCTTTTTAAAAAAAAAAATTTAAAAAAAACCCCCCCCTTTTTTTTAAAAAAAAAGTTTTGGGGGCCCCCTTTTTTTGGGGGTTTTTTCCCCTTTGGGGGGGGTTTTAGGGGGGTGGGGTTTTTTTTTTGGGGGGGGGGAGTGGGCCCCCCCCCCCGTCGGGGGGTTAAAAAAAAGGGGGGGGCCCGGGTTTTTTTTTTAAAAAAAAAGGGGGGGAAATTGGAATTTTTTTGGCCCGGGGGGATTGGGCCCTTTAAAATTTTTTAAAAGTTTTTCCCCGGGGTTTTTAAAAAAATTGGGGGGGGTTTTTAAAAATTTTTTTTTCCCCCTGGGTTTTTTTTTTTTGGGGGGGGGGGGGGGGGAAATTTTTTAAGGGGGGCCCCCCCGGGGAAATTTTTTTTTTTTCTACCCATTTGGGGGGTTTTTTTAAAAAAATTTTTTCCCCCTTGGGGGGGGGTTTTAAATTTTTAAATTTTTTAAAAGGGGCAAGGGGGCCCCCCCCTTTTTTAAATTTTTGGGGGGGAAAATTAAGGGTTTTTTTTTGGGGGGACTTTTTTTGGGGGGGCCCTTTTTTTAAGGGGGGGTTTTTTTTGGGGTGGGGGAAAAAAAAAAGGGGGGGCCCCCCTTTTGGGGGGGAAAAAAAGTGGGGGCGAAACCCCCGTTTTTTTTAAAAGGGGTTTTTAAGGGGGAAAGGGGTTTTTCCCGGGGGGAGGGGTTTTTTGGGGCCCCCCAAAACCCCCCCGGGGGGGGGGGTTTTTCCCCCCCCTTTTTTTTTTCCTTTGGGTTTTTTACCCCTTTTTTTTTTTTCCTTTTTTTTTTTTTCCTTTTTTTTTCGGTTGAATTTTTTTTCCCCCCTTTTTTTGGAAAAGGGGGGGGGGGGGCCCCCCCCCTTTGGGGCCCCGGGAGGGGGGGGGGTTTTTTGGGGGGGGGGGGGGGTTTCTAAGGGGGGGGGGGTTTTGGGGAAAATGTATGAAACACGCGGATCGCGCGTCGGCGAGATATCGTTGCTATGGTTTCAAAAAACGTCAATTTCGTTGCAATTTTCAATAAGTAGACAATTCTACACCTAGTGTGGTTTCAGTAACATATGAATATTGCATTAAAATAACAGTTTTTAAAGAAACACAAGTACCGGATCTGATAGAAGACATGCTAAGGTGCTTAAAAATGAACTATTCCAAAAATAGAAAAACTGACCAAAAATATATTTTTTTAGGTTACCTTCGCCTTTAAGGTGTTCAGCTGCAATAACTTTCAGTCGCCGAACATGTAACGTATTTTACCTTAGTTTTCTTTCTAATACGAGAACTTGGAGACACAATACACCCGTGTCTTACCCCGTACTATGGTCTGTTCATCACTGTCTCGGTATTAAGTCATAACTGTGACACAACCTATCTACTTATCATTTTCTGCCATCCATTGTTGTTAGGTCCAAACCTACTTTTTATTTGTAACCGAATCTGTTAAAAGTCACGGGGATCGACTTTATTCTACCGGGTTTTATAAGATGTGGCCAAGTAATCTTTTCAGCGTGGCGGCTGCCGAAAAGCGTCAGGAATCTCCAGCGACGAACCTCTGTGATTCTCTGGAAAACATCGTCACTCGTGAAACGATAGACGTAAGCTGGAACCGAACCCACAAGCCATTAGAGCGCGAGACAGGTGGCGTGACCACTTCGCTTTGCCTGAGGACGAACTTTACTCCCATAACAGTCTATTCAAATGTCTGTCCATTGTATGCCTCTGTTGCTGTCATTTGTAAACACATCTTGAATCTATCTAGATTGTGGTCTCCCTCTTTTCCGATGCTTTTGTATATTATATGAGAGGGAATCATCATTTAGGGACCTAACGTCAGTAACAAATCAAATCAAATCAAATCAACTTTATTAGGGTCACAAATTGGGCGCGCAGGCCCGTCTTACATTCGGCCCTTCCAATCACTCGTCTTTCGTTCATCAAGAGCATTATACATTTACATAGGAAAAAATAAACATTGTGAAATGAATGTTGTAAACATAAACAAGGCTAATTACAATGTTATGAAGCCCATCTCCCACCTACCCATACATCACTCCACCCACCCACACACCCCCATACATCACCCCACCCACCCACACAACACCCCCACCTACCCACACACACTCGCACCAAGGGACACATACACACACCCACCTACCGACACACACGCACACCAAGGGACACATACATATCCCACCATCCCACCCATCCCCCTCCCGCACATCCCCCACCAACACACACTGCCCTCACCTGATCCCCCAACCAAAACACACTCGCCACCCACAAACATTCCCCCACAAACCCACACATCCCACGCCCATCCACATCCTACCCCACACATCATCTCCCCACCTACACCTCAAACCACCCATCCCCCAGCCACATCTCCATCGACAACATATTCCCCACCCACACACACACAATCCCCCACCAACCCACACATCGCACATCCACTCACACATCCCCAAACCATACACACACATCCCCACCAACTGACATGTCCCTACCCCATCCCCCCACACACACACACACATCTCCCTAACCACCCATACATCCCCAATCCACTCACACACACCCCACCACCCACACAAACAACTTCCACCCACCCACACTTGACTTAACCTAATCCCTCACCACGCAATTCCCCACCCACACATCATATACACCCCCTACCACGCACTATTCCCGACCCACGCACCACACACACACATATCCCTCACCATCACATCCCCACTTACACACCACACACATATCCCCCACCCAGATACCACACAATATTCCCACCCACACAGATACCCTTGCCCATCCACCCCACATACCCCCACTCACACACCACAAAAATCCCCCACCCACACACACATACCTCACCCACACAATATCACCAACCAACACACCACACACCTCTCCCCACCCACACACGCATTCCCTACCCGTCCACCAACACACACTCACGCATACATCCTCCACTACGCACCCACACACCCCCACCCACCCCAACCAAACATCTCTCGATCACAACACCCCTACTCCCACACACATCCTCCACCCACTCACACATCCCACCCCGACACATACAACTCCCGCACCCACCTACACATCCCTAAGCCACTCACACACCCCACCCACACATTCCCCACCTACACACACATCTCCCACCCACACTCCCCCACATACTTCCCCCAACCACCACAATCCTCTGCTCACCCACACATATACCCCACCCATACGCACATTCCCCGCACTCATCACACACATCCCCCACACCACACACTATCCTCCACCCATACCACCACAAACATACCCTCCACCCACACATCATTCACACATCCCCAACCAACACACCGCACACATATCTCAAACCCACACACCATACACTTCTCCCCACCCGTCCTTCCATCCCAAATCCACCCAACACAATCCCCTACCCACACAACCCCGCCTCCCACACATACTTCCTCAAACCATCCACACATCTCCACCCACATAAACACACATCCCCTGCATCCGTCCTATACACATATCCTCCACCCATACACACATCCCCCACACCCATTCCAACACCCCTACTTTCACCCCCACACATCCATCCACACATCCCACCAACACCCACAAATACCACTACCCACCAAAACCGACACACCCCAACCCATCCAAATGCATACCCCCACCCACACACCCCCCACCTACACATATCCCCACACTCACACACATCCTCCACATACACTCACACTTCCTCACATCTAGACACATACAAATTGTCTCACGTTAGTATTGAAATTATTATGAACAAACTCCCACACTTTACTCACACACATACATTGACACTTGTCATGAGCAGTCTCATAAAAATGTTAAACATGGAGAAAAATGTGTACATAAAATGTATGTGACGTAAAAATAGCGATGCTCTCTCTCTCTCTCTCTCTCTCTCTCTCTCTCTCTCTCTCTCTCTCTCTCTCTCTCTCTCTCTCTCTCTCTCTCTCTCTCTCTCTCTATCTCTCTCTCTCTCTCTCTCTCTCTCTCTCTCTCTCTCTCTCTCTCACACACACACACACACGCATTCACTCTCACTCTCACACATTCACTCTTCCGCTCATTCATTCACTCTCACGCATTCACTCTCACGCTCACTCATTCACTCTCCCGCTCACTCATTCACTTTCCCGTTCACTCATTCACTCTCCCGCTCACTCATTCACTCTCCCGCTCACTCATTCACTCTCCCGCTCACTCATTCACTCTCCCGCTCACTCATTCACTCTCACTCGTTCTGTCTCTCATTCACACTCACTGACTGACTCACTCAAACTACAGTAATGAACATGAGTTTATATTATGCATGATAAAATCAAATGGTATTTAACTGATAATATGACAGATGAGAATACACAAACAATGGATTCGCGTGTTACATAACATGCGTGTTACATGACATGCATCTGCTCAGCTCTCTCTCTCTCTCTCTCTCTCTCTCTCTCTCTCTCTCTCTCTCTCTCTCTCTCTGTATTCTTTCATATACACACACTCACACGCATGCGCGCGCTCACACACACACACACTAACACATCAACTCTCCCACTGTCTCACTCTCTAACACACAATCCTTCACACACACACTCACTCTCTCAATCACACTCTCTCACACATACACATACACATGAACGCATGCACATGAACGCGTGCATGCACGCATACACTCCCTCACTCACTCTCACACATACACGTACGAATGCATGCACTGACACATTCCCCCACCATTTCTCGCTCAATCACTCTCTCCACACACACGCATGCACGTGCGCACACACGCATTCACTCTCTCCCTCTCACTGACACCCACTTTCTCTCTCTCTCTCTGTCTCTCTGTCTCTGTCTCTCTCTGTCTCTCTCTCTCTCTCTCTCTCTCTCTCTCTCTCTCTCTCTCTTTCTCTCTCTCTCTCTCTCTAGCTCCCACACGCACACACATATATAGTGAACAATTATAGTTAAACAATTATAATGAACAATTATACTCAACAATTATACCAGTAAATGAATTATGGTGGCATATAGTCGGTATGGATTAAGTATTGCAAGAGTTTTCGGTTAAATGTGTAGGGACTCATTGGAGTTTTCAGATCTGGAGGCAGATCATTCCATAAGTGAGCACCAGAATAGGCGAAACATGTTTTGTATAGGTCCAATCTAGGCTTTGAGACATGTACCAAATTTAGGCGCTTGCTGTTCATTGCATTAGATTGAATCAGCGGCAGAAGATACTCTGGGGTATTTTGAGATATAATTTTATTCACTAATTTGACTTTGTTGAAAAGGAAGCGCTTTTGTAGTGGTAGAAGTCTTAGATGACTGTACAAATTATTACTTTCTACGTGCTTTATGTCAGAAACCAGATGAATAGCGCGGTTTTGTAGAGAACATAGTCGTTTTAAATTAGATTTAGGGCAACCATCCCAAACTGTGGAACAGTAATCGAGATGTGATTGGATATAGCATGTATAGAATATTTTTCGTGTGCTTTCGTCCAGGAAGTGCTGAATTTTAGCAAGTTGGTAAACTTTTTGTGCTATTTTCTTGGTAAGAGCGTGAACATGAGAGCTCCAGTTCAAATGGCTGTCTATTAAAAGCCTTAGTGTTTTATGCTCAGTCACATTAACTATAGGTAACGTGCCCATGCGGAGTTCGAGCGGTGATCCAGTTATGGCTAGTGTCTGTAGTTTTTGTCTGGTCGTTATTAGCATGGATTTGGTTTTGTCGATGTTAATTTGCATGCGGTTTTCATTGCTCCATCTAGTAAGATTATCAAGTTCCTTTTGTAAAGAATTCTCTAATTCACTACGGTTTTCTTGACTAGTATATATAGTACAGTCGTCTGCGAATAGATCACAAGTTGTATTGATATATAAAGGAAGATCATTAATATAAACTGCAAAAAGCAGCGGACCTAATATTGAGCCCTGAGGCACACCAATATTAAGCTGTGTGGGTCTTGATAGACAGTTGTTGAAGGACACGACTTGTTGCCTGTCGGATAGAAATGACGTAATTATGTTCACCATGTTGGTGCTTGTCTTCATTTGCTTTAGTTTTCTAATTAAAATATCGTGATCTACCATATCAAAAGCTTTTTTAAAGTCTACAAACACCGCTCCACAAATTCTACCGTTGTTGATGTTTAAGTGCCAGTTATCGGTCATTTTTGTTAGAGCACTATGGCAAGAATATTTAGGTCGAAACCCAGATTGACTGTTAATTATTAGATCATTGTTAATTAAATGGTGTAACGTTATTTTATGAATGTGTTTTTCTAGTGGTTTTGATAGCGACGATAGTAAGGAAATAGGTCTATAATTACCCAAGACGCTATTATCGATTGAGCCATTTTTAATAAGCGGAAACACTTTAGCAATTTTAAATGCAGATGGAAAGTAGTTTTTGGCCAGGCATTGGTTATATATGAACGTTAAGAGCTCGCTAATGACTGGTGCAGCACAACGAAGAATTCTATTACTGATACCATCTAGGCCGTGTGATTTTGTTGATTTGAGGTTCAAGAGATATTTATAAACGTCTGCAACAGACATTAAAGGAATCTCAGCGGGAATATTTCTGGCGCACTTCTCCTCACAGAATGATGCCAGTGAACTTAAATTACACGATGAGTCTGGTATTGAAGACTTTAGATTCTCTATTTCTGATTGAAAGAACCAACTGAATTCATCGCATGTTATAGTATTTGGTATTGCTGATTCTGTAGGGCGTTTCTTATTGGTTAGCAAGTTAATGGCCTTCCATATATTTGTACTGTTTGAATTATCTACAATCAAATTTTTAAAATGATCTTTTTTTATCCTACGAATTTCATATTTAACTTTATTCCTTAGTCTGCGGTAATTGATGAAGTCTTTATTTTTGTGTGCTGTATCTCGCTCTCTCATGATTTCCAGCACTTCTCTAGTGACCCATGGGGATTTATGTTGAATTTTGACTCGAACTTCTTTGATTGGCACGTGTTTATCGAACACATTGTAGACTGTCTTCGTCCAGAAAGCTAATGCATCGTCCGGGTCAGGAAGTTGGTAAACGTGATCAAGGGCTGTTTTTCTTAAGTCTTGCAAAAATAAATCTTGGTTGAATGCTTTGTAATTCCTAAATTTGATAGTTACATGTTTATGTTTAAGAGGTTTGAACCCAATTCTTGACTATGTACAACATACCGGGTAGTGGTCACTAACTGTACACACAGGAACAGAACATTCAATAATATTATCTGGACAAGTAACATATATATGATCAATTATAGTTGAGGATGTGTCAGTAACCCTTGTGGGACGGTTTATTAGTTGTTTGAAATTGTAAGAAAGAATGATATCGTCCCATGTCTGGTTGGATTTACTAATATCTATGTTGAAGTCACCTAGTATCATAACTTCTCTACCTGCTGTAAACACTCTATCCATCATTGTAGTGAAGCAGTCATACCAACCGTACCCGGCACAAGGATTCCTATATAGGTATCCAATGAGAAACGGCTGTTGGCTGGCTGGCTTCACCTCTAACCAAACACATTCTATCTCTACTGTCTCGAGATCACTTCTACGGGACCAGTTGAGAGAATTGGAAATGTATACAGCAATACCTGTCTCTAATTTTTGATTTGCATCTTTCCGAATTACTTTAAACCCCTTAAGTGAGATTTCGGAGTTGGTTATTTTGTCGTTAAGACGACTTTCTGTGATTCCAAACACATGGAACTGTTTGGACAGTATTACAGAGAGCTCAGGTAATTTGTTGAGCAGATGAAAGATGCTGAGATGGCCTATATATAGACCATTTTTGCTGAGCCACTGATCGTGATTAGCGAACATTACAAACTAGAAGGTAGATGTCGCTTGTGGTATACAAATAGCAGGGATTTTGAAACTTTATTTAGAAATAGTTAAGTCTGTTAGAGGGGGCAGGAAAATGTCTTTGCTGGAGTGATATCATGAATGCTTGGTGCAGGGCTGCAGGATTGTATCGCATTAGCTGCTGAAGTTGACGGTTCCACTCATAGGGTTGTAGATTACCGTCCAGCGAGGGATTGCTATGAGTGTCACTGGAAGTGCCTACATTGGAAGCAGGCATCGACGGTACAGCACCATTGTTTAACGGTGTCCCCTTTGACATCATAGAGGGAGACTGTTTTACGGGCAAGGTAGGAAACAAAGTATCATATTTAGCAACATTTGGATTGGACCCTGGGTTGCTATTCACAACATTGTGTTCCTGGGGTACAGGCAAGGGTGGTGTGGGAAGAGAAGGAGTGTTTTCTGAACACAGTGAGATGGCCGTTGCCGGAGGTGAAGTTCGGTTTACTCCTGTAACTGGTGCTGGTTGTTGTGCACGTTCGGGATATTTTATGTTCTTCGCTAGGAAGCTACTTCCTAGCTTGGAACAATGTATTTGATCCCTGTATAGTTTTTTCTTAGGAGCTCCGGACGGTGACGTAAAGTAAGGGGTGTTATTTATGAAATTCATGCTATTATTTTTACAGAATTTGTATAACGTTAGATTAGCAACATCGGCAGTACGACGCTGGAACCCGTAACATGGTGGAATGATGGATGAAATAAACAAAGATGATTTCGGAAATCTATTGCGCAACAGCACCTCCAATGTAGCTAGTTGTGAGGTGCTGATGATTTTATTATCCATTATGTCATTAACACCAATATGGACTGTTGCTCTCCTAATTCGGTCGTTCACTTGGAATCGTCGCAGTGTAGCGGTCAGCCTGTCAATGTCAGCGCCTGGTACATGGTAGATTAAAGTTGATTCGCTGTCAGAAGATGACATGCGATCACTATAGATTCCCTTCAGCAGGGAGTCTCCAATGACGACATGTGTTGCACTGTGATCTAAGGTTATTTCACGCTGCTGGCGTGTCCGCTTGGACTGTTGTTGCCACTGGTCACTGTCGTCTTTCTTGTGTTTTTGTTTATTATATCTTGCTTGCGTTGGTTGTTGATATTCAGTAGTGGTAACGACTGAGCTCTGTGATTCCAAGTCTGCTGCTGGAGAGTCTACACTTAAGGCCTGGAACCTGTTGCTGACATGCACATCGATGGGGTAGATAGATGGTGTGCGTTCTACAGGTTTAGTGGTGGTTTTGTTGCTTGTAGAAGCTATCTGTATGTCATTATGCGACGAACATTCACTGGTAACACACGCATCTACAACACCATGGATACTTTCTGTTTATGCACTTTTATTTAGTTTCAAGGCATGTATGGATGTTTTAAAAGTCTCCTTCTCTTTATGAGAGGCGTCATTACTGAAAAACGTAACATCAGTAACATAAGATATGAGAGGAATCATCATTGAGGGACCTAACATCAATAACATTGGCTTTGAGAGGCATCATGGGAATGGGGACCGTGACATCAATAACATTGAATATAAGAGGAATTAGCATTGGGGAACGTGACATCAATACCATTAGATATGTGTGGAATCATCATTGGGCGACGCGACATCAATAACATAAGATACGAGAGGAATCAATACTGGGGGACGTAACATAAATAACCTTAAATATCAGAGGAATCACGATTGGGGGACTTTACTTCATTAACATTAGATATGAGGGAAATCACCTTTGATGTACGTAACATCAATAGCAATATTTTTGAGAGAAATCACCATTCAGTGACGTAACATCAATAATATTAGATATAAGAGGAATTACCAGAGGGGGCGTGACATAAATGACATTAGATATGATAGGAATCACCATTGTGAGACATAACATCAATAGCATTAGATATGCGTATGATACAGTGTTAATTGCAGACAATTAGCAGCATCTGCAGTATTTAGTAGATGCGGTTGTTGCACATAGTGAACGACTAGGGTTAGTATTAAATTGTATGAAGGTACAGATTATCATCGTCACTACGAAGAAAGAAATACCACAATGTAATATAAGGTAAATGCGAATATTCTTATCTAACTGAATTGGTACAACTATCTTGGAACTGTCATAACATCTGATGGGAGGTGGCTTGACGAGATTAGAACAGGAATCTCCATTGGGAAGGTAGCCTTTTGCCAGACAAAATAAACATACTGACCAATAAAATGATGTCAATTGCAACGAGATAAAAATGGGTATTGATGTGTTACATTGAACCTATAATTCAGTATAATTGTGCAAGGATGTGAAGCATGTATAATTAGCAGACAAGCTGAAAAACATCTAATAGCTCTGGAAATTTGGTTTCTGAGGACAATGCAAAGAATACTATGGACGGACATAAAAATCAATGACCAAAAATAACTGGAAACTGATTAGAGAAATTACAAGTAGACAATCACAATATGTTATGAGATGAAATAAAAGGAATGCAGAGTAGTAAATACCTGGATGGCTTGGCCACACGGCATGGACGAGTCAAGAAAACAGAGCTAATCCACGAATCTCGTGATCGTGTGAAATTGGGAAACATGACCGCCACACTTATCGGCATTTCACATGATGATGATGATGGTACACTTTCCTCCATAGTTATCTTTTCTAGATCTTTATGTTTAAATAAAGTGTTATATGTCTTTTGTAGGACGTTGCGATATAGTGTACAGAGGGGTCGGAAAACAGGAAGACCACAACGTAGATGGATTCAAGACATGATAGATAGTTTACACATGACATGACCCCTTGTTGATTTTGTATACAAATTTACATTCAGTAGTTTGCCATTGTTTTCTGAACGGGAAATCAACGTTGAATCCCGACTGGCCCGTGTACTGAACGATTCCTCCATCCCGAATTAGGCGCACTGGAAGTTGAAGCGCAAGCGTTTACAACCCCGCGATCACATAGGCTGCCTATGTTTTTATACACGTCCAACTCATTTTATTTTCTTTAAACACAGAAGCCACAAACAATATGTGAGACGATTTATTGCCTGGCATATTACCCCCCCCCCCCCCCCCCCGATCTTGTCTCGTCACTTGACGAGATGCAGCGAAATATGCCAGGCAATAAGTCGTGCAACATATTGTTTTTTTCGCAAATTATCTCAGAAACCCATGCTATGATACTAACATGAATTTTACCTTGATACTCTCATATAGACATCCATGGGAGTCTAAAGGTCATGGGGACAGCGGTAGGGGATGGTAAAGTTTCAGTGAAGACCCAGTTAAATGAGTAGAAGTGGTAAATGTAAAAGAAGGAGGAAGGTAAGGCGCGAAACTGGAAGCAATGGAGATGTGATGGTGGTCCGAATGTGAAAACTAAGAAGGAGTCCCGGTGGATGTCCGTACTGCTGGACCGTTCTCGTTTGTTCTAGCCCGAATTGTGTCTTGTGAATAGTTTCCTGACCAGACCTGTCCTTATTTTGTATAATTCAAGATGACCTTTCTCTTCTGATTTAGTGTTATACTATTACATTTTCATATTGTGTAGGTTCTGTGAATTGAGAATCATGACGGAAAGAAAGCAAGAGAAGGCAGAAAAATATATATTCGGATGGCAAGGCGATATGGAACAACTGGGCCAAGAACACAGACCTGATCCAAGAATGGTGATCGTGTAGTCTCCGTTGTAGAGCGGTGATGACACAGTCGGCATCATCATCTCCGGCGTCAATAAGCGTGGGCGGTCATGGTTGCTATCTCACGCGATCATCAACGGTTTAACTACTGATTAAGTGCCATGGGATGATTAATCGTCTTAAACGACTTCCCGATCTGCCATGGGCTTTTACACAGTAGTTTTCCTTATGTAACGATCTTTAATTTGATATATAATACAACGCGTCTGCTACCATATTAACAACTGTTAACCCTACAACTACCTTGGGGGTCAAATGGACCCCAGTGTCAACTTTCGCGATTGTCGTTGTTTCGTAGTATACTTATTTTTATTTTTCATTTTGTTATATTCTTTTATCCACCCCCCCCCCCTCCCCCGTCTTTAAACATTTATGTTCACGATAGTGGACCTCGTTGTAAGGTATGTACACTGCGTCCGTGTTTGATATATCTCACTTTTTTTTCGCAGGAGTTACACATACCTAAATGTTTTTATTTCCTATTGTTACTTCCTGCTGCATCCGTTATTTCTTTATGAATATTGCAATTCATTTCAATCATTGTAATGTTTCATATTTAAAAAATATAGAAATCTGTATAATAGGAATTCCCATCTCAAGGGAGATAACTTGAAATGAAATGCTTAAGAACAAGGGACACAAGCATCATAATTTACTCGAGTATAAATGAAGGCTCTGTAATGCACATGGTTAGTTTGAAAAACGTATTGCGTAATTTCTAAAAGACAAAACATTCCACTCTGATCAAGCGGTTCTAAAATAAATTTAAATATTTGCGATATCTTAGATGTCCAGTATGTGACTTCAAGTGGTAGATAATAAAATTAATATCACAACTGAAGGGCACTCTACTTACGTGATTATACATATATCTAGTGCAATATCCGTTTAATGATACCGGTATCTTGGTCATGATACATAATATTTTTGGCAGGCACATGTGCATGTGCCTTATAATGATAGAAAATATGGTCTTAGATACTTTTAATGGCGCTAAGAAACAGATGATATCGATTATTAGGGATGGTCCCGATAGATGAGACTGGGATTCACTTGGCAGACAAAGGCAGAAGGTGAAGAACACTTGGGTATGTTGGAAGACCTAACACGATTGTGTAGTTTATCTGTCGGTGATCCTTCGTCATTTGATGAAGCCCCCTATTTCAAATACTTTCACGCCTTGCGTTTACATGATCACGAGTTAGTTAGTTAGTTAGTCGACAGATCATCCTCGTTGCACATCGGACCATTCAGTCCATAAGTGCTCGGATCCCCTCCTCAGCAAATCCCGCAGCGTGTAGCGGCTAACGACGCCAGTTCTGTGTTGGTTTATCAATCTTCTTTGGCTTCCTGCGTAGTGTTCTTGTTTGGCCACCCCTCTTTTAATTTGCTGCTCTCGCAGTCTGGCCATTGTTGTAGATTCACAGTCATCACTTGGTTCTTGCAAAAGTCTCACTTCTCGTAGAGCATTCAGAATGTCAGCCTGGTCCATGGCGCGTCCGCCCTCCACAGTAGCCTCACCTGCGAGCTTGTCAGCCCGCTCATTTCCTTGTACTCCCGCATGACCTGGCACGAAGATGAAACTAATCTTTGCCAGCCGAGACCGCTCCAGAGGCAGCAACCATTCTCTTCGGATCGACCCCTCCTCTATCCTCTTGATCATGTTCATTGAGTCGCTAAGGAAACAAGCCCTAGTGAATGTCTGTGTCTCGAGCCATGTTATTGCTTTACTTACTGCCATGACTTCCATGGTCAGGCTACTTGTGGTTTCAGTGAAAGCACCAGAGTCCTCCTTCACAATTCTCCCTCCGGCCCGAGCTGTAAAGGCCCATGAGCTTCTCACATGTCGGACGACTGACCCATCTGTGTAGATGACCGCGTCACTGTCTAGCGAATTCTCGAAAATCAACGCTTGTACTTCAGCCTCCACAGCAGCCGGATTTTCTTGTCTGCATTTTCTATCTAGTTGGATGCAAACTGAAAAGGATGTGCAGAAGTCTGTTGGCACTTGCACCCACTCCTCGCCAGGTTCTAAGTCCTCAAGTGAACACACCTGTTGAAGAATGTCTTCGGCTTGACCCATTCCACGACCGTCCTCTTTTTAACCTGCTGCCCTTCACCTTCCTAATTTCACTATGCAGTGGATGCTGTGTGTTTGCGTTAATTCTGAGGTAGGCGCGTGCCCTGCAAACTTGCATTCTCTCTTCAATGGTTGGAAAATCAAGAAGGTAGCGCATCGCCCTGCATGCTGTATCTCTTGTACATCCAAGAATAATGCGCATAGCTTCATTCTGTATCCTTTCCATCCTTTCTATCTGCTTATGGCTGAGAGTCAGGATTGCCATTGCATACTCCAAAACAGACATGACCAGCCCCTCGTACAGAAGACATAGATGGCGCTGCTCACAGTTTGCTGCCGCCATCACCCGCATCGCTGCCAAGCCCCGCTTGGCCTTTGTTATCACCTGGTCTATGTGCACATTATAAGCAAGGCTTCGATCAAACCATATCCCCAGGTAATTCATTGCCTGCGTTCTTTCCACCGTCTCTGAACACAGCATTACAGTTGGTGTTGGATTGTTGACAATATGATTATTCAACGAGAACCAAGTCACTGTTGCCTTTTTTGGGTTGACCACGAGTGGAGTACGTTAGTGCAAGTATAAAACAATAATACTCTTTAATAGTAATAGAGATTGTCAATGAAACTTGTCGTTCAGTTGATGAACTAGGACAATAACATGTATGTTACAGTTAACCAAACAAAAAACAAAACAAAAAAACAATTTTCTGATGCTTATCAAGTTAGCGTATCGTCATTCACACCATCCAGACAGTGACACACTCAGACCACATGTAGACACAGAGTCACCTGAGACAATCTGATCTCGTTTAGGAATAATGCTGGCTTTCGTTTGGAATATGTCTTGGAGTCGACCCTGGCATTCGACAGGTGTACGATGCTCCTCCGGAATGCAGGTTCCGTCTCCACTAGTTGGTGGCTCCATGTTTCGGTAACCGGACCAGTTAGGCTTCAGTAGTATCAGCAGCGAGGTTCCTTAAATAAAACAAACAGTTGCAGACTCCTTAGTGTCTTGGCAATAGCAATGTGATGCTGGTGTTGTGTGTCTGTTGTGTATGTGTCAGATGCAGAATAGGAACAAAACATAGTTCCTCTCTGCTAGTATCAAAAGCAAAGGGCCTATAGCTCTTATTAGCTTGGCTATTCATTGTATGACATGGTGATACAAGGTGAAAAAAGTGACCAGAAGTGAACATATCCTAAGACCAAATGGTCCATTGGAGTTAAACAAGTAGACAAATCTTTGTTTAAAAAAGGCATTACAAAATGTACATGGTTGTTAAACTTGAAGTGACTCATATGGAATAATACAGGTGCGTTCCTTAACACCATGGTGAGGAAGTCCTGGGCAGCCAGGATGTTTCCCTAGATAACTAAGGAAAGGCCAACAATAATTCAACCTAATCCCACATCAATCATTACGCATAAAGCAATCAATTGTCACCACGAAGCAGTGAGCTATAACCCACAGAATATACGAGCTAAAAGATAAGATTGATTTATTTTGTTGTTTCGGGATTTGAGATTTAAATATTGAGCACAACCCACTACTGGCAACGCTGATCGCATTCCGGTATGAACCTAAGGCCTATCCACGTCAATATGGAAGCACTATACTCGAGTTTCGCTCTCGTTTGAGCTCGTCAGTAGTGCATATCCTTCTCGCCAGCATAGCTCTATTAGCTGGTGGATCTGTAGAGTGAGTGTGTCTTGCCCACTCCTGATAACCTCTATTGGAATCCCATCCTTACCTGGAGCTTTGCCAGATGCAAGTTCATTTATAGCACACTTAACTTCTGTTATGGTGGGAAGTATGTCCATGTGGTCAAGAGTTGGTAGAGCCTCTATGGCGTTGAAGGCATCATCCGCTAGATTGGTCTCACTTGAGTAAAGCTCCATATAGTGCTCTACCCATCTGTCCATCTGCTGTTTTTTGTCAGTGATGATTTCTCCAGTTAAGGTTTTCAATGGTGCACTTCTTTTGATCACTGGACCACAGGCTTTCTTTATTCTTTCATACATGCTTCTTATGGTTCCCTTATCAGTTGCCATTTGAATGGACTCAGCTAACTTGATCAAATAATTATTTGCACACTGCCTGGCAGCCTTTTGTACATCCTTCCTAGCTTGCCTTAGCTCACTCAGAGTGTTACGCGTTGGTCTTTCCTTGTTTCTTAAGAGAAAGACCAAGAAGACTATCTTCTTCTTATCAATCAAGGGCTGCTGAGTCTCGCTGTTTGCCGCAAACTAGTCCTTCCTCTTATGATCCACAGTGCCGTAAACCCCTACGGCAGTTTTATAAAGAGTTTCCTTAAGTTGACCCCACTTTTCATTTTCTGTACAATTTTCTGGTGTATCAGAGAAAGCGTCTTCAAGTTGCTGTTGAAACTGAAAGCACTTTTCAGGATCGTGGGTGTTAATAATATTAATCCTGGGACTAAATTTGTGTTTAGCTGTGTAGATTCTCTTTGGTCTCAGCCTAACCCTTGCAACAACCAAAGAATGATCCGTATCACAGTCAGCACTGTGGTAACTTCGAGTCAATGATATATGGTTCAGATGTTGTCTCAATGTGATGATGAAGTCCAGCTGGTGCCAATGACCGGATCTTGGATGTTTCCATGTGACCTTATGCATCTCTTTCGTTTAAAAAAAGGAGATTGTAATACATAGGTCATTTCTAGTGCAATGCTCCAGCAGCCTTTGCCCATTATCATTCATGCGACCGATGTTGTATTTTCCAAGGCACACTGGCCATGAACTCGAGTCCTTGCCCACACGATCTTTGATATCACCGAGCATATAAATGTAGCCAGATTGTGGAACTGCCTTGATCAGGGAGTCTAACTCCTCATAGAACGAATCCTTTACATCATCAGACGAATCGAATGTCGGTGCATAAGCAGTAATAATGGTGGCATAACCACAAAAGGTTGCCAAGCGCAGGAATAATAGTCTTTCATTTCCTCCTGCTGGAATTTCAATCATTCCCAGTAGCGAATTCTTCACTGTAAAGCCCACACCGTGTTGCCTTTTTTCTGCCTGTCCTCTACCCTTCCATCAAAAGGTTTAATTGTTTTCCCTGAGTGACCCTTCCTCAGCGAGGCGAGTCTCCTGCAGGCCAGCAATATCAATGTTAACACGACTGAGTTCAGCATCAATCACAGCCGTTTTTCTCTCATCGTCAATATTGGTCAAGTCAGTGGAAACCCCTGGACACATGGTTCTCACGTTCCAGGTTGCAAGCCGTAGCTTGAGGTTTCTATTTTTATTTTTATTTGTGCCTGGTGCATTGGTTTTACAGCCTGCGAGTCAGATTTTGTTCTAGCCCCAAGCACCCATTGAAGCATGCAGGCTGTGGCGGATCAGCACCCAATTGGCCGGTGGCTGCCCAGCTTGAGGCGGGCGGTAGCTGATCAGTGACACCTGTAGGTGTCTCCCACCGTCAGAGGCAACGCGTGGCACCCCATGTCTACGCCAACTGGCAAGGACTTATAACCCGTAACAGTTGCCTCTCGCTTTGATTCCGAGACCAGTTAAGACCAGGGATGGAGTTATTGCTTCTCCATAGCACAAAGCCTGGGCTAAAATATAGAGATCATGTGTTGCCCATGCAGCATGATCCCTCTCTCGGCCTGCCTAGTTCACTCTAGAGGAAAGTTAACACCCCTACATCTGGAACAAGACAAGCTGCAGAATCTGCCTGATCAGCAAAGCAATGCTCTAACTGTCGGAGCTTCGATCCTAGACCAGCCGCCAACCAAGGCTTAGGTCTGCTCTGCCCTGCCATGACATGTTGTCGTTAGCTTGCATTTCCTCGCACCAGGGTAAGGCTTGTACCCTCCCAATTGCACTCTTCCGTCCGAACCCGTTGCCACAGTGTGGGGTGTCGGGTTTGGTAAGCGCCGCCCAACGTACGTCGCTAACAGAAACCAGGTAGTATCGTCTACTGTTATACGGTAGCTTAGTCATATCTGACTAAGACCTGACACACAGTCGTACTAGTAGCATATCGCCGTATTCCCGTTACTAGGGAGTGACGGACCTATATCCCCAGTCATTAGACTTAGTATTGATGAAAAGGGTTGAAGACAAGGAAAATAGAATGCGACGTCATTTGATTAGATGACATGGAAATAAATGCAGTTCTTAGTATTGCTGGCTATAGTTATAGTGCAGAAAATGTCTGCGTCGTCAACATGACGTCATTATTAGTCATATAGGCGCTGTTCTAAATCCAGAATGTAAATAGGAAATCAGCTAACATAGTATTGGTAATGTTCGCATAATGATTTAGACTCATATCGTCACAATGAATACTTCATTGGTACTTTCCTGCTTCTCTGTGGCATGTTAGAAGAAGACAGAGGTCCTAATTAGAACTGGACTCTGTAAATATATCGTGTATAATAGAAAGACAAGATAAGGATATGATTTGGCAAGTTTTTGTCTAGAGGAATCCCAAAAGTGATAGATAATCATTCCCGCTTAGCCCTTTAGAGGAACCAATTTTCCTGGCTCTGAACCCCCACTGTGCATCTACACAGAAAATTCATAAAAGAAGGAAAAGGTCCTCACAAAGGCCATAAGGAGATCTGGACTATTTGCCCCTGTACAGCCGAGGAATTAAGTCTCTCACCATAATGTTGTCAGTGTGCTTTCAGTCCGCCATATTAGATCTCCCCTTAATTATATTTGTTATAGTGACATATGTCAGTTGTACATTTAGACATGTAGGACTTTAGGATTCAACAGTATCAGACAAACTTGACAATAACTGGACTTAACAACTGTTGAACAAGACATCTACATGACAGGTTCTTGACAAAAGTGGGACATACATTCACATGGAAATGTTTACACCAGCAATTGCACAAGACATACATCATGAGAGATACTTGACAACATAGATACAGGTCTTTTCACAATATCTGCAACCAACCACAGTAACTTAAGACATTCACCAGGTACAATACTTGACAGCAACTGTACTAGACATTCACTTGGGACATGTACTTAAAAACACTGTTCTCAACACCATCTTTTATTGAGCTGTTCTTAGTGGTTGAGCAATGACCCATGCTCCATCACACCCATTACACTTCGAAAATAAACAATCATATGCAATGTGAGTGTAAAAATGGAGAAATGAGTACATCCTCTGAAACCCCACCAATATACTTAATCTCAAACTCTCCAACTCTCCTCCATCCCCTCACCAAACTCTTCTACCCATCTGAGTTCCAGTACTTTCATTCCTTCACTGTCTCTGGGGAATTGTTTTAAAATCTTTGTTATGGGAAAACTTAAGGAAGGAACTACTGTTCTGGATCATTTGCATCCTGTTATCATCAGCAATTGATGTTGGGACAGCTCCAGGTAGCAGACTTCCTGTGATAAGTCCCATGCAAGATAATTTCCTCTTGAGAACAGAATTTGGTATGTTGATATGGTACTGAATCTCACTGTACACAGTGAGACATGATGTGCACTGGTAAAAGATGTAGGATAAGTATAAGTAGACAGAGAGGAGGAGAGTATTAGGGAAAAATACTTTAAGTAATAATTTTTTTTCTAATATATTGTGTCATGACCTTGTATAGATTACATTTTGTAACAAATACACATCAGAAATTCTGTATGTTGGACATGAACCACAATAAAAGCACACTAGATGAGTTAAACTCATATTAACTGATGAAGATGTGAGGACAATTAGTACAAGCTATGGAACTCCACACAACAGATGTTAACTCAACACAATATTATTCACACCACGCAACTCCACACCACAACAGCAGGAACAAGGAAATGATTTAGAATAAGAAGGGGAATACAAGTAGTTGCCTTGGAAAGTACAGATAAACAATTATATACACAATGTAGAACAAATAGAGTAATGTGGATGTTTAAATGTATGCCATGTATACAAATACATCTCATCCTTGTCTTGATCTTGCCGGTCAGCTTAATTACAATGATCCAAGGAACATCACATCAGCACTCTTTATCTGTGTCTGACTGTACACTACTCACTGAACTACAGGTCCACTGAGGAAATGCATACAGCAGGTATCAGACACCAGAAGCTGCATCCAGTGTAATAATCTCTGACCCACCCCAAAGTAACACAACAATACTTCTTCTGATCTTATCATTTTTGCTTTGGTATGTTGTGTTTACACTATGAACATGCTGTAAAGGATTATACATACCTGTATGAATTTTAAACAGTGATGTCTTGGTGCCACACGTAACCAACAGAGAGGGAAGATGAGTGAACGAGATGATCAACACCTGTGATGACAGATGACTCCAGCCTTAAGCAGAGAATGAGAAGCCTTCAGTGAAGCTAAACTGGCCCAACCTGAATTGGATCCATCAGACCATGGACCCAGGCTTATCCACATCTCATCACACCAGGTTTTCTTATCACTCACACAAACTTCACCCTCCCAGGAAATGATTTCTTGATTTATGGTTATATGTAGAAGAACTTAATTATACAACATTTGGTAGTTAAAACATCTCACTATACAATGAATGTTATTATTTATTGACTGACTATATTTGGTCCTATGGAAGATTGTTCTATTTCATTCTGTACATGTCAACAGCTGATGAAAAAAGAAAATGTCAATAGGCCAAAAGACACTGGCCCAGTCAATAAATTTGTTTAAATGTGAAGATCTCTTCCATTTAATGTGTCAGTCCAACTATCTGTGGTAACTCTATCTTATTGTAAAAACATGTGGTCAATGCTCACTTGTGTTTTTTTAAATGTTTAATTAACAAATACACATTCACACAAGATGAATTCTTAATTAGAGAAAGAGAACATGAGACTCTTCATCTTTAACTGTTCCAAATCCATGTTATATTGCACCTGATTCTTATTGAGAAAGTCTTTTCCAGACAATTTCTTAAGATGGAAGAAGGTGGTTTCGTGAGCTATACCATTGAATACCAGGTGGAAAGACAGGGGACAAGCCTAGTGATTATTTTTCTATTAAAAGAGGACCACACACCCTTAGACAATTAACCAAATCCGAGTCTGTAAATCTTTCAAGGGTCGTATTCTTGATCTATTTACATATCAGAAGAGGATGGGGCCCAGCTTCCTTTAACAGAGATGGGTCATGCACTTTAGTGATTGCCGGTCCCTTCAAAATATACGACACTTCTACCATATTAACAACTTTTAACCCTAGAACTACCATGGGGTCAAACTGACCCCAGTTTCAACTTTCGCCTCTGTCGTTGCTGTCGTAGTATACTTATGTATATTCTTTTTAAATATTTTATTACCCCCCCCCCCCCCCCCCTCTTTAAAAAAAAAACATGGTTACCATTCTGGAGTTCGTTGTAAGGTATGTACACTGTATCCGTGTTTAGTATTTCTCCCTTCTCGCAGGAGTTACTTATGCCTAACTGTTTTTATTTCTTATTGTTACATCCTGCTGAAGCCGTTACTTCTCTTATGAATATTGTAACTCGTTTCGACCATTGTATTGTGTCATAGGTAAAATGTAGACATCTGTATAATAGGGTTCTCCATGGCCTAAAGACTTGCGAACGCAATTTGTGAGCTGTTTACCACGCGTTTGAAACACAGCAACATCTATTTAATCACATTAGTTTATACGTACTCATCAATGTTTTTGGCAGGCCACTTGTGCATGTGCTTCATAATGATAGCAAATATGGTCGTAGAGACTTTCAATGGCGCGAAGAAACACATGATATCGATTTTCGTCTTTGGTACGCTAGTGGATTAAGGCAGTCGCTGATGTTTGCCTTAACGCGTTATGTTTGATCCAAGCAAAGTCAAGACGCAATTCGAACTGTTCAGCTGCAATGACACTCAGTCTTCTTTCTACGAGAATTTGGTGACAAAACACTCCCGTGTCTTAATCCTTTCTTGGTATGCTCATAACTCTCTCGGCATTAAGTCATAACTGTGACAAATTCTCCCTACTTATCATTTTCCGCCACCCATGTTTGTTAGGTCCAAACCTACTTTTTGATTGGGACTGAATCTGTTAAAAGGTAAGAGGGTCGACTTCATTGCACCAGGTTTTATCCCATATAATTTGGCATCTTTCCACTGACGGTCTTGCTGAAAGCGTAGCACAATGTACGAACAATTGCCAGAGTTTCCCCTGAGATAATTGGACTCGTGAACCAAAAGACGAACGCGGGAATCGAACCCACACGTTTCGGAGCGAGAGGCAGGTGGCGTAACCACTTCGATTGTCCTGTCTAGAACTTTACTCCCATAACTGTTTATTTAAACGTCTCTCCATCATACGTCTCTGTCGCTGTCATATGTCATACATCCCCACAACATTTCATTTTATTTAAACATAGAAGACACAAGTATGTGACACCATTTATTGCCTGGTATATCTCGACGAGATGCAGCGAAGTATGCCAGGCAATCAATCTTGCAACATATTGTGTGTGGCTTTTGTGTTTAAATTCACTAAGGGGATACATTGCTTTGAATTTCATTTCATCATGTTTTTTTTTTATAAATCTTAATAACCATGTTATTTTTACAGTTCTAATTTCTTGTTGGCTAGACCTGCTTGTTCACTGTTCCATCCAATAAAATTGTAATATAATGTTATATGTGTCCTCTTCTTCCTATAGTCGATGCTGTTGGTAACCATGTCTTACCACATCCTTCTGTCTAGTGTACCGCCGCCCATTTCCGTTACAGACGTTCCTCCATGCCATGATATCAAACTGTCCAGCATCTACTCTCTTGTTCTCCCCCTGGCTTTCATCCCCTCCAGCTTTCTCGTTGTGACAACATTCCCAATTTTTCCACTTCTCATGACATGTCCAAAGAATGTGAACTGTCATCTTATGATGCTAGTTCTCTTTGTGATTGATTGATTGATTGATTGATTGATTGATTGATTTAGGAATCGACATCACAGCATTTGGGGCATTCCCATAAGTGCTCCGTCCCCATCCTCAGCAGCCAGCGAAGAGTTCCAACACTAATAGTACCAGTAGCAATCTGATTATAAGTCCGTCTCGCCTTTCTTCTGAGCGTTGAGCGTCGGCCAGATCCCCTCGTCACTCCTCGCTGTCTCATTCTTGCCAGACCATGGTAATCCATTTGCTCCTCCGAGGTGTGCACGTGCACCCACAAGGCCGCATTCACATCTGCCTTGTCATGTATCAATACTCCACCAAGTTCTTTGTGAGTCTGTCTGAACAACATCTAGAGTAGCAGAATGGTTGGGGGAGTCTTGCAGTCTGTGCCATAGATTAAATGTGTGAAACTAGTTATATATGATGAAGATCTTAATGATAACGATGATTACAAATGCTCCGCCGATAATAATAATAATAATAATAATAATACTAAAAACAACACAAAAACAACAGTAACAAGTTCGGCAGCAATAATAACAACATTAACAAGTTCGGCAGCAATAATAACATAACAAAGACACCAGTAACAATAACAAAAATAACAATAGGAATATAATAACAACAGTAACAAGATTAACAATAACAGCATCAACATCAACAACAACAATAACAACAACATTCACAATAACATTAACATTAACAAAAATAACAATAGCAACAACAATAACGTGTATATAATATTAATAATAATAATATCAATCGCAAGGATAAGCAATAATAATAACATCAATAACAAAATAACAACACCATGCATATAATAATACTAGCAATAACAGCAACAACAAAAACAGTTCAAATGAACCCCAGTGTAAATCTTCAGCGTCTGTCGTTGTATCGTAGTATAATTATTTGTATTTTTAAATTATATCTCCCCCCCCCCCCCCCTGCCATTTTGCTTGATTCTCCTTACATAAAAAAAAAACTAATTATGTTCATGATTGTGGAGAACGTTGCAAGGTATGTATGCTATGTCCATGTTTATTTCATCTCACTTTATCGCAAGAGTTACACATACCTGATTTTATGTAATATTGTTACATCTTGCAGCCGTTACTTTTCTTCAGTAATATGGCAACTCGTTTCACTCATTGTAATTATTTTACAGATAACAATGTAGAAATTTTTTTAATTGAAATTCTCAGTATGAAGGGAAATAAATTTAGATTGAATTGTAAAGGAAAAAGGGAGACAAGAAAATGTAATTTACTGGAGTATAAATGAAGGCTATTTAATGCAAATAGTTTGTTTGAAGACAGTATAGCATGATATTTAAGAAATATATTACCACTCTGATCAATAGCTACTAATATTAACTTAAGTAATTACGATATCTTAGACGTCCATTATGTGACCTCATGTGGTAGATAATATTACAAATGAATGGCAGTCTTCCTACCTGATAAATATACCTGTACAATAACTGTTCATTAGGTGGTGGAGCTTACTTCTAATATTTTTGCTAGGCACGTGTGTAAGTGCCTTATAATGATAGTATATATGGTCTTAGATAACTTTAATGGCGCTAAGAAACAGATGATATCCATATTCGTCTTTGACACACAGGTGGATTACGGCAGTCGCTGATGTTTGCCTATCGCTGGAGTTATATTTAATCCTAGCAAAGACAAGCCACCGTTTGAGTTGCTCAGCTGCAGTAACACTCAGTTTCTGAACATGTAACATATTTTACCTTAGTTTTCTTTCTAATACGAGAATTTGGTGACAAAACACACAATGTCTTATCCTTAACTTGGTCTGTTCATCACTATCTGGGAATTAAATCATAACTGTGACAAAATCTTCCCGCTTATCATTTTCCGCGATCCAGTTTTGTTAGGTCCAAACCTACTGTTTGTTTGGAACTAAATCTGTTAAGAGGCAAGAGGATTGACTTCATTGCATCGGGTTTTATCCTATATAGTCCAATTTCTTTCCGCGGGCGGGTTGCCGAACGCGTCTCACAAAGTACGAACTACGCAACTCCAGCGACAAGCCCCAGGGTTTCTCCGAAAAAAACTGCACCCATGAACCAAACGACGTACGCCGGAATCAAACCTACAACCTTCGGAGCGCGAGGTCACTTCGATTGTCCTGTCTAGAACTTTACCCCCATAACAGTCTATTTAATTGTCTCTCCGTTGTAGCCTCTGTTGCTGACATGTGTAAACTACCTGTCACATCTTGAATCCATCTACGTTGTGGTCTTCGTATTTTCCGACTCCTTTGTACACTATATGTGAGGAATCATCATTTGGGGATGAATAACATTATCAAAAAGAAAAGTAACAATGTGAATTCTTAATCGTACTGTGAAGTTCTATCGACGCTTCATAATGTAATTCGAAGAAAACGTCCAGGACTGCTGACTAGAGGAGTATTGCTTCTTCATGATAATGCAAGACCACATACGGCTCGATTACCTCAGGAGAAGATTAACCAACTAAGGTGGGAAGTTCTGGAACATCCACCTTATATCCCCGACTTAGCCCCTAGCGATTTCCACCTTTTTGGTCCACTGAAAACCCACCTTGTGGGAGACATTTCGCGAATGACGCCAAAGTTGAATGTGAAGTGAAAACGTGGTATAGAAAACAGAGCACGCAGTTCTATGCAGTCGGTTTCGGAGAACTGATAAAACGATGAGATAAGTGCATCAATGGTGGTGGAAGTTAAGTTGCGAAATAAAGGGACAATGTATGTATACAAATAAACTGGTTTCAAGTTGTTATCATATTTACTTATTTTTCTACAGCCATTTGTGACTTACTTATTGACTTCCCCTCGTACATTGTAAGACGGCACATAGTATCATTGTCACTACGAAGAAAGAAATACCACAATGTAATGTAAAGGTAAATGAGAATATTCTTAAATAAATGAATTGGTACTACGATCTTGGAACAGTCATAACATGTGATGGGAGGTGCCTTGACGAGATTAGAAGACGAATAACATTGGGGAAGGTAGCCTTTTGGTAGACAGAAAACACACGGACCAATAAAATGATGTCACTTGCAAGGAGAAAAATGAGTGTTGATGTGCTACATAGAACCTGTACTGTACGTATGGATGTGAAGCGTGGATAATTAGCAGACAAGCTGAAAAACATCTAATGGCTCTGGAAATTCGGTTTCTGAGGACAATGCAAAGAATACTATGGGCGGACATTAAAACCAATGACCAAGTTCTACAAGAAACAAAAAAAACAACAACTGTAAACTGATTAGAGAAAGTAGACGTAGACAATCAAACAGTGTTGAACACGTTATGAAATTAAATAAAAGGAAGGCAGAGAAGTAAATACCTGGATGGCTTGGCCACGTGGCATGGTCTAATCACTCACAAAAACAGAGCTGATCCCCGACATTTGTGATCGTGTGAGTTGGAGAAACATGACCGCCACGCTTATCGGCATGGCACATGATAATAATGATGCTAGTACACTCTCCTCTATAGTTATCTTTTCTAGATCTTTATGTTAACAATAAAATGTGATATGGCGATACACCCCAACCCCAGGTTGTTTGTGTATACGAGTTTAGATTCAGTATCTTGCCAGTGTTTTCTGAACTGGAAGCCAACGTTGAAACCCGACTGGACCCTGTAATGAACGATACTCCCACCCTGAATTCAGCGTACTGGAAGTTCAAGCAACGAACGAAAGAACGAACGAACGAACGAACGAACGAACGAACGAAAGAAAATCTTTATTTTCAAAGGGTTAAGAATTGGGCATGCAGGCCCGTCTGACATTCTGCCCTTCTTCTCTATTTCCTCTCATACATTCTTTCATTCAACATATCTTATGAAGCAATTCTTTGACAACAAAAGAACAATAAGCATTAAAACGTTAAATTGTTATGTTTGTTATGTTTAACATGGGAATCATGAATACCCAAAGTGGGTGTAACGTGCCATACATATGGGAATGTTTTTTTTGTGTGTGTGGCTAGTTGTAGTTCAAAATAATTTACCATTATTATTGTCTTTGTTGCTGTTGTTTTTTTGTTTTTTTTTTAACGGGGCAAGTGTTGTTTAGCCCCGTGATCACACAGACTACCCATGTTTTTATAAATTCCCAAAACATTTCATTTTCTTTAAACACAAAAGTCATAAACAATATGTGACACGATTTAATTGCCTGGCATATCCCACTCCCCCCTCACGTTTCGTCTCGTCACTTGACGAAAGGCAGCGAAATATGCCAGGCAATGAATCGTGCAACATATTGTTTGTGGCTTCAGTGTTTAAATTCACTAAAGGAATACATTGTTTTGAATTCCGTATTCTCATTTTTGAGACTTTGTTTATCTTAATAACCAATTTTCTTTACAATACTGGGCTCTTGTTGGAGAGACCTGTTTGTTCAGTCCTCTTTTACCTGTAGTCAATGCCATGTCTGCCCATAGCCTTCTGTCTAGTGTACCGCCGCCCATTTCCGTTACAGACGTTCCTCTATGCTATGATGTCAAACTGTCCAGCATCTACTCTCTTGTTCTACCCCGGGCTTTCCTGCCCTTCAGCTTTCCCGTTGTGACAACATGACCTAGTTTTCCACTTCTCATGACATGCCCCAAAATATGTAAACTGTCCTCTTCTGATGTGAGTTGCTAGTTCCAAGTGTGAGTCTGTCTCAACAACACCTAGAGTAGCACAATGGTTGGGCATCATTGCGGTCTGTGCTATACATTACCTGTGTGAAACTAGTTATATATGATGATTATGATAATAATGATAGCCATGATTACAAATGCGAAGACAACAGCAACAACAACAATAATAATAATACTAATAATAATAATAATAATGACAATAATAATAAAAACACCCATAACAACAGTAACAATAACAGCATCAATAATAACGCAACAAAGATAAAAATAACAACAACAACATCAATATAACAGGAATATAATAACAACAGTAAAAAGAATAACTATAACAGCGACGACATCAACAGCAATAATAACAGCACAATTCGCAATAGCAACATTAGCAATAACACTAACAAAAACATTAACAGCAATAACAATAACAACAATAATAACATGTATACAATATTACTATTAATAATAACAATCATTCATTGGCACCTTTCCGTCTTGACAGACGATAGTTTGGTACATTGTGCTTTAAAAAGGCTTAATAACTACGATCCATGGCGGTGGCGAGTGTGGCTGGTAAGGCCAATTCTTGCTGCAAATGTTTGCCCACAGTAGGTGCATGTGAAAACATGGTCATTTCCACCATTTTGCACCATCTTACGTCTCTCACGCTCTGTGTGTGCTTTATCTGCAATCATTTTCTCCTTTGTCTTTATTCCGTTTCTGATAGTTGCCCTCCATGCAACACGTTCAGCGGCGACGTGCTCCCAATGTGCATTATCAATGCCTGTATCAATCATGTCCCGCTTACACACATCTTTGTATCGTAGTAGAGGCCGACCCTGAGATCTCCTACCTGTCTGTAATTCATCAAAAAAGATGTCCTTTGGTATTCTACCATCATCCATCCTCCTAACGTGTCCTATCCATCTAAGTCTACGAAGACTGAGCATGGAATACACCGTCACACAACCTGATCTTTCCAATACTTCAGTATTTGTGATTTTGTCTTGCCACTTAATACCAAGTATTCTTCGCAGACACCGCATATGAAAGCTGTTTAAACGTTTCTCTTGGCGTGAGTAAGTTGTCCAGGTTTCACTGCCATAAAGAAGAGTACTAAGGACACAGGCTTGGTAGACGAGGACTTTTGTTTTGGCAGTAAGCTTCCTGTTCTCCCAGACTCTTTTTTCTAACATGTTCATTGTTGTTGCTGCCTTGCCAATCCTGATGTTGATTTCCTGATCGAGGGATAATTTGCTATTTACCTCTGATCCTAGATATGTAAAATGGTCTACTATCTCCAGTTCGGCGTCGTCAATAAAGATTGATGGTACACCATGTGCACCTTGTGACATAATCTGTGTCTTCTTTTTGTTAATTGTTAAACCAAATTCAGAACAAGCATTGGAGAATGCAGATAGTAGATGTTGTAATTCTTCCTCAGAGTGGGTCGTAATCGCAGCATCATCCGCAAAAAGCAACTCTCTGATTAGTACCCTGCTAATTTTGGTCTTGGCCTTCAATCTCTGAACATTATAGAGGCCACCATCTGAGCGTGAGTGAATGTATATACGATCATCCTGATCACGAAAGGCATATTTCAGTAGAAGTGAAAAGTATATCCCAAAGAGGGTGGGGGATAGCACACAGCCTTGCTTAACTCCACTCTTGATTTCAAACTCTTCTGAAGTTGAGCCATCAAACTTGATTATACTCTTCATGCCTGTGT
>JACEFZ010009322.1:0-7500 GCA_014155875.1 Cepaea nemoralis
TGTTGTAATATAAGAAACGGTTGAGCATAATTATGTTGCTGGTTTCAAACTGTCTGTATTCATGTTACATGTTTGGCAGGCTGGAGATGTTGAGGTCTCCACGCCCGACCAAGCCGTCGTTCAACAAAGTAAAGCAGTTTTTTTTTTTTTTTTTTTTTTTTTAAATTTTTTTTTTAAATTGTGTGTTAAAATCGTTGCAAATTGTATTGTTCGTGTTTTTACAGAGCGTTGCATGTGGACGTGTAGGTGACATATGCGCAAAATTTCCAACATTTTATACATTTGAACATTTCTTCATTGACATTGTTAGTAAGGAAATATTTTAAAGCAACAGCTTGATGATAGTGCGCCGTTGTTATTTCCCCTGCCGCCTCGCTCTCCTGTCAGCTCCAAAACTCCTACCAAATACCATCACCACCCCTCGGTGATGATGAACCATGGCGGTGCAAAACTGTTAAGAACCAAAAGGTGAGAGCGGCAGCAGAAACCACAATCCCAGTATCAAAAGGGTGGGAAAGAGGGGTGTGACAGTATACGGCTTTACAAAGCGATATATATTAATAATGATTACAATGATAATAATGCAAATAACAACCAAATACATCAATAATAATAAAGGCAAGGAATAAAACTACTAATGGATAATAACAGCAACAATAATAATAGTTTTGGTAACAACCAAACATGTGATTCTATTTGCTAAATGATTTTCTTAGGAATGGTGTTTACATGAAATACATCTATAATAATAATGACAAAGAATAAAACTGCTAAGGGTGGTAACAGCAATGCTAATAACAGCAAAGATAATAATAGTTATGATAATGATCACATTTTCCAAAACATGTGATTCCATTTGCTAAAACGATTTTCTTAGGGATGGTGTTAAAACATGGCAGGTACATACAATTGCAACCTGCACTGATCAATAATATAGTAGGTGTAAAAGGAGTTGGTTATCTTTTTTCTCCTTGCTTATTTTTTTTGGGGGGGTCTTAATTGTGAGGGTTCATTTATTTTTTCCTTTTCCTTTAAAACAGAAAATAAAACCAGCATTTGTATCAACATAAATATTTACAATCTCATTGGTTTGGTAACCATCTATGATTTTGTATTTATTCATTCAACATTCACTCACTTTTTCCTGTTTCTTTCTCGCACTCTATACTGAATTTGATATCTTAAAGAAGAGTACTTGTGTTTACTCTGGAGATATCTGTGGTAATTTGTGTTTATAGCATAGGAAAATACTCATTTTCATGTTTCATTTCTTGAAAACATTTACATGTGAAATGGGGGTAACATGGGAGATGATGGTTATATATTAATAATGCTAACAGTAATAATAATGCAAATAAACTACTAAATACATCAATAATAATAATGACAAAAAGCAAACCCACTAAGGGTGATAACAGCAAAGATAATGATAGTTATGGTAATGATCCCACTTTCCAAAACTGTGATTCCATTTGCTAGAATGATTTTCCTAGGAATGATGTTAGCATAGCATAGCAGGTACATATAAATTGCAACAAGCAATGTTCTAGAAGTAAAAGGAGTTGGTTTTCTTTTACTCCTTGCTTATGTTTTTGTCTTATTTGTAAGGGTTTCTTCATTTTTTCCCTTCTTCTTTTTTCTTTTTTTTTTGGAAAAAATTAAAACAAGCATCTGTATTTGCACACATTTTTTCAATCTCATTGGTTTGGTAAACATTTGTGGTTTTGTATTCATTCATTCATTATTCACTCACATCTTCTTGTTTCTTCTTCGCACTCATGTGTACTAAATTTTAAAATCAGAAAGAAGAGTACATGTGTTTACTCTGGAGATATCTGTGATATTTTGTGTTTACAACATAGGAAATTTAACCATGTGCATATTCCATTCCTTGAACACATTTACATGTGAATGTGGGTTAAACAAGGAAAGAGGGAAATCTTTACATTTTTGTTTCCCTTGCCATCCTCTCACCAATTTGTTCCATTCCACCAATGCCTTAATCACCACTATCTGGGCAATGATGGTAAAGGCAGGATAATTATTTGAACCAACCCGGTGTGGGTATCAGCAAAGGCAACAATCAGCAACTTGCTTGCGACAGGTCTTTCAGGATTCCCCTACTTTTGCGCCGCACGAAATAACAACTCGTGTCATTTGCAAAAGGAATGCAATTTATTTAGAGCTGGTATTCCACAAGCTCTGCGAGCGGCATACTTCATTGACATTAAACAACATGGTACGTTACATAGATGTAATGAAGTGGTGAGAATGATACTATTAATCACTAACTGAATCTAAAGCCTAGTATTAACTATTGTCTAGAAACTTATAGCATTCGTAAGGAACACGTCTACTCTCTAGTCGATTCAGTCCCGTCTGTCCTCACGCTACACATTGCGTGTTCAAACACGGACGCTGTATTCTCCGTGCATTAGCGAGTCTTGCGTGCATAGTGTCCCAGCACGCTGGCCCGTTAACTTGAGTAACCGGGTACTCCACGGTTACTCGTAGAGGCAAGCTTCCCAATGTCTTGGGGACGCCCTCGCTCAACTGTACTCACCGCTCCCTTGGTTGACACAAGTGTGTCCCCTTGTGAGGCTATTTATAGCGCTGGTGTCTCTCCTGTCTGGTGTCTCCCTACTAGACTCTGTCTTAACTCTACTACTTGTATTCTTAACCCTCTAAACACTTATTGGAGATTTTGACAGCAACAACAAACATGAGCGAGGGGAGGGGGGCACATGGGAAAAGGTTTTTTTTTTTTTTTTTTTTTTTTTTTAAACTAATGATGACAATAATAATAATGACAACAAGAGACATACTGAGGGTAATAACAGCAATTTGAAAAAAACAGCAATGGTAATAATAGTTATAAAAATGATATCATTTTTACAGCATATGATTCCATTTGCTAGGATGATTTTCTTTGGAAAGGTGTTAACATAGCATAGCAGGTACATACAAGTGCAAACTGCAGTTTTTAATAATACGTGGAGTAAAGGAGTGGGTTATATTTTCCTCCTTGTTTTTTTCCTAACTGTAGGGGTTCATTCATATTTTCCTCTTGGCTCTCTCTTTCTTTTGTTTTTTAGTAAAAATTTACCAAGCATTTGTATTAACACAAATTTTACAGTATCATTGGTTTGGTAGCCATTTGTGATTTTGTATTCATTCATTCAACACTCACTCACATGATTCAAAGGGGGTGCCAAAGAGAAAGGGAAATCTTTACATTTTTGTTTCCCTCGCTACACTCACACTAAATTGGCTCCACTCCACCAATGCCTTTCCTGACCACCAATGATGGTACAGGCAGGACGAATGTTTGAAACAAACCAGTGGGGGTAGTAGCAAAAGCAACAAACCATAAGCAAGGGGGGCCCAGGGGAGACGAAGTTGTAAAATAATAATGATATCAATAATTCTTATAACATTAATGATACAAAGAATAATAAGGTAGGATAATGATAGTAATAATAATGATAATAATACTAATGATAGTAATAATAATGATGTTAATAATAATAATAATAATAATAATAATAGTTATGTGATTCTATTTACTAAAATGATAATCTTAGTGATGGTGGTAGTATAGCATAGCAAGTGCTTTTAAAGCAAGCATCTATTATTTAATACATTGGAATGGAAGGAGCTGATTTTTTTTTCTCCTTTTTTTTACCCCCTTAATTATAAGGGTTGGTTCATCATTTTGAAGCAAATAAAACAGGCATTTATACTTCCACACATCTGTACACGAGGGATTTTTCATTGGTCTTGGTGACCATATGTGATATATTATAATCATTCACTCACAGTTTCTTCTTTCTTTTTCGCACTCATGTATACCAAATTTGTAATACAATAATGAAGAATACATATGATTTACTCATCAAACACACAAAACTTAAAATCTTCAACTCTTGTGTGATTCCAGTGTTAACGTATGGATGTGAAAGTTGGAACTCAACGGTAGCTTTAGATAAAAAATTAGACAATTTTGAGAACAAATGTCTTAGAAGACTTCTAAACATCCACTGGACAGACTTCAGAACCAATTCGCAAATAAGACAAGAGACTAAGCAAGATACAGTATCCAATTTCATAAGAAGACGACGTTGGAACTACATCGGCCATGTACTCAGAATGGACAAGTCAAGACTCCCCTATCAAGCCCTCATATGGTCACCAGTAGGGAAATGAAAACGGGGAAGACCAAGAGAGACCCTGCGTAGAACCATCATTAGAAAAGGCTCATTCAATGGCCAAGTAAATATCCAAGATCTACAACAGGTAGCAGCGAACCGCCAAGCATGGAGAGACAGGACTTCTGCCCTATGCGCCGCCTTAGGCTCATAAGGAAAGACTAACTAACTAACTCTGGAAACAGTTGTGATATTTTGTGCGTGTACATAAATGATATTAAGTGTGTGTTATATGTGCGGTGTTTGTATCTGGCTGAGTTTCTACATGTCCTTATGAGATATCTATAATAAGAAAGAGCTGTCAGTAGTTTTGTATGTATGTCTTTTGCTGATTTTGGTATAGTGTTGAGAAAAATTGCTTTATATATGTCGGTTTGCTTGCCTGTGTGCGTTTGTATGAGGTGTTTGAGTTGCGCGTATGGCTTTAATTCTTGGACATGTATAATAAATGTGTTCCTCTGTCTCTGTTGTGTTATTTCTACATAGCTGACACTGTGATATTTGTTTGAATTTGTATGCTTCTGTCTGTGTTGTCGGTGTCATATTGTATAACAGTCTATATGTGATCTCCCTAGCTTTTGGTGTTATGTGTTTGTTGTGTAGGTTTGAAAAGGTGCATGTGAAGTCAGACATGAAGTATTTGTGTCCTCTTTTAATCCTAAGTTTGAGTGATGGTGCTTGTTCTCTAACTAAATGTTTGTATATTGTGTGTGTTGTTTGCTGTATTAACTGTTCATGTCCTTGTATTGCCTGTATGCATGTCTGGTAGAATGTTGGCAGTCTTCCCTGGTAGTGTGCAGTTGCATTGTTAAGAGGTGTGAGGGGTTTTATGTTATGTGCTATATAATATAAAGCTAATCTATGGTGTTCTGGATGTCTTATGATTTTACCTATGTGACTGATTCTAAGTGACAGTATTTTTGTGTGGATGTCCTGTAGTGAAATCCTCCTTGTTGTTTGTCCTGTATGAGTGTTTTGTGCTTGATGCTGTGTATTGTGTTGGTGAAGATGAAGCGTCTGATTTGTATGTTTATGTTTGTGACGGTCTGTTTGGGAGGGTCTAGTACTGTCGCTAAGTATAATAATTTGGGTATTATGTATGTGTTGACTATTGTGCTTCTACCAAATGTTGTGGATGTTTTGTACCTATACCTATGTAACATGTCTGTGATCTGTTCAGTCAGTGAGTGCCATGTCTGTCTGTGTGTTTTTGTGGGATCACATGGAAATGTGATCCCATACAGCTTCATGGTGTCTGTGTGTCTCAGGTCTGGAGGGATATCAGATTTTTGTTTCCTTTTTCCTAGGCCCATTATTTGTGATTTCCGTATATTTACTTTGGCTCCACTGCCTTTTCCAAAATGGGTAAAGGTGTGGAGTATGTTCCTTATTGAGATGTTGCTAGTGGGAAAGAAGGCAGTGTCATCTGCATAAGCGACGAGCTTCTGCTCTCCTATCCCATGCAGGAAGGTTCCTTTAATTCTAGTGTCTTGTCTTATCTTCTCTAGTAAAGGCTCTAAGGTGAGCACATACAGTAGTGGTGATAAGGGACATCCCTGTCTTACAGATCTCGTGAGCCTGAAGCTATCTGTTAGTGAATGGTTCACCAACACTTTGCTCTCAGGATTTTTGTACAAGATCTGTATCCACTGCCTGTAGTACTCTCCTATGTTACAGTGTTCTAGTGTCCTATGCAGGTAAGTGTGGGAAATTCTGTCAAAAGCCTTCTCTTGTTCCAAGGACAAGATGGAGGATGGACAGTCTTTCCCATGTGTGTAGTTGATTATGTCTCTAATGAGGTGGTTGTGGTTGTGTATATTTCTGTCCTTGACACTGCACTGTTGGTCGGGGTGTATGAGTGTTGGCATGAAAGGTTTGAGTTTGTTGCTGAGTGATTTGGCAAGTATCTTATAGTCTGTGTTGTGTAAGGAAATTGGTCTGTAGTTCTTCAGTTGTGTTTTGTCGGTGTTGTCTTTGCGTATGAGTGTGATGTAAGACATGTTACAGCTTTCAGGTAATTGTTGTTTTTCAAAGGCTTCCTGATAGACTTTGAGGAGAAGATTGCCTAGGATAGGAAAGAAATGTTGGTAGAATTCTACTGTCAAACCGTCTGGTCCTGGAGTTTTGTCTTTGTTTAGTGTGCTTAGTGCCTGTGTTATGTCTGTCAGTGTCAGTTCTGTGTCCAGTGTTTCTCTGTCTGTGTCAGGTAATTTCTTTGTGTACTGTAAGAAGTTGTCTTGTATCTGTGTGTCTATTGCCTCTGCTGTGAATAGATGGGTGTAGTGTTGCTGGAAAGCTGTCCCTATGTGTGGTGTTTCTGTCTGCATGTTTCCCTGCATGTCTGTTATTTTGCTGATTTGTCTCCTATGCTGTATATTTTGCTCTATAGCAATGTACTGTGTACTGGCTGTCTCTTGTGTAATTGTGTTGAGCTTTGTTCTGAGAAGAGCACCCATATATCTGTGTTGTTGGTGTTCTTCTAGTTGTGCTTCAAGTGTGTGTAAATGAAGTGCATCTCTGTCTGTCTGTTTTGTTAGTCGTATGGCTGTCTGTATAATACGCTCCTGTCTTAGTCTGTCTTTGTGGCTCATGGTTGCTATATGTTGTGTTCTGCTTCGTATCGTGTTTTTTTTAGCAAATCCCAGTATTGTGTGATGTTCTCAGTCGGTATATTGTCTGTGTAAGTGTGTATGAGCTGTGTCATATATTTTACATATCGTGTGTCGTTCAAAAGTGTACAATTAAACTTCCAATGAGGTGAACGCTTGTGTGGCTGCGTGTCTGTGCTGTTTGGGCTAATGTGTACTAGTATACCTTTGTGGTCTGTGAAGTCTAGTGTTTGTCGTAGGTGTTGGGATTTTATGATGTTGTGTGTTGCAGGTGTGTAGAATTTGTCTAATCTGGATGATCTGTTGTGTGCTTTGTTTGTGAACGTTGTTTCTCTGCTGTCGGGGTGTGTTTGCCTGAATGCGTCTGTGAGGTTGTGTGTATCGATGATGTTTAGCAGTGTGTCTAATTGATGTATGCTATCCTTGCCGGACCTCCTCAGCTGTGTTCTTACTTCACCTCCTACCACATCCACTCTTTCAAGAACACAGTTGAAATCACCGGCAAGAACAATATTTTGTCCCCTGTATGTCAGTGTTAATAAATCGTCTAACTATTCATAAAACAGAGGTTGATAATTGTAGTTTGGTGGTGCATGTATGTTAACGATAGCGTACGTGTGTGCCTCGTTTTTTACCTCAACTGTAGAAATCCGACCATGTGGGTCCATGTGTCGGAAATTTGT